>VWYP01020779.1:0-65632 GCA_013400435.1 Pycnonotus jocosus
GAGATTCAGAACACCAAGAGAGCCTGTTTGCACTGGATTGTCAGAGGAAAACCAGACCCATCTCNTGGTGTTTACATTCTCCATTCCAAGGAAAGCTCCTGCCCTCCCTAGCAGACACCTGACTTTCCAAACCAAAACAAGCAGCTTTTCCAAAGCCAGTCCATGATGGTAACCAACATGTGCTAAGTGGACACATCTCATTCCAAATTTAGTAATTTTCCCAACCGCTCATGCAACTTGACCTAAGAGGATAAGCTGACACCATCCACGGATTATGAAGCTTCTCATCATCTGGCAATACTTCAGTGATGTACAAAGTCTGCTTTTTGATTCCACAAAGTCTGGGTGAATTCCACATTGGTGATCGGAGAAGAAGACATGAGTTTTAATGCCGAGTTTTACACCATGAGATGATTTGCAATAAAACTACTTCAAAGAAAAAGCAGCTTTAAAATCCTTCTTAACTTAAGCTCTTCTTCCTTCTCCCCGGACTTAATGCAGTTTTATTTACTTTTCAGATAGGGATTCACTTATAGGATAGTACTGCATGGTTGTCTCAGCCAGGCTCTTTTGAAACTATATTTCCCTACTGCATGTGGCCTGTTATAAGGCTTAAGATATCTTTTAGAGGGAGAAAAGTCAACAGCAGTTGCTGATATTTTCAGCCATATGGTCCTAATTTCCTCAGATTCAGGGATCAAAATGCTGAAATAGTGGAGTCATTTATAAATTTTATAACAGCAAACATGAGACAGAAAACAGACCCTTGCCCATGTGCTTTGGGTGCAGGCAAGGCAAACAGACTAAAAATAAAATATTTTTCTAGTGCAAATGAATAGACCAAAAGAAAAAAGGCCCAGATCCTCCTCTTCCTCATCCTATTCAGACCCTACTGAGGTATCACTGCTCTCCTGGATGAGAGTGGCTGAATTCTGTTCCTTGCATCACTGTCTCCTCACTGAGTAGCTTGAATTGATTGCAGCTGGGGCTGCTGGGATGTACCAGTTTGCTCCCCATTAAAAGCAGATTTTTTTCCACTGAGACACCGTGGGAAATACAAATACAGGCCTGTGGGTGTGGGGTTTGACTCCAGAAAAAGAAATGAAAATAACTTCTTAGCTATTTATGGGGAAGATCCCGGTGAGCCTGGAGTCATGAATTGGACTGAGTCACTTTTCTTTTCTTTTTTTTTTGTTCCCATCTCTGCTTAAGTTCCTGCTGCTTCATGTCTAGTTATCTACATCTGTGACAGGTGATAAAGATGTTTGATTTGTTCTTTTCGCTGTTTGATGTGTGGAGAAAATGCTGGCAAACCAGGATGTCTCCCTGAAACGCTCCTGCAGAGGCCCAATTTAACCACCCTCATATCCTATCAATTTATCTCTCACATTGAACCCCTCTTGCCACAGAGGACACTCACAGCACTGTAAAATTATAACAGTGCCCAGGCTGCCCCAGAACCAACAGGTGGAAAAAAGAAGTTTATTCCTCTAAGGTGAGGTTTTATCTTAAAATATTTCATGCGGAAAAGAAAAATCACCAGGAATATCACGAGCCAGTGTAACTTCCAAAACTCTGATATCACAATCTGTAGTACTACACACTCCTAGGGATGCTGAAATATTTCAGATTATCTACCATATGCTCCTTGTTGGAGTGGTTGTGCACCACTAAGCTTTCATCAGAAGCAGAATTTCTTTTATCATGAGTTTTTAACAGTTTCTCTTTGAATTTAGAAATCTTTAGATGCAATCAGCACAGAAGCCCTTTTTTTTCACCCAGGTTTTCTTATCACCAATGCTTCTTTGTGTTCCTCTTTATTGTGGTGGTTGTGTATCTCAAAAGAACAGCAGGGTTGGCAGCCACCAGCTGTGACTGTGTTCAGGGCAAGACTGGTTAGCAAGAACTTATTTTAGCGTGGAAAATAAATAAATTCCCACATGCATTTCAGTGCCTGCCAGAAATCATCTTTCTATTTACAACTGAATAACCTGAATTACCTTTTTACATATACAGATGAACCAAGACTCTGAAGGTAATCAAAAGACCATTGCACCGTTACAGATGCTGATCTCTGAAGCAGAATAGCAAGAAGTCCAGAATTGTGTTTAGTGGAAAATTCAGGTTTCAAAATGTATTTTCCAGGCTGCTGTAGAACAGAAATGAAGTTTTGTAAATGCATTTTTGGTGACAAATACAAAACAACCCCTTGCCTGCCTTCGAGCACAGAGAGTCTGATGTCTGGAGCTCTGCTGTGAGGTGTGTGGAGGCTGAATTCGAATTCCTCCTCCTTGACTGTTGAAATGACAGAGAAAGAAGTAATCCTGGGCATTCACCTTCTCAGAGCCTCCTGGATTTTTCTGTCATTATTCTATACTGGGCGTTTCCTTGGGAAAGACTAAGAAAAATCGCATTTGACGGGAGTATTTTTTCACTGAATGAATGTACTCCTTGGGTAAAGTTTTCATGTGGACAAATGATCTCAGGTGTTGTGCACATCTGTGAGTGAAGGTGCCTCCTTTCCCCACCATTTTGTGCAAATCCTCTGCTCCCTGCCAACCCAAGGTGTCACTTTGGGATTGTGCTGGCACAGTGGCACCTCCCTCTTCAGCCAGAGGCAGCAGCAGGGCTGACCTTTCACACCCCCCAGCCAGGCTCTCAAACACCCACCCACCCTGTGCTTCCACAAAATACATCCCTGAACCTGGGAAACCCTCATTAAAATTTCAGATACCCACCACGTAACTGCTGTCATCTGCAAAGTCCCCAGCCAGCTCCCTTCTGACAAGGTTTGATATGGTGTAAGGCAAAAATGCATATTTATCCTTATTTTTATAACATTTTGTTATGGCATATTGCCTGCCATCATCAGGCCGTGCCCTGGAACTGATGAGATTGCAGCTGTTTGGGGCATGCATCACCTAAATTTTATAGAGTGCCTTCTACTCTTGATTTTCAATTGTCACAACCCGCAAAAGATGTGCTGTTTCACAGCTTGGGGCTCTAAGTCACAGGAGATAAAGTGCATATTGGAAGAGTAAATTGAGTTTTTTACTTTAAATGGAAAGAAAGTCATAGTTGGGGTAGAGAAGAAATAATAAATCTACTTTCTGGAACAAATAGCAGCTCTCATGGTTTCCAGCAATAAAAGCAGGAAGAAAGGCCTAAAGACATGAACATTTAAACAAACAAGTTGAAGATCTTAAAGAAATGACACTGTGAGCTCTGAAAACTGCTGCCAACTTTCAAAAAAAAAAAATCCCTCTTTTATTTGTTTGGGTTGTTTTTGTACAGGAAGGAGGTGGGGAGACAAAAAGCATTTTAAATAAGGGCTTCCTAACCACATGGGTTGAGGTAGGAAACTATGTTTTCATACTGGTTGCACGCAGAGAAATTGTTATTTTAAAAAATTTTAGAGGGGAAGCTGTTAAAAAAATAACAGAGAGCGGAGAGGAATAATAAAATAACAGCAGATCCTCTGATCTGTGAGGCTTTGGGGAAGAAGAACCAACCAAACCCCTGTCCCTGGTAGATGTTTCCCTACTGGATTGGCTTTGCATGGCCAGGTTGTGGTGGTGAGGGGGACACAGGGGTGGCTTCTGTGGGAATCTGCTGCAAGATTCTACCATGTCCATGGAGCCAATTCCAGCAGGAGCAGCCCTGCAGCCTCCAGGTCAGTGCAGAAGCTGAATTTGCTTTCTCCATGGTGGTTTTTGGTGGGGGAGCTCCCTTTGTGTGAACCCCTGGTTGGATTTTCTCTCTCCTGTTCAGCTGTGCAGGGCAGTGACAGAGTGACAGAGTGGCTTTGGTGGGTGCCTAGTGTCCAGCCAGGATCAACCACAACATCTGCCATGAGAAAAGTTCAGGTAGAGGATATTGCCCAAATCCCTTCTTGGGGCCTTCTGTGCTCATTGGTGTCCAGAGGCTCACCTGCAGCAGCAGGAATGTTCACATTTCCCTTGGGGGCTGCAGGAGCTTTGCTGTGCTTTATAACCCAATTTATCTCCTTCCTCCCTGCTCCTGTGAGAGCCAGAAACCCACCTGCACTTCTGTGTTGGTTCTATCACAGAATGGTTTGGGTTGGAAGGGATTTTAAAGCTCATTTTTTTCCAGCCTTTGCCATGGGCAGGGACACCTTCCACCAGCCCAGGCTGCTCCAAGCGCTGTCCAGCCTGGCTTTGGACAATCCCAGGGATGGGGCAGATCTGCATTCCTCACTTAAATGCCTGAGTGTAGGAATGCATTTCCACACCTGAACAGGTGTTTCCATATAGAGAAGGTTTAAGACTCACCCCAAAACCTTTTAAGGGAGGAACACTAGAAGTTTCTTTGCTCTCCTGACAGTAGTTGGCTCAGACAAAACCACTAATAGGTCTCTTTACCTGTTCTTCAGAAAAGTAGCTATTCTCTGTTGGGCTGTTTGCCAAAAACCCATCTAAATCATCCAATACTTAAAAGAGAGCACAAGGTTTCTCAGTGCATTCTCGAGGTGTTGTAGCAGGTGTGTGGGACCTGTCTCTGCACTGTGAGAGGCTTTGTTCATTGTTTTTGTATTATTTTCTTATTTTATTAAAACTTTTTTCCTTTTTCAAGACACACTTGACCATGCTGTGTCGCTAAATTCTTTAAGCCATTTTCTGTGAGGTGCTGGACACCCTCAGAGGGATTGAACCCTCACAGAGATAATTCTACCTGGCTCTTTGAGAAATTCAATGCTTGAGGAAGGGAAGTGTAACCATATTGCAGATTCCTACTCTGCCTCTTTTTTCTTTCTTTGCTTAATTTATGACCCTTTGGCAAGTTTATGCCAAACCTTCATCTAGCAGAGGTTCAGCAGGGAGATCTCTGCAGAGACAGGGCCTGCAGCAAAACTGAAAGCAAGGCACAAATATGTTACTCATTTTTCACATCTAATGTATTCTCTTAAAATCTCTGTACTTTATTTGGAAGCTGAGCAACATGGACCAGATTCCAGTGTAATATTTCATTAACTCTGTTGGAGTGACACCACCCTGTTGGTGTGCTGTGTTATTTAATACTTAGCCACAGATTCCACTGAGATGTGGAGTCAGATGCCAGCATTCTTGCTAGGAAAAAAACAATATCCATGTTAAGAATTCACATCACCATTTAATTATTAATTGTGCCTTAATTGGCTGTCATAAATTCATTTGCCCTTTGATCTACAACAGTGATTCTTTGGGGTTGTTATGACTGCCTGCAAGCATGAATAATGACTTTGACTTCAATGCAAAGATGTTAGAATAGTGTTGCTGCTACAGCTGAGGTGACTGAAAGAAATTGAGTTGTGGGGGTAGTGGGAAGGTGGAGAAATCACAGATTTCCAGCATTTCAAACAAGATTATTTCATACCAGAGAAGAATTAGACCAGCCTGTCAGAATAGTGACTACACCAACATTTATTCTTGTCAATGAATATTAATAGAAAATAATTAATTTGGCCTTTCAGTACCTAAACAGGGTCTAGGAGGGTTGGAGAAGGACTTGGAACAAGGGATGGAGGGACAAGACAAGGGGGAATGGCTAAAAATTAACAGAAGGCAGAGTTAGGTGGGATATTGGGAAAAAATCTTTCCCTGTGAGAGTGGTGAGTGCCCAGAGAAGCTGTGGCTGCCCCTGGATCCCTGGAAGTGTCCAAGGGCAGGTTGGACAGGGCTTGGAGCAACCTGGGATAGTGGAAGTTGTCCCTGTCTGTGGCAGGGGGAGGAATGAGATGAGCTTTGTGGCCCCTTCCAATTCAAACCATTCCATCATCCCTTAAAATGATATGATTCTATGATAAAGGAAATAAATAAATAAAAAATAGAAAAAAAATTGAAGGGCTGAAAGGTGCTGCCTGTAAAACAGATGGGTCCTGTTTCCTGGCAGCTCAGGTAAGTTGGGAGGCTGCTCTCGGGCTGAGCCATAAATCTGAGCTGGCTTGGTGCAAAGTGATTCCAACACACAACACAAATCTGTCAGGCAATGCTTTATGAAAGCTGCCTGTTTGCTGAGTGCATGGCCACAGCACCCTGGAGTCAGGGGAAAAAAAATCTCTCCAGAGGGAAGTCCTGGCAGAGGTGTCTGTGCTGGGAGCTCAGTGCGGGTGTCTGGCAGAACACCCACCCGCCCAGCACAGTCTCACATCCCTCCCTGCCACTCCTGCACGTCAGAAGACACAAACTCCTCCACAAAACACTCTGTAACAGGCACAGACACTTGCACAAAATGCCAAAAGTCACGAAACTACACGGAGGTGCACGAAAAGGAGTATTTTTAGCTCTAGCGTAGAGCTCTACATATATAATCTGTAGAAAGATGTTTTTCCTCTGAGTTCTCTGGTAAGTTTTCCACTGGAAAATGCATGTTATGAACAGAATGTGTCCCAGGCCAGTCCAGGAACCAACTGCTGGTTTCTGTATGAGCAGGTTGGCAGCAGATCTGATCCAGGTCAGCAGTTGGAGCAAGAACATCCAACTGCATTACGTAACTTGGCAAACCCCTTCCTTTTCCAGGCTCCTGCATACTCAATGCACCTCACTCCCTGCAACTTGAAAGTACAGGCTTTGAGGGAAGAGTCAGCTTTGGATTTCCTGCATCCTGCTCTGAAATAACCTCTCTCTCTCCCCCATGCCCTACACATTCAGTTGAAAGATCATTTTTGTGCACTACAGGTTTTTGGCTCTCGTGGATCTGAGCAGGCTGAGGGCAGGACGATACCTGGCTCCCAAGGAGGACACTTCTCCCCCTCTTGCTGCTGCAAACATTGCTCTCCATCTCCAAGGAAACAGGCAGGGAGAGTCACTTTCCGTTCCCCAGCTGCTTCTAGAGATTCCCAGGAATGCTGGGGGGTCCCTCTCTCTAAGGCAACAAACTGGGATTTTTGCATTCTTTCACTGCTGTTGCTCCCAAGCTGTTGTGTGACCTTTGGGTGAGTCATTTCTCCTCTCACTTTTTGGGCATTTTGAAATTGTAACTCATTCAGGAGACCTGCTTTCTGCCCCCCCCTTTTTTTTTTTTTTTTTCTGTTTTGTTGCAGGTTTTCTTGTAGGTTTTTTTAATCACTATTTTTCTTATATTACTTTTTTTAAAAAGTCAAATCACTGAGATTTTATCGCATTCTGGACATCTTCTCTACTTCTCCTTGCAGTGTGAAGAAGAGAAAATAATAAACTCTTTAATGCCTGTTGTGGTCATCTTCAAAAAGCATCCCTGGTGTCCTAAGGGAACGGCCAAATCTAACTATCAGAGGAATTAAAGGAAGAATGAAACTCCATCCTGCTATTGGATTTCTCTTTCTTGCAACAGAAAAGTTCTCAATTTTGTTCTGCATCTGTGTGTGTTGAGGGTGGGGAAAGATGGTTTAAAATTTCATCTTTAATCATAGAATCACTGAATGGCTTGGGTGGAGTGAACCTTAAATATAATTTTGTTCCAAGCCCCTGTCGTGGGCAGGGGCACCTTCCACCTTTAGCCAAGAGGCTCAGCCTGGCACAGGAAGGATTCAGAGCTTTTTTCCTCCCCAGACATCTCACCCTGTGTGTTTGGCAGCTTCTGGCTCCAGCCAAACCACCCACCTGCCTGGCCCCCTGGCATGCACTCAAATAAACTGCACTCACCACTTTCACACCTCCCAGTGTCGAGAGGCTCCTCTCTTGGCAGTGGCAGAGTGAGGAATTTATAAAAGCCTGTTCACTGCTGAATGGCAGAGACAGGAGAAAAACCTCAGCAGAAGCACAAACAAAGCAGCAGCAAGGAATCCCTCCCTAATGCTCATCTATTATTCCAGTCCCATGGGGAAGGCAGATGTCAGACAGCCCAAATCTATTTCTGGCTCATGGTCTCACCTTTTAAAACCTTGATTCTCCATGCAGAAGGTGGACATGATTCTCAAAACCAGAGGATGCAAAGAGAATTAAAAGTGCTTGAAAGGTGCTTGCCAGAATGCCAAATATTTGCAGTAACAAAAAGATCCCTACAATATTGATGGCATTTTGGGTGGATACTGAATTAATCATCTGTTGGGACACCTCTTCTGATTCAGCCCTTTCTTCTTTGTAGAATCACAGAATCATTCAGGTTGGAAAAACCCTCTAGGATCATCCAGTTCAACTATTCCCCCAGCAATGCCAAGGCCACCTCTGATCCCTGTCCCCAAGTGCCACATCCACATGGCTTTTAAATCCCTCCAGGGATAGGAGCTCCACCACTCTTTTGGGCACCCAGGGCTTAAAAACTCTTTCTGTAAAGAAATGTTCCCCAATAGCCAACCTAAACCTCTCCTGGTTCATTTCTACTCAAGGGTGCATTGCAAGTGTAGGAATGCATTTTCACATGTCCCTGCTGTCTGTGAGTGCCTCAGGTTTTGGGCACACGTTGTCTTTGCTGGGTTATGAATATCTTCAGGCTTTACTGATTTCAATCAGTTTGTTGGCATTGAGCACCTTCGGAAACTGGCAGACCTGTCAGTGCTTCTTGGCATCCAGAGCCAGGAGGGGTTTTTTCCTAGATTTTTTACAGATTTAATGATTCAGTCAAGGAAACACAGAAGTGTTTTTATTATAAGGCAAGAAAAATAACCCAGAGTCCAAGTTCCCTGATTTAAACTCAGAATTTAGAATCAGAGAATGGCCAGGCTTGACAGGGAAAGTGGGGGGTTGTAAAGGCTTTCCAGGGAGATGGCACATGTTTTATTTTATTTAATGAAGAGACAGCATATTTACATTACCAGTAGTAATACTTTTCAAATGAAAATGAAGCCATGAATGCACATCCTTCTCTCTCCGAAATTCCCTTCATTCAATGCAAGCTTTACATAACCTAGCATTTCTGTACCACTGATATCAGACTTTATTCTCTAGTAATTACTGGAAGTGCACACAGCCACTCAGCATTAGTGCTTTTTCATCTCTCTGAAGGATTGAGATCTCCATGTCTGGGATAAGCTGAATTCTTTGCCTTTGATTCATTGAAACTCCAAGCGTTCTGCACTCAGAACAAGCGCAATATTTTAAACGAAGTGCTTTTTTTCTCACCAAAGCTTCAGAGTCACTGGTGAGGACAGCCCCAGGAATGGGCTTTCTGGGGCACCCACCACAGCAGCAGCTCACATTAGCATCCTGTGGTCAGTCCCTTTTGCTCTGTTATCCTCTCCTTGTTTTATCCTCCCATCAGCTCCTCATGGGGCTGCAGCTCACCCACCTGCAGCTGAAAGCTGTTCATCCCCACCAAACCCTCCACACTTTAACCTTGCAGCATTTGGAGAGCAGAGGGATGGGAATTCATCATGAAAAATGGGGGTTTGTGTGGTTGTACAGATGAATTTTCATCGACATCGATTTATCCGCGGTTTGTCTTTGTGTCACATCAAGCTCCCTTCGGGTGCAATATGTAACTTTCACCACTTCTCTTCAGGCCCTCATTCCCGTGTCTCCATCTGTGATTTTAGGGGGTTGATTTCCAGGCTAAAGCAGGGCTGAGGGAGAGGGGCTGAGTGACACCTGGATGTGTCCCCTGCTCCCAGCTCCGTCGGTGATGCTGAGCCTCGGGGGCAGCCCTGGGAGCCTCTGCCAGCTGCAGATTTTCCAGCCTTTAACAGATTTGTAGCAATCAGCAGTTCCCAGTTTCCAGAGGGACACAGCCACATGTTTCTGGATCGCTGCTAGTTTTTTTTCTCATCTGAAAGCTCTTCCCCACAGAATAAAAAGGAAAAAGAAAAAAAAGAAAAGCCAGGGCAGAACCTCACACACTTCAAGAACTTCCTTTTTTCTCAGTTTCCCCTGAGCCTGTCCAACGTCCATCAGTCTGTTATCACTTCTGCCCAGCGTGAAGAGCCCTCTCTGAAAAATAAGACCAAAACCAGCAGAAATAAAGAGTAGGAGAAAAAAAGAAAAACAGCAAAAAAACCCCAGACTGACTCTTCCTCCTAAAAAACGATGTTCCAAAATGTTAAGAGAAGCTTAGATATCACAAAAGCTTTAAACCAGACTGGGTTTTGTATCCTTTTATATTTCTTTGTGGATATAACATCTTTGTTGAAAAATGGTTGGTTTAAAACAAACCCACAAACTCTTCTGAGGGGAAAAATAAATAAATACACTCTGAAATTATTGACTCTTGTAATGTGGCCTATATTCGTAATGTAAATATTTTTAGTGCAAATACAAAGCTATTTTATTACATCAAAATTCCTGGCACTGCAAACACGTAAGGAAGTGAGAAATTAATAAATAAAAAAAAAGGATGTATTTATTCCACATAGCAAAATGGAAACCATTTCAATTTTCAGAATAGTTTTCCTGGGCGTTCACCTGCTACACTTAGATATGTCAAATAATTGTAACATATATGTTCTGACACATTTTAGGAATTACAAGCCTAATCAGAAGTCTGAGCTGCCAGGTTATGTAATGCAGGAAGGGGAGGAATTGAGGTCAGACAAAATCTGATGCTTGTACGATATTGAGATTATCCAAATAAAAGCAACGCTTCTGATTTGCTAATTTTTAACAGTCCTGGGGTGTACAAGATAAAAGAACAAGTGTATTCAAGAAGAAATAATAAACCCCCTATGGCAGCTGTCAGAATACAAAAAGCAAAATAAAATGCTCTTTTACAGGTATTTAAAGCCAGGAGCATCAGTTAGAGCTTGATGTGACTTGCAGATAAAAAAGAAAATCTGTGAGTCTTAAATATGCACAGGAGGAGGAAAATCACAGGCACACCACAGGGATGGCATTGAAGCCCTCTCCACTCCAGGCATTCCAGCTAATTGCTCACTGCTGCCTCGTGGCAAAGCCCACACCCAAATTCAGTGACTGGCACAGGAGCTGAGATGCTGCTGCTGCTCATTCCTGATGCAGATGATGGAGAGAAGGTCCCTAAAAAGGATAGAAGCTCAGAATCTGTGTAAAATCAAAGAACACAGCCCATAAATGATGATTTATACAATCCACACAGTGGTTAACTGCCTAAAAGCATCTCAAAAATGCTTGTCCTGGTGCAGATCCACCTGTCCTGTAGTAAGAATTTTAACATCTGGCTTTGATTTAAGCTGGAATAGAGTAAAGGGATGTGAAGGAGTCCCAAATAACAAGCACCTTCACAGGACACTGAAGGATAGACAGGACTGTGATCTCTGCCCTGAAATACACTGACTTAGGGAATGGTACATCCATCCACGAGGTGTGAGTGCTGAGCTGAAATCCAGCCTCAGCCTGAGAGCCTTCATCTCTTCCAAGAAAACAAGAAAATATTCAGCCCCTGACACACAGGAATCATCTCTGGGGTGGTGAAGGAATAGTTTAGGTGAGGTATTTGCCATTGGGCTGTTTTGACGCTGCTACTCTTTCCAGCCAAAGAACAAATCAAGAGACCAAGAAACCCCATAATATAAAAAAACTCCAGGTTACTGCCAATTTTTTTCTGACAGATAAGAGAAAAAGGTAATTCTGCATTCTCTCCATCTTACCTGGACAGCTTAAGCACATTCTATGATGGTTAAATTACAGGAACTGTCCCAGGAAGCAAATGAAAACCAGAGACCTCCTCATGCTGAAGCACCAGGCTACAGAGAGACACATTTATGCCATTTTTCTCTCCTGTACACATGCATCAAATAGCAGCATTAAGAAGTGAAGTACAAAGTACCCAGAATAGCCCAAAGTTGAAAAAAAAATTAAATTTCTCTTCTTCAAGGTGAAACAAGTGGGCTGAAACCCTTCAGAATGAAAAAGGTGGAGAGCTGAGCCTCCTGCTTTCATGCTGAGCTCTTCAGCCACCACCAAATGACATGAAAGGTGCTGAGGGTCACTTTGAAAAGACAGCAGTGAACTCCAATCACGGTTTTCAAAGAGAAGGAGGCAATTTCAGAGACTCCTGTTATGCAAGGAGAGGTTAAATGTTTGTACACTCTCCATGCAAGGGCTGGGTGTGCTGGATGGATTGTTCTGATTTTTTATGAGTAGCCCTGAGACCCTAAGGTTGGACTGGCCAGAAGAGCCAGACCGTGACAGTGAAATAACCAATGGAATGGGGTTTGGAGAGAACCAAACTCCCATTTAAAATGGGTAAAACAGGCTCCAGAACAACCCCCACATAGTGGAATAATCCCCAAATCTTTTTCAATGGGCATATTTATTTATTTATTTTATCTTGTGTTCTACCTCNCTCCCAAATGTTTTTCAATGGGCATGTCTATTTATTTTATCTTGTGTTCTACCTCCTCTTCTGTGCAGCGTGTGGAGCTCAATCCCTTTGCCCATTTGCCATGCTCAGGTGCTTGGTAGGTTTTGCTGTCCATTTGTTTATCATTTCCTCTGCTGATGAAAACTCACATTGCATTAGACACTGATCTGTGTCAGGTTCAGCAGGGCAGTGCTGGCATATCATTAGATCACATTGCAATGGAACACCAAACTGCTTTGGCTTAATCATCTTCTATCTTTCAGGGGGCAAAGGTTCCCATTTTCTCATTTTTTACCAACTATACGAGGCTCAAAAAACATCAATTTGACACTGCTCTGAACATACAAGTCAACACAATGCCTTGTTTCAGAAATACAAGATTTTTGCCTCAGAAAAACAGTTCCAAGGAGTACACAGAATAAACAATGACCATATACATTTATTCTAAAGCGTTTCCATTGGAGCCCTTTGACAGGAGCAGAATTAATTGCAGCATTGTGCAGCAGAGTTGGGCAAACCGGGGAGAAATATTTTGGGCATTCACACCCATGGAAAGCTGAGCAGTTTGTTGCTGAAATCTCTGTGTTTTGTTCAAGAACGTTCAGGTGGATGATGCTGATCACAATGTGGGCGCAGAACAAAAGCTGCCCAGGGATGCTGTAAGCGTGCCAGAACAGTCTCAATGGGACTGCTCTCACAAACATTTTGGAAAGCTCTCTTTTCAGAAAAACCCCTTTGCTAGTGGATTGTGTCACGTTGTGGCCGTGCCTCACCCCTGCATGTGATTTGGTTTAGTGGGTCAGTGACAATGATTTGGGGACATGTGGGAGTTGTGCCCCGTCTGCATCATGGGCTAGGCAGAGGGAGGGCAGAGGGAAATATTTTGGCGTTTTGAGAATGATTCCACAGGATTGCTCATTTGTGCTCCTCTTGCTGGAGGCTGGGTCCATTTAAAGCCTGAAGGGTGTTCAGTTTGCAAATAATGCCTGAGTCATCACTTACATGGAAACAGAGGGGGGAGAAGGATTTTTTTTATTTTAGAAATACGTCATATGAGGATGGTGACACATCCTACACAGATAGACCATGGATAGAATCACAGAATCATAGCTTGGCTTGGGTTGGAAGATAACCTAAAGATCATCTAGTTTCAGCTCTCTGCTGTGGGCAGGGACAGCTAATAATAATCATCAGCTCTGTTCTCCTCAAGAAAACAGGTCTAGAAGTAGAAAAATCTGCCAACTAAGGAGAGTTTGGTATTAGAGCAGGGAAGAAGATATCACTTCATCACTTTATGGACATGTTTAAATCAGCCATTTTCAGAGACAGTAAAACACACTCAATTTGTCCTCAAAACATTGTCCTCAAAACAAATTTGTCCTCTACCTCCATGGCTGGATCCTACAATGAGAACCATGTAGGATTTCCCAGATGGGATTTCAGGAGATGGGAGATGCAGGGGGATTCAGACAGAGTGGGAGCAGAGCTTTCAAGCTGAAGCAAGACAGACAGTGAAGGATAATTCCCTTTTGATTATGCAGCTCTGGACGCCTAAAGGGGCAGGGAATGCTTTCCTAACTCCTTTATGGCTGTGTGGCAGCTCGCAGGATGTCACATCTCAAGAGAAAGAACTGAGGCATTTACAAATGGATGCACAAGTTTGAAATTAAAGCCAAAGGTGTGAAGGTTGTTTTCAAAAGCAATGGGATTTATCTTGGTCACTTCATCAGGAAGGGAGATAAAAAAAGGGTTATATTGAAGAGTTTAAGGAACATGTTTACTCCTATTATAACCATTTTTTGGCAACACAACAAGGTAACAGGACTAGCTTATAGTGATTAATGAATAAAAGGAAATAATTTTCTCCACCCACAAACATCACAGCTGGATAGGACAATACATGAGGATGTCATTCAAACTTACCGTTTCCTTTATTTAAGTACTTACAGTAGCAATCAGGATTTCCAAGAGTTTAGAAAAAAGTGATTGCAATCAAGGAATCTCCAGCCATAAATTGATTTGCAGCCTCCCTTATTTTCTTCGTTCTTTCTTCCCCCTCCCTTCTGTGTGGCAAAAGGGATGAGGCAAGCCTTGTTTGGAGTGCAGGATTTTGCTGGTGACTGCTTCACTCATATTTCAGCTCAAAGATATCACACAGGGTGGATGGATGGATGGATGGATGGATGGAAGTTAGGCAAAAGAAATATGGAAAATTTCACGGGGAAAAAAATCAGAAAAACTATATAAAAATTTATTTTTAGATACCACCAGCTACCAAATGCTGTTTTTTACACCATAGACTGAAAAGTGAACACCAAACCCAGGCCCACAGGGAAAGCTGTGCCTTACTAAGCCTCTTGGAAAAGAATGTTTGGCTGTCATGCAATTAAGTTTATTTGAATTAATCAGCTTCTTGAACTGTCTGGGCAAATGTTCACCCTTGAGACAGTTGACTTGTAGCAGTTTTCAGTGATGCATGACAGAATTACCCTAAAAATCAAACTGGAGGTCTGGGTAAACAATCACCTGTAGGTGATTTCCCATGAGTGATGGAAATTTCTCTCAACCAGCAACCACTGCCCGTAAAATCACCCTGGCTGGGAGAGACCTCAGGAGATCCTGAGCCAAATTTTCTGCTCAGAGCAAGGGCAGCTGTGAGGGCAGCCCAGAGTGCTCAAGGCTTTACCCCTCCAGCTTTTCAAGGCTTTACAAAGCTTTTCAAAGCTTTATATTCACCCACAGCCAGGCTCTGCATCCGTTGCGTGCACAAAATAAAATGTGCTCATATAAATTGTCTTCACTTTACTTGTTTTACCTTGTATTTGCAATAAGAGCGTGCAAAAGACCGGTGAGTGCAGTTTGGGTGATAAATGGCTCTGCTTTAACCACAGCAGTGTCAGTGCTGTGCAATATTTCCACAGGGACCTACCTGTGCAAACAATATTTAAATGAAGAGGCTGTTGACCCAGATTACAGCCTCTAGATGCTACTGGAAAAATAGGAAATGAGCACCACAATAATTGAAGTAAATAATCGAGCGTCCTACGGGCTAGAATGAGCTTCTTACAGTGTTCTTATCCTCTGCAAATTAATTTTGTCCTACTTTAAGTACGATTGCAGAGTAGCTTTAATTTTTAGCACTGCATAAATAGTATAAAATAGGTTTTATTGGTGCCACAGTCCCCTTTTTTGCAGGGAAATGGTCTTGTGACTATTGAATGCAACAACAGAAAATTTCACTGCTCAGCTCCATGTGCAGGAGTAGCTTCCATGTGGACATGGAGGGATTAAGTTCCTGCAAGCAGAGCTGCCAGCAGTGTATTTCTGTAGTGAGCACATTTTCAAGGCAAGGTAGGTCACTCTGAAGAAAGAAAACAAAGTATTACCCAGGGGTGTTTGGGACATTTCTAAGAAATTGCCTTTTCTTTGATGAAATGTGGTTTCATCAAAACATTTTTTTATTGTTATTATTATTTTTCTTGAAGCAAACTAGATATGAATTTTCTCAGAAAAAGCATTTGGGTGCTGGCAGAATTTTTTGTAGTCTTGAAAAGAGATGGGGATAAGGGACACAGAGCCACAATCCCCTATTTCAAAGAGCTATTAGCTCAGTGGGAAAGAGACACGAGGCACTGAATCTTGCATTCCTAACAAAATTGCTAAAATTTGAGTGGTCTAGGTGCCAGAAGGAAGGAATAGGTGACACCACTTGCTTTCCTTGCTCTACAGATTTTGTTGGTACCAGTTTGCAAAGGGAAATCCATCTCCCCTAGGGAAAGTGTTTGAACCACTCAGGGGCTGAGATCCTGAAATGTTTTGGAAATTCCTTGGATTTTTTTATGAGAACATGTTAGAACTTTTCCTTCCTTCCTTCCGAACTTCCAAACTTCCGAACTTCCTTCCAAACTTCTGAACTTCCAAACTTCCTTCCTTCTCTCTCTCTCTCCCTCTCTCCCTTTCACTTTTTCCCACAATTAATGTTGTTTTGGAGTTTTTTCTCCATACACAGACATATTATTTTTCAAATCTCCCATATTTTTGCCAAGACAGAGGAGCTGCTTCCTGCCCTGCTCTGGTATTAACTGCCTGGTTCCTCAGGTTTGATCCCATTGCTGCTCCCTGCACATAAATCTTGTTTAGTCAATGGGATTTGCCTGCCTGAAGGAATGCATGATCAACTGCATAGAGGAGCATAAAATAGATTTTTGTGTTTCACATCCTTAAAATATTTGGGGTTTTTTGGTTTTTTTTCAGTTGGGAAATAATTCCCAGAGCTATTTTTGGCTAATATTTCTTTTTCTTCACTGAACTGTTTTCTTACACTTTTGGCTTGCTGAAGGATATGAACTGGAGTCTCGTTTATCAAGTCTTCTAGTCTAAATTTTACTTTTCCTTCTATTTTCTGAGTTTGCTGTACTTTAACATTTATTTCAACACTTTGGCTTGATGCTTTCTCTCTCAAGAAGTTTGGATCCTTGATTCAGACAGGTTGAGCAGTCAAGCACACATTGCAGAAATTTGGCAATATTCCAGAAATCCTTAGAGTGTTGCAATGTGAGATGGAATATTGCAGGCAAACTGGAGAACCGACAGTGTAAAACCCTCAGAAGTCTTTAATGACTATGAAATACATTCAATAACCTGGCCAGAGGGGATATTTCCTCCAAATGTCTTTTTCTGTCACTTGGTTGGTTATGTCACTTCTTAGGGTACCTATCTCTAAGTTTGAATGTTGGCAGCTCTTTTGAAAGTGTTTAAGCTCTTGAGCTGAGAGTTTGAAGGAATATGTTGCACATGTTAATTATTAAAAAAAAAAAAAATCTCAAAATTTGACTTCTATTAGTTCATCTTTTGGGTAGTAACCAACCCCATAACATGTGCTGCAGGAGAGGGGAAAATTAGATTTTTCTATTTATCTATATTCCATTGCTTATTTCAATGTTACCCTCACAATTTTTTTTCCTGAATCTTTTCCCTTCACAATAAATTAATTCTGAATCATATTTGATGACAGTGTTCAGGATGTTGGCACACCTCTGACTCAGGCCATGTCTTTATAATATTCCCAGCCTTAAACCTTTACCCTCTCTGGATATATCTTGGCTTTTTTTGTTTGTTTCTTGATCCCTGCTGTGCACTGAGCAGATGTTTTCATTGAGTGGTCTTCAGTGACAGCAAGATATTTTCTTGAATAATTACAGTTAATTTATAACTCAGCTATGCATATGAGCAGCTGAATTGTCCTTTCCAGCATGTGTCTCCTCAAATTTGTCTGCAGTGAATTTCATCTGTCATGAATGTTGTGCAGAGAGTTCAGTCTGACCATCTAGAATTCTCCAAAGTCTTATTTTCCCTTGGCCAATCTAAATTATGTCACAAAAACCACATTTTTTCCTGGAACAAAAAAAAAAAAAAAAAAAAAAAAAAAAAAAAAAAAAGCTGCTGAAGGCCTTGTTCCAGATTATTCACAATATTTGTTGATATTTGTCTCAGCTGCTGCCTGTACTTTGCAAGATATTTTTCGTGCCAAAAAGAAAGTAGAAGCCATCCTCCAAGCAGTTCAGTTTTGAGGCAAGGGATCCCACAATATAACTGAAGTGTTCAGGGTGATCATAAACTACATCTTGTTAAAAAAATAAGTTTTTTAAAAACACAAATACATAAATTTTAATGACTTTTGGTAATAAGTCATTAACTGTTCACAGTTACACTTCAGGTTACTGAGTGTCCCTTTAGGAACATTACAGGGTTTCATCCTTTTGTGGATTCCTTTGACAATTGTCCATGAAATGTGACTATCAAGTCTGGCCCTTTCTTGTCTTTTTACCAGTTTTGAACCCCAGGCAGAACCTTACCCCATGATAGACGACTTTCTTAAGCAGTTTTTTGTACGGAATGCTGTTAAAAAGCTTTTTAATAAATAATGTTAACTGCTTCTCCTCTCACAACTACTTTAACAACATCCTCAGGCTCAGACCCAGCAGTCAATCCATATTTAGCAGAACACTTTGTCAAGAGGTAAAAACTAAACACATGTCCCAGAGTTTGGTGGAGGAGAGCTGGATTTAACCATGTTTTCAGCTTTGCTGAGCTGGTGACTTGCAGAGCAGATTAAGCTGAGCAGGAACTTGGACATCCAAAGTATTCTTTATAATGTTATCTTAATCTCTCAGCCTTCTGCCTTCATCTTTTTTTTTCATCCCAGCCACCTGCTGTGTGTGTTGTCCATGGATTGGAATCCTGGGATGCTGACCACTCTGCCTTGCTACCTGCCTGCCTGACCCCTTGTACAGGGAAACACCCACCTCCACTTGGTTTCCTAAAGAAATGTTGTAGATGTGAGGAGTACTCCTGGTGGTAAAGAAGTAGTAGCCTTTCCAGTAATTTGGAGTGTCAGAGAACTTGTCTGAGTGCTGGAGTGCTGTTTGTGAGGGTAATATTGGCAGGCTGGGAGAGATGAGGTTGTTCAGCCTGGAGAAGAGAATACTCCAGGACCAAGAGAGCGGGAGAGGGACTTTGGACAAGGGATGGCATGACAGACAGGACAAGGGGAATGGCTTCCCAGTGCCAGAGGGCAGGGTTAGATGGGATATTGGGAAGGAATTCTGCCCTGTGAGGGTGGTGAGGCCCTGGCACAGGGTGCCCAGAGAAGCTGTGGCTGCCACTGGATCCCTGGAAGTGTCCAAGGCCAGGTTGGATGGAGTTTGGAGCAACCTGGAATAATGGAAATGATGCCTTGGGAAGGCTGACCTGGAACAGCAATTGGACAAAGCTAGACAGTAAAGTAGATATTTATTAAAAGGCCTTCAGGATACACCTTGGGCAAGACAAGAGACTGGGCAAGGTGGACCCAAAATGGTCATANGCAAGGTGGACCCTGGACTCAAAATGGTCACAAAATGGACGATTGGTCACAAGGTCTCACACTTTTGTAAGTTTTGGTCCATTTGCATATTGGCGTTTAATTGTCCAATTACAGCTTCAGATGATGAAGTCCCATCCTTCTTGTTTTCTCTCTTGAGCCCACCCTTGCTTGTGGTTTTGGGCCTGAAACTTGTAACAGTTGTCCTTGGTCTTCAGCAGGACAAGGATTTGTTTTATCTCTGTGAAGAGCTGACTGACACTGAATGTGAGGCTCAGAACTGCACCCCTGGGCAGCACAGAATCTGAAAAACATGAAAGCTGAAACTTAAGGCATCACTTAAGGAAGGAAGGGAGGTGTCCCTGCTCAGAGCAGGAGTTGTAAGTAGACGATCTCTGATGCCTCTTCCAACCTGAACCATTCTGAGATTCTGTGAATATCCTCATGGAACAGAGATTACCACATTCCACTCTCGTACAGCCCGCTGGAGAAGTGACCATCCGTTTTGCCTGAAAGCAGGATGGAATGTGTTCCTTTTTCTGTATCTAATTCCCTTCGAGAGAAGGTTTCAATGTGTCACTTGTGCCTGCAAGTCTAACATTCATGGCAGCCCACAGATCACCCAAACAGCTTTTAGCTGCAGTTCTGTTTTCTTCCTTCTCTGCTCAATTTATGCCAGACCAATATTCTGTGAAGCATTTCAGTATCTGGCAGCACAGAAGATTGATGTAGATCAGACTTCTCAGTTTCCCCCATCACCAACTTGGCAATGACAGCCAAAGAGAAGAGCCTTTTACAGCACTGAATGAAGAATAAATCTATACAAATTTAATTAACCTCTGCAGAGCTTATTGAATCCTAACCAAATTTAGTCACAGTTCTGTAAGTTTGGAAGTGCTTGGCATATTTTTGACTCTCATACAACAGTTTGAACTGGCTGTATATGTAAACCATATTTGTAAAATGAAATTAATAGTTGCTCTTATTGGGGTTTATTGGTGTAGGGAGTGCCACATATACAAGCAAAAAACTACTTCTGCTATAAATAAAGCTTTTCTTTATTTTTCTGGAACGCAGATAACTAAAAAAGAAGGAAAGCCAAAATCAACTAAGGTGACATGAATTGATGGATAGAAACAAAATAGCAACATTCTTTATTTTCCTCTGACTGGGTTTAACATGGCTGTTGCTCCTTGAGTCCCAAAGATGTCAATGTGAGTTATGTCAGCTCGTGCTGAAGGAGTGGATTGAAAATGAGTTGTCTGGATTAATCCACCCCACCTCCTCTGTTTCAAGAGGATTGAGTTAAAAACTTTATTCCAGCACTGAGGACCCCTCAGTGCTACCTTTGTTATTTATTGTTGTTCAAGGCTGTCACTCCACCTTGGGGTCACTGACCAAGGCGCCACTGCACAAAGCAGGGTGGGCAGGAGGTGTTTTGGCATTGAAAGATTGGCTCTGAGAGTTGAAGGAAGGAATTGTGTCAGAGGGAGGTCTGTGCTGGAATAGGCAGCAAGGCTTCACTGAGCTGCTGGAGGGAAGTCAGGAGGCAGCTCCTTGCAGTAAGGACAAACAGGCACAAAAAGCCAAAACCTTTTCCACACACATTCTGTCCCCTTTGCCCAAGCTCTAAGTGAAATACAACAACTTCTGCTGCACTGGTGACTCTTTCTAACAGAATGGAAAGGAGTTCTTGGACCTCCTTTTCTTCCTTTACAGTTAAATCCTTGTTCAGGTGGTTTTGTCCTTTCCTAGAAGCCCAAAGGAAGACTCTTCACCTGTCCTGCCATGATGACTTAATTTCTTAGAGTCACACAGCAACACATAATGTTTTAAAGAAGTCTCATGAGGAAGTCAGGTGTGACAAAGAGCCAGAGCTTTAAACAGGATCTCAGGTGAATGCTTAGTCTGGTGTCCTCCTGATGCCTTGGGAAGGCTGACCTGGAACAGAGACTGGACGAAGCTAAGAGAATAAAGTAGATATTTATTAAAAGGTCTTTAAGGATACCCCTTGGGCAGGACAAGAGCCTGGCCAGGGCTACACCCAAGGTGGACCCAAAATGGTCACAAAATGGACAAATGGTCACAAGGTCTCACACTTTTGTAAGTTTTGGTCCATTTGCACAATGTGGTTTAATTGTCCAATTACAGCTTCAGATGATGAAGTCCCATCCTTCTTTTTTCTCTCTTCAGTCCACCCTTGTTTGTGGTTTTGGGCCTGAAACCTGTAACCATTGTCCTTGGTCTCGAGCAGGAAAAGGATTTGTTTTGTGTCCCCACTCTGTGAAGAGCTGAGTGACACTGAATGTGAGGCTCAGAACTGCACCCCTGGGCAGCACAGAATCTGAAAAACATGAAAGCTGAAACTTAAGGCATCACTCCCTTGGTACCAGCCCAAATTCTGGCTTTAATGCCAAGAAAAGGGATTTCCATGGAATAACAGTGCAGGATCCATGGAGGGGATCCGTCAATCATAGTCCATCCAGTGTTGCCATTCCAAGGGGAAAAACAACGTTCTTTTCCATTAAACAAAACATGGGATAACATGGTTGTCACCTCCCTCCTCAGGAGCTGAAGGGAATGAAGTCTTTACACTTTTGAAGGTGTCCTGAGTGGAGAAATCCCTGAATGAAAATCCTGCCCTGAGGGTCTCATACCCAGTTTCTGGGTCTGCTGCTCACCTTCTTCGTCTGCCTCTGCACTCTCATTGTGGATCTCTCTCTCAAACAATGTATTTATCTCTTTATCACTTTGCTTTTCTGCCAATATTTTAGCTTCTCTTACTGATCTGATTAAGTTAAAGAATAAAATAAGAATATATAAAAGCTGTAGGGTTTTTGTTTCCAATTTTCACCAATAAAAATATCACATGATCTATCTTTTTAAATTAATTCTCCTTTTTTGTTTACCTTCCAGTACCTGAAAGGATTCTACAAGAAAGCTGGAGGAAGACTTTCTGTAGGGGCATGGGGTGACAGGACAACAGGGAATGACTGCAAACTGATAGAGAGTAGATTTAGATGGGATGTTGGGCAGAAATTCTACCCTGTGAGGGTGATGAGGCCCTGGCACAGGGTGCCCAGAGAAGCTGTGGCTGCCCCTGGATCCCTGGAAGTGTCTAAGGCCAGGCTGGATGAGGCTTGGATTAACCTGGGACAGTGGAAGATGTCCCTGCCCATGGCATGGGATGAAACAAGATGATCTCTAAGGTCCTTTCCAACCAAAACCATTCTATGTTTCCATCCTTTTTACAAAGATTCATCATAACTTTACTATTTTTTAAAAATCAAATATAAAGCATATTATTTTGCCATTCATGAACTCGCTTGTTTTCTCCAAGATGTGGGATGTAAGCTCAGAATATCTTAAAGTCCTTGTAAATCTCCAGAGTAAATGTCATGGTCAAAAAGTTCATTTCTTTGCCACACTGTGACTTTCTTCCATATAGTGAAAGGTCAAATGTGCAGCAGATTTACTGAGGCCAGGACAATATCCTCATAAATTTTGTCTCCCTCCTGTAAAGGGCCAAATATTTGCCTTATTTTTCTATGTTTCACACCTCCATATAAAACAAATAAATGTACTAAAAGACAGCCAGACTTCATGTCCCCTAATTAATAATATCCTTTAAAACAGAAACAAAACTGACCCCGCAACCCTTTAAAAGGGAAACACTTCACTGCATATGTCTTGATGCAGAGACAAGAGAAGAAGAAATGTAATAAATAACGATGATATGATGTTCTGTGTGAAAAGTGTTCAGATGTTGTGGAGATGATCTCGACATTGATATAAAAGACTCCAAAGTAGAAGAAAAGTGATCTTGGAATAGTCCCAAAATTTTAAGTCTACTTGTGAAGCACAGATAACACTTTCCCTCCCTTCTAACTAAAATACTGATTTCTGGAGCTGCTGCTCACATCACACAGAGTTTCTCTTCTCTGTCTAATCATAAATGGAAGACTTTCAGTGCTGAAATATCTTCTTTCAGATCATCAGCTGGCAGAAGCCATCCCCTGTCCATTACACACCTCTTTGCACCAGCTGAGCTTCTGACCACAGATGTTTTCCTTCCAGTGGGTAGGAGATGAGCATTCAAGTGAAGCAATAAGAGCTCTCTATTAATTATTCATGGGAAGAAGAAGAAGAAGAAGAAGAAGAAGAAGAAAAAAAGGCTACATTGTTCTATTCATAGAATGCTTTAACTTTTTTATCCACACAGGATACCTCTGTGGCACAGGGAGGCAGGACTGTCCACACTTGCAGTGCAGCATTACTTGTGATTAGGGGAACCAGCGTCAACATGCCTCAGAGCCTTTGGTTGTTGGAATTCTGGAAACTGAGGATTTTAGGGTTTAGTATACAGTAATATATACGGTGCAACATGGAGGATGTGAGGTGTTGTCTGAGTCCTTCTTCTTCACCTTCTTCTTCCTTCTTCTTCATGGGTTTCGGTGGTTTTCTGTAACTGGGTGAAAAAGGTCCACATTTGGTGGCCATTGTTGGGTCAGAAATATAAATAATATAGGTGTCACCTCGTTATTGGGTAATTAGTGCTTAAATAACCTTGGAAAGAGTTAGAGGTGCTCCATTTTACCTCATTTCTCTAACTTACTAGTTAGAGCTCACGGCTACTGAGTCTGTAAATAGATAAGAAGCAACAAACATCCAAGTTCAAACATGAACTTCAACTCCTGTGTATTAATCCCAATCCTGGCAGGGAAAAAGAAGCCAGAACCCTTGCATTTGATAGCTCATTTTTCATTCCATATGTGCACTCATATGCTTTACTCACCTTCAGTCCACCTGGAAAGGATGTGGAGAGAGGAGAAGTCTAGGCTGATGTTTGAAAATCTTTTAATGTAGAATAAGCTAAACCAGTGTTTTCTGTAATTGGAGGACAACACAGGTTACATGTCATAGTTTGGGACTGAGAGGCAAATGCTGGCCCTGTGATGGAGGTTGAGATCTTTGTTTTGCAATGACAAAATTCCTCTACTCGCTTATAAACTCTGTGTATTATTAGATACTTGATTTTTCAGCTTGCATGAAAACACTACTGCTCATGCTGCATCCAAACGAATCAAGATCTCAGGCAAGAAAAATTCCTTGTTTAGGTCAAATGGATAAAAAAGCCCAAAAAACTTTACATGGTTTTGTGTAAAATATTACTGTGGCTGCTTGAAGGCAGTCAGAGATTTCAGAATTCAGGAGGAACTGTGAAGGAAAAACACTAAAGGTTAAAGTGCGAGTGAGGAGGGCATAAAAATGCAATTTATCACCTGCTTACGAGGTTTGTTACATGAACATCAACACCAGGTGGGTTTTTTGCATATATTCCTCATCTTTTCCAGGAAAAAATCATCAGCCATCACAGCAGCTCAATCCATCAGGATACAGGATACTGGCACTTCCCAGTATATCAAATATATGCACTCACAATTTGCAGTAATGGTCATTACTCTGGGCTGTTGTGCAAATAGGTCTGAATGGATCTTTTAAAATTCCACTTTAAACACTGCCAGGAAATGAGGAATGTGCAATCAAGTTGCAGGAAGAACTGGGGAAAGGAAAATGTATTATCCAAATGTGCATTTAGCTCAGAAGGGGCACGGAATGCTCCCAATCCTTGTGAGCAATACCATGAGATTAGCTCACTGAAGGCTGCCAAGGGCTTGTCAATGTATAATGTTTAATTATATATATCTTATGTTATAATTACACCTCGTTAGTAGCTTGGCTTGTTCCATTGTCAAGGCATGCTAATAATTGCCATTTCTAGATAAACCATAACCAAATACAAAATACCTATTAGGATGATTATCTTTGTAAGTAGAAAAGAATTAAGCCTAAATTAGTTTGTTTCTTTCTTTTTTTTTAAGGCAGCTAATTATTTAATTTTCTTCTGCTCACTTTACCAGGGTTTTGCTGAGGATAAACATATTTTCTATCCTGGCTCTTAGCCAATAAAAGGAAGAAGATGGAGAGTAAAGGGGGACAGAACCTTGGTCACTGAATTGTAGCCTTCATTGCATAAAGGCATAATAATTTTTTATCCCTTTGTTGTGCATTCCTCAGGTAGTAAAAATTATCATTCCTAAGAAACAGAATTGCCATACCTGGTGACACAGATCCAGTGTAACCACTGCTGTTGGCTGGCACTCGTTAATAACTACAAGATTCCTGTCCTAGCCTAATTTAATTTAATTTTCCATCTGTTGGAACGTCTCCCAATTTCGTTTTATTACTCAAAGCGCCATAACTTGGGATTCATAGGTTGTTTTCTAGTCCTCCTTAGTCACTTTCTAATGAAGAAAGGCACTTTTAGATCCTTTAGTTAGAAATGTAGCATTTAGTTTCCATTCCACATGTAAGTGATGGAGAGAGGCTGATCCTTAGCTCAGGTGCTCTACCCTCCTGCTCTGTGACCTCTGGAAATAGTCTTAGTAGAAAATGAAAATAAAATTTCCAATTTAAAAGTGGGGTATTATTATTTAGTACTTTTTTTTAATATATAGCATGGGCGGCCTTCAGGTTTATTAGATCTTTTGTAAAGGCACAAAGACTCATCAGGTCCTCAGTGGAAGTTATTTAAACATTCAATTTTTCTTGGGTTTTTGCTTCACAGGAATTGCACTGCTTGGCACCAGACATAGACCTCATCCTTTTCCTAGCTGGAATTTTCATCAGAAAGTCTCTCATACCTGTTCAAATTCTACTGAGAGCCTAAAATAGAAGCACCAAGGTCACATCTGTTCTGCACAGGCAGAGGAATGGGTGAGAACTTCAAGGGAACGGGAATGAAAAGGAATTTGTCAGTATTGTGGTCACTGTCAGTGGGAACTCTGCTTGTCAGCAGGGCATCACAATCAAATAAAAAATCTCAAAAAACCCCTCACTATATGTGGCATTATCTAAGCCATGTCCTTACAGAAGAGTCATGGATGAAGAGGTGGAAATGAAGAACAACCACATTTTGGCTTGATCACCAGAGCTTTTGGGAAAGCTTTGTGTTGCAGCAGCCCTCTTGTTAGAGGGTAGAAATGAGCCAAAACACAGACTTCTCATTGATCACAGCATGAAAAGGGTCCTGGTTTGTTCCTCTTTACAGCTCAGCCATCCTGACTCAAACCATTCACTGACTCTGACTGCAGCAGCTTCTGCTGGAGGTTTCCCTTGCAGCCTCTCACTGCTGGTTATTTCCTGCTGAACTCTGACTGCAGGGATCAGTGTGCGGACTGTGACTGCAGGCTTTTACCCAGCTAGACTGTGACTGCAGGGATCAGTGTGCAGACTGTGACTGCAGGCTTTTACCCAGCTAGACTGTGACTGCAGGTTGCAACAACAGGCTCCAGCTGCAGACCCACACTGACCTCACAGCACAGATTCTCTCACACCAGGATCCTTTTTCTTCATCCTTCTCCTCATTCATGACCCCCCACCAACCAGCTAGCCCACTCCCTTTTACTACACTTTTCTTTATTGGATATAGCTGTGACCCATCAGGGGCGAGGCTGAATTGGGTAATTAACACAGCTGTTACTGATTAGGGATGAGGTCATCTGTGTTGCCTTCTCCTACAGCTTTGCTGCATAATTTTGTAAAGGTAGCAATGTGCAGCTCCTTTATTTGTCTGGAGATATTCTACTGGAAGGATGGTGCCTGGAAAGCAGCGGTGCTGAGGGACTGGGAGAAGAAGCTCAGCACTGTGATGAGGGCAAGAGAGAACTTGAACAGAAGCCTCAGGTGGGGTCATTGTACGCCTCTTGGGGTTTGAATATATGGAATATAAATGGGAACCAGGCCACAGCAGGTATGAGGTGGGACAGAAGAAGAAGGAATAGTACCTGAAGTTTATTTTGATTGGATCCTCTCTGTTTGCTTATTTAACATAATCTTGGACACGAAGAAATAAGCTCAGTCTCTGCAGAAATGTTGGGAGACCCAAGTGAGTAGGGGTGGTAGAAGAGGGAGAGATCTCAGGCTTGATCAAACTCGCCCCTGTGGTATTTCTCCCCTCCTTTGCACTCTGTATAAGCACACTCAGGTTTACCTCAGGAAATATTTCCTAAAATTAGGCCCCAAACTCATAGAAATGAACTAACTGTGATTTGCAGAGTGTCTTGTTCTTTAACAATCAGATTTGATGATCTTAAGGGTCTTTTCCAACCTTAATGATTCTGTGAATCCATGAAGCTGCAGCCGCCTTACAACAGGGCAGCTCTTGTATCTCAGGTCTTGGAGTGCCTTTGATGCCCTCCCTGAGTTCCTGCAATATCAAAATTTTGTTTACCAGGAAACAAAACATCAGGAAGTGATAGAGCAGGACAAACTCTCAGGAGGCTGGAGAGCAGCAGGATAAATTTGGGGGCAGCAGGGGCCTGCTTTGCCAACAACCAGCCACTTTTTATGAGACAGTCCTATTAAATAATGATGACTCACTCTCCAGACAGTAATTTATTTATATGCCTTCTTTAATGTTTTGCAAATCACTGCTTTAAAAAATGTCCAGCTGGAAGACAGGAAGGCTTGGGAGACAGGGAATCATCTTGATAGAGAATCAGATTAAGTAAAAATGACATGGAATTTGACAGCAAGGACACGTGGTTGGAAATAAAAACACAACCATCCCCCAAGCAGAAGTGCAGCCTCATTGCTGGGACTGGTTGCTGTAGCTTGAGAGACCAAGTTTTTACTGGATCCAGTGAGACAAAAACATTGAAGAAGATAGGAAGAGGAAAGGAGACGTTGGCTGATATTTAGTGACAGCATTTCTTCCAGCCTGAAACATTGATGAGCTTACATTTTTTCAGGCCAGAAGGGACTACTTTGATATCATAGTCTGAATTAAAAAACACAAAAAGAAATGCCTTGTAAGGACAGACCAGTAGAACCAGTAAGAGACAGATGATACTTTTAAATTATAATTAATATTGGAAAAATGGGTCTAGTTCACACATAAAAAATTAGCATATCAATCCCAGAGGAGGTTTCAGTGCAAGTTGTAGCAGGTGTGACAGCCTGGGTTTGATACCTGCACTGGCAGAAAGGTAAGGACAAGTGGAAGAGACAAGGCTAAAATCCCTGTTCGATTTCTAATTCTGTCACCGAGGATCTCCCATGCCTGTGTGCCTTGAATCCCCCAAGAGTGTGAGGAGGGTAATGCTCTCCTTGTAAGGTCCTTTCAGTGTCATGGGTACAAACTGCTTTATAGAGGGCCAAAGTGGGGATTGCCAAGGGTCTGACTCAGTTTTAAATATGATGGAACTGAACTTTAAACATATTAATAGTGCATTTAAAAATTCCCCCTCAACTGCTATTAATATCTAAGTATTTTAGGTGATGCTCTCTGCCACTGTCCCTGGCAGCTCCCCACTCTCCTCATGGCTGTGTCTCCCTGGACATTTCTGCAGTAGCTGTGCAGCCTGGAACAGCTCAGCTCCTCTTGGCATTTTCCTTTGAGATGATTATTAACTGAAATAGGACCTGGGTTTTTTGACACTATTTTTCTATATCTGGCCACCTGCCTTAATCCATGCCTGGGTGCTCAACCTGCATTCTGAGCTCAGTGTCTGGAGCTGGTGCTTAAAGCCCAAATGGGAATTTTATTGTTTGCTGGACAGTAGGAACTCAGCCAACTCCCTTAGAATCATAGACTCATTTAGATTGGAAAATACTCTTAAGATCATAGAGTCCAATTTTTCACCCAGCACTGACCACTGACCCATGTCCACAAGTGCCACAGCCACATGGCTTTTAAATCCTGCCAGGGGTGGGGACTCCAGCACTGCCCTGGACAGCTGTGCCAGGGCTGGACACCCCTTTCCATGAAGAAATTTTCCCTAATATCCAATCCAAGTTGTGCCTCCCCTGGCACAACTTGAGGCCATGTCTTCTTGTCCTGTTGCTTATTACGTGGGAGGAGAGACTCCTTGTTATGATCTTGGGTCAGGGAGTTGTGCAGAGCCACAAGGTGCTCCCTGAGCCTCCTTTTGTCCAGGGTAACCCCCTTTCCCAGCTCCCTCAGCTGCTCCTCACTCTTTTTAGAGGATAAATTACAGCTGTTCTGATAACCAAACACCAGGACTGTCTGTAGCTCCTCTTTGGAGGGTGCAGATGCTTCACTGCAGATTCAAACAGAGCCAAGGCCCTGCCTGGGGGTGTGGTGCAGGCAGCCCCAG
This sequence comes from Pycnonotus jocosus, assembly GCA_013400435.1. Classification (NCBI taxonomy): domain Eukaryota; kingdom Metazoa; phylum Chordata; class Aves; order Passeriformes; family Pycnonotidae; genus Pycnonotus; species Pycnonotus jocosus. The sequence goes on from VWYP01020779.1 coordinate 29,230, forward strand.
CCTGCCCTGCCTGAGCTCTCAGCTCTCAGCTGGCTGGACCTGAGCCAGCTCCTGTCAGGAAACCATAAAGCTCCCAGGCCATGCATGGCTGTTCTCCTGCAGGAGCACTAATGTGCTGATGTGGTTATGCAACTCCTGGTGGGGAGCAGTGAGAGGAACTCAGGTTCTGGTGCAAGTTGACATCATCACAGTTTCTCCTCCATCGTTCACATATTGATGATTCCTTTAGTTTGGGGTTTCCAGAGAGCTCCTGAGGTGGTTCAGTCTGAGAAATCTGAACTCCTGTGTTTTTTTCCCCTCCCAGCCACCAACATTGAAATCCCTCTTGCCTTGGTTCACATTCTCTGCATGTTCATTTTTTAGAGGTATCCTGAGCTCCTCTGAAGAATTAGAGGTCCTTTCATGGGAAGCCAAATGTAAAAGGAAAGAATGACTCATTATTAACAGAATTCTCCTAATTCCAGGATAATAAAGCAGCACAGACTCCTGTAATTTCTACAAATTAATATTTTCCATATTCTTTCAGTTTTCAGGGTAACACCTCAGTTTAAAAATATTTTTTTGATAAATCCAGAGGCACAAAATCAATTGATGCTCTGAATCTGGGTCACAACCTACTTCCAGGTGATCACCTCATCCATTGGTGAGTGGTTGTTCTCGATGGAAGTCATTGCCTATCTTTGCTTTTGCAAAACTTGCATCTTATCTCAAGAAGTTGTGTGCTTTTAAAAGTGTAAAATGAATGCACCTCTGCAATTAGCTAACGCTCTCTATTGGCTATAGAGGGGGCATGATGCTTGGTTTTCATTAAACACCTGCCCTAAATGTCTGTGAAGTGACTTTTGAGCTTTGGATTTTGGCAGGCATTGGTGGCTTGTGCTGCTGGACACAGATGTGATACAGGGCTCTGATGTGCCACTGAATTCAGGCTTTTTTTGTTACCACTAACATTTGATTAAATACTGTTGCTTGCTGAAATAATTAACCTCAAAATTAGGAGGAAATCAGTAGCCAATGATCTTCTCACATCAGTTCTTTGTTCCTGTGACTCTAAACTTGTGGTTATTTGTGCTGAGTTTTGCTGTGAATTTCAGTGACAGAGAAGCATCCACTGTGGAAAATGCTGTGTAAAACCTGTTTTACACACTGGCTAAGTCAGATCTCTGCCAGCTTTGTGTTTCTTCCATGCAGTGATCTCTCCCAGACCTCAGCATAACTCGATTAATGCTGCATTTCTTCCTAATGTTTCCATCAGCAATTCACATCAGTTGGCTGCAAAGCATTCTGTCAATAAATCCTCACCCACTTCCTGCTTTATTAAGCAGAGAAACCTCTGGATTTGGGGCTCAGATGTTTGTTTCAGCCCTCACCCATGGAAGGCAGGGCAGTATGTGGAGGCACAGCCCCATAAGGGAGGGCTGAGTGCCCTGCAGCTGGTGGTGGGATTCCCCTGGGAGATCTGGGGTAACACTGATGACAGCGCCCTTGGGAGGTGCCTGGATGGAGATGGGGGTGTGTGGAGGGGCTGGCTCCTGCCAGATGCCTTTTTGTGCAAATCCACACACCCAGGACCCCACAGGACCCAAAGAACTGTGACCTTTCAAGGTGCAATCCACCCACTCTCATTGTGATTATTGCACCGGGTGCTGTTATCCTCGATTTGCCTGCTTTCCTGCCTGCTCCTATCTTTTTATTTTCTCCCCTCTGTTCCTCTCTGTGCCTGGATGGCTGTGGAGAGCATTCAGTTCCACTTAGCTGTGATTTCAGGGAAATCCTTCTTGACGTGCAGAAGCAGTGAGGTTGGGGATTTTGTTCCCTGTCCTTTTTCTGGTGTGTGTGCATTTCCTTGCATGCTGCTCTGTTGGCTGTACACAGGCTTGGCTCCTCAAGAGACAGGAAGGAATATTGCTTTGGTCTCCAGACACTTTGCAATGTCACAAGCTCTTTGTGCAACACATTTAAAATTTAACAGTGAGAAAAAATGAGGATATGTGTAGGATGGATTATGCAACACAGCAACGAGTTCTGGTGATTTTCTGTCTTAAATATGAACTTCAGTATAACTTAATTGTTATTTTTCTATTCTCTTTCCTTAGCTCCAGGTTTCATCACAGAACCATTCAATTCCTGCTTGCTGAGACAGCTTTAATTCTGGGTCAGAGTCAGGAATTCAGTGGATTTACTCCTGGGTAAGACCACAGTGAAGAGGGAGTTGCAATTTTTCAGCCTTGGCTCTTTTTCCTAGGCTCTCTTCTAGATTTTTTTCTCAAGAAACTTACACTTGAGGGATCTGATAGGTATCTGCTAATACGTTCTTGGTGTAGGTCTTAAAAATTAAACAAAATATGTAGGTTTAAAAATGGCTTATTGATAAATTAAATGATCTCTTCCATTGGAATGGGCTGTTTTTAAAAAAGTAGAAATTAGACTGTGGAACCTGATGTGGTGGAAAATGGGCAAGGAAAGATCTGAGTTATAAAAATCACAGTGTAGCAGCATAGACTGCAGCTGTTGAGAAGGTATTTTTGACCTGATATTGATAATTGCTGCAACATTCAATAGAAATTTATCTTTTCTTCTTCCCCTCTGAGCAAATTAAAGTACAATTTTCATCTACATCCATGGAACTGGTTGAGGGGGTTTTTTTTATTTTGACAGATATTTTTTCACTGCTCTTGGTCCTGTTTAAACAAAGCCTAGTGAAACCTTGAATAGCTATAAATTCTTTAATTTATCAGGTTACTTACTTGCTTTCAGTCCCTACCTTTAACTTCAGTTTCCTCACTATCTACCTGGAGTCTTCTGTGTGCAAAACTTGAATTAAAAATATGCAATTCCAGGTGGAAGGATTATGACACTTTTATCCCTCATTCTACCAGTCCAGCCCTTATCTTGAGCACAGTGACATCTCCAGCATTTAGAAAGGGTCTTTTCCTGAACATTTTTTTGTTTTTTGTATTCTCAGTTATATTTAACTGAGAGACAGAAAGGGCACAAAATTCTATGGAAGAACAGAAAAAGCTAATTTCCGAGATTTCACAAACCATTTCATCTTGTTAGGAAAACATTATAAATTGGTTTGACTGGGAAATAAGACAGAGGTATCAGCAGGTTTATGTTGCTGTGATAATCTGAGGCTGTTGAGCACTGTGGGATGCGTCTCCCATGGCCAACCAATAAGTTTTTGGCATATCACAGAATCCTTAAGGCTAGAAAAGACCCTCAAGAGCATCAAGTCCAGCCTTTGACCAAGTACCATCCCTCCCACTAAACCATATTATGGAGGCCCACACCTGCTCACTGTTGCCCTGGTTTTCTAGCCTTCTGATGTTTTTGCATTCTTGCAATGGAGTTCTCACGGACTTTCACGTGAACAATGTATATTTTTGCAACTATCGTCTTTTGTTTACATTTTTCTCCTCTGGGAGGAGACAAATTGATGGACTGTGATTTTCACCAGTGAGGTTGGAGAGGTGGCAACTTCATTCTCCAATCTCTGACCTTTTTTAGACATCTATATAGTGGAGTCAGAAAAATGAACACTTTTTAAACACCCCCAGGGATGGTGACTTCACCCCTGCCCTGGGCAGCCTGTGCCAGTGCTTCACCACTCTCTTAGTGAAGAAATTTTTTCTGATATCCAACCTGAACCTCCCCTGGCAGAACTTGAGAACATTTGACCTTGCCCTGTGAAATGGCTCATTGGGTGACACCCTGCAAGGAGAAATTATTTTCTGTTCCCTGTTTGACCCACTCTTGGCTCTTTATTGTATCACGAATCAAGGTGGAATCACTCTTTTCTCACTCACATCTGATTTAATTTTCTTTCTTCTAGCAAACAGGAATGTAATATTTTTCTGTTTAATATTTTGGACAGGGCTGGCTAGAAGTGTGTGCACAGCTCCAGATGAGAAAACAGCTACTTTGGAGGCACAATTAATATTTCCTGACTGCTCCTTGAAGAATTCAATCTGAAGCCTCCAGAATCACATTTGTCTTTTTGATGGCTTTGCCATGTCAGTGCCTCACAGCCATCCCCTGACTGACCAACACACCCTGTCGTGTTTTCCTCTCAGCTGTTTGCACTGGAAATCTTGAAGCTTTGCTAGATTAATAGTTCCTAATCTCCAAATGTGTGACCTCATCACTTCAAAGTGTTAAACCTCATCCCATTTCTGTTATTCCAGTTCCCATTCAATTACTTCAGTAGACTGAATGCCTGTGTCAGTGATGCCTCTTGTCATCAGTTTAATTAACATGCTCTCAGTTTTGCCAAGTTTATTAGTTAAAGCATTATCAAGATCATTGTCAGCACCCAATCCTTGTAATTGTTCTCTGAAAATCACTTTTCTTCTTCAGCCCAGCCCACTGACATCCTCTTACTATCTCTCATCCTCTTACTTACCTTGCAGCTACGGTTCCTCCCTTGTTCTTCCACTGAACTTTCTCTGGAACACCTTATTAAAATTTTCACTTCTATTTAAATGAGCTAATCTAACATCTAAACCAGCAGTTTCCAGGAGATGAGTGTCTGTGACAAAAAAGGACTCGTTTCCATATCAGTGGCAAAGAAGGAAATGCTTTTCCCTTTATGATATCAAGATTCCTAACTGATGACATGAGCCATGCAGAGTTCCATCCCATTGAAGAGGCAGCTTTGAAGATGAGGTTGGATGACAAATATCTTGTCTCTGAGGTTCTTCAAAAGGAACTTCTTCCATGATTGAAAAGAATCAGACTTGAGAGACAAGGAGAGGAAGAGAGCTCCAAGTGCTGGCTCTGAGAACAGGTTTCCAGATGGGCTGCACAGTCTCCAGCCTTTCTCGAGGCTGGACAAAGCCCTGAGGGACTTGGTCTGACCTCAGAGTTGATCTTGCTTTGAGCAGGACTCCTGATAGTCCTCCCAACCTGAATTTTCCTGGAACCCCATGATCCCACATATTATTTTACACCATCTTCCTAAAAATTGCGATCTCCAGGGTATCCACATGACCAGCACAGAGAAAGACAGTTCTCCAAAGGCAAAGTTTCCCATATAGAGACTCCCAGTTAAAATTAATTGACCTCCACTGAGGTTTTTTGGATGGATATGTTTTCTTATTTGCAGAACTGAGGATGTGATAAAAAGGAAGGGTGTCTGAATACCTGTTGTTGTTTTTACAGAAGGCTTGTCTGTCTTTTTTTCCCCACTATAATTTGACATGAAAAGCTCCTTTCACTACTCTGCCTAGAATTGTTACAAAAAAGCTTTCTGCATGTACAAGGTCAGAGAACACAAAATAAAGTGGCCTGAATAGCTGTGAACAAACCTCAAGACACCCTCACAGACACCCAGAACAAACCACCGCGTGCACATAACACACCACAGAGTCTGCACTCCTTCCCACCCTATAAACTCTGACTGTGGAGGGAAAACATGGAAAAATATCACCATGGGATAGGGGGTTGCTGAGGCTGTGATTGCCTGGAGCTAAGGGCTGAAATTTCTTCACGTAACACTGAGACAACTTTTTTTTTCCCTTCTGTCCTGAGGGCAATATTTCACTCTGCAGTTCCTCAAAACAAAAGACCAAAGAAATATTACAACAAGTCCTCCAGTGATTTTTTTTTTTTTTTTTTTTTTGCCACACAAACCCATATAGCTCCCATGGTTTTATTCCATTTCCTTTTAAACTTCAGCTACTAATGAATAACGGGCAGGTCAAATGTGTTTCATATATGCAATAGAAAATAACTAGAAGAACATAATGCTTAGGCTGTAAAGCCAAATAAGTAAAACTCAGGAAATGCCACAGTTTAAGCTGTTCATGCAACTTGACCTTGACTTTGTTGTGGCTGGGCTCTGGGTTGTAGATATTGCATGTTATTTTCCAAAAGCACATGTTGCAATTAGGCTGTTTCATTCTGCTTCTCTCTGCCCCCACTAAGAAGTTTCACATTTCCAAAAAAAGCTCTGCTTATTTTCACTTGGAGTCCCCAAGCTTCCTTGTCCCTCTTGTCCTCAACTTCTGTCCGTCCCTAAAAAATGAAATAAAATTAAATAAATCAATAAACCAACCAACAAAAGTAGGGATAAAGTACCCCTTGCATGTTTGTTTTTTTCTTGTTGTGAAATAGGAGAGCCAGGAGTGTTGCTTATTTCAATGTGGCCCTTGTGTGAGAAAGCTGTGTTTGGAATTAAGTGGAAGGTGGCAGTAGAAATCTTTACGTTGCTCCATAGATCTTCTGGAAAAAAGCAGTGTTCTCCATTCGAAAAAAGAAGTGTTCTCCATTGGAAAAAAACCAGTGTTTTCCATTGGATTAAACCAGTGTTCTCCATTGGAAAAAAAGCAGCGTTCTCCAATAGAAAAAAAACAGTGTTCTGCATTGGAAAAATGCAGTGTTCTCCACTGGGAAAAAAAGCAGTGTTCTCCAAAGAAAAAAAAAGCAGTGCTCTCCATTTGAAAAAAGCAGTATTCTCCAATGGGAAAAAACCAGTGTTCTCCACTGGAAAGAATCCAGTGCTCTTCATTGGAAAAAAGCAGTGTTCTCCATTGGATTCCTGGGGTCTGGTGCTGCTGGGAGAAATTCAAGACTCCAGCCATGAGTGCTGCTCTGGAGGCTGCGGTAAAATTACAGGTTACAAAGGTTACAGAGCGTTCCTGACACTTTAGAGACAGGAATGGAACAAGGCACTGAAACACAGCCCAGCTCCTTGATTGGAGGACTCTTCTACCAGTTTTCCCACATTCTTTCCCTTCTTCATCCCTGCATAGAATGACGGAAACAGAGAGTCATGGAATCGATTTGGATTGGATTGAATGGTTTAGGTGGGATGTCATTCCTACATAGAATGGTAGAAACACAAAGTCATGGAATGGTTTGGATTGGATGGGACCTGAAAGACAATCCAATTCCAACCCCAGCCACAGGCAGCAACACCTCCCATTATCCCAGGCTGCTCAGAGCTCTGTCCAACCTGGCCTTGGACACTTCCAGGAATGGGGAATCCACAAACATCAAACACTGGCATTACCCCAGGAATGACCATGACACAAATGCACTGACAAATCATCTTACCCTTCACATGAGACAGTTTATGAACCTCTTGTGAAACCACCTCTCATAGACTTTCAAAAATGACATTTCCCTCTCCATTAGTTTTCGTTCTTGGCCTTGCAAACACATATGGAGGGAATTAATTTTGCACAGTTATTGTCTGTCAGTTACTACTTTATGCGTCAAGAGGTTTATTTGGAAAATTAGGGTGCTGCTCCTCCAAGCATTAAGCAGATGTTCACTGCTCACAGTGAAAGCAGTCCCTGAAATCCATTAAATTATTTTTATGTGGAAGGCTAAACAAACCTGCCTGCATTTGCAGGAGCAGGGACCTCTAAGCTAAAAATAATGCATATTTTGGATAAAAGTCCAAGATTTCCAGTTAAGACAGCTGGTCTAGAACTTGTCATAGAGATATTGTTTGCTCTTTTTTTTTTTTTTTTCCAGTGATTTTCTATTAACCCTCTAATGAAAAAAGGGCAGCAGATAGACCTAGGCACAGAAATAGAAATGGTAATTTGTCTGTTTATGTTCATATAACCCCACCATATGGTGGTTCATCCTCCACAATGTTCTTCTCCCCTAGTCTGATTAAAATTGACTGAGAAGGGAGCTATGAATCTTTTTTTTTTTTCTTGTTGGCATCACATATTAAAAGATGACAGCTCTATCATATCATAGCAGCAAACCCTTGCCTGATGCCTGAGTCACACATTTCTCCAGGCTGGCAGAACTGTTCTTACTCTTACACTTTTGGACACATGTGACCACATTGTAGAGCACATTGATGCTCCAATATGTCTATGAATTTGTACTACCTGCACTTTGTTTATGGAATTTTGGAGCTATTTCCATGCTGAGTTCCTTAGAATGGAGTATAGAGCCTTTTAAACTGCTCCTGTTAGTGCCTACCAGTTATTTTCAGATACTTGAATGTACAAATATTTGCTTTTTTCAATTAAACTTTTAAAACAACCAAAGAAGGAAAGTTTAAGTTTGGTGGTTTTTTTGGTTTTCTTTTTCAAATATGATCAAAATCACAGAGTAGTTTGGGTTGGGAGGGACCTTAAATACCATCTAGTCCCAACTCCCCTGCTATGGGCAGAGACAACTTTCACTAGAAATTTTGAATTTTAAATAATATTTATTATATTGTTTTTATATTTATATATTTTTTTTTATTTTCCTTCTGATGGAAACAGGGTGGAACTGGAGCAGATCCCAAATGATGTCCCATGAGAAGAATCAGATTGTGTCATTACTTAGGTGCTTTGTGCCTCAGTTTCCTCATTTGCAGAGTAGAAATATTAATGACAGGGGTTTGGAGATATCATCCACAATAGAGCAAAGGCCAAATTTGTATTTCTGCAGGAGAGAAGATTCATTTAACCCCAGCTGTGACTCAAAATCCTGAGGAGATGGGTGAGGAGAGCACAGATCCTTCCCTCCCCACTCAGGCAGGGCACAGCACCCTAAGCCAAGTGCACTCCTCCTGCACTGCCAGTTCTGATTTTGATTTTACCCAGAGCATTTCTAATTTCCTTGATTAGCGCAGCAGAAATCCAGCTGGGAGCCCCTTCTCCTCCTCTCATGCCATGACAGGACTGAAATCTCTGCTGGTCAGGTTTTGCCAGCCTAATGGTCCCTGTTGAGATCACCTCTTGACTTCTGGCAGTGACAAGGGTTTTGTAAATCCTTTGTCCCAAGGATCCAAACAGAACACACTTCCCCAAACCTTTATATTTATAACAAAGGTCTTCACATCTCTGCAAAATTCAGCTCCTTCCACAACAAGCTGCACATTCTAATTTTTCATGAATGTCGAGTTTCTGGACTGCAATTGCAGATGTAGAAACAATTGCAACAACAAAGAAAACCCCAAAACAAAACCAGAAAAAAAAGGAAAAAGAAAGACCATTGTCTTTTCCATGCAGGCTTATTAGACATCTACCCATGCTAAAAGGTTATAGAGTAAGTGAGTCCTCTTAAATCAAGCACAATTTTTCTCAGCTATTCATCTGCAGGAGACTACAATGAGAAACTGATGGCATAATTTGACTTTTTAGGCCTGAATGTTGTTTAATGCCTTTGAAATGAAGGAGGTAGTGAAAGGAGGATTTGGGGAGGGAAAAAATAAGAAAACAATGGGAAAAACTGATTAATATTGTCATGACAAAATAGCTTCCTTCAGGGGACAACAAACTGGGTTGATGTACTGTGTGTACCAGAAGCTGAAAAGATTTGTGGAGTTTGGGAATTCAGTTGCTGCTTTTTCTGGAGTAATTTTCATAACCTTCTTCTCCCCCATCCCTAGTCAGGAAACCAAGTTAGTCCAGGGGTTTGGAAACTGAGGTGCTGCCTGCTGAAGTGATTGATTCATGTGGTAATATTTATAAAATCCAGATTGAATGGGGCTTGGAAAAACCTGGGATGGTGGAAGGTGTCCCTGCCCATGGCAGGGGGTGAGCAAGATGATCTTTAACCTTCCAGCCCAAACAATTGTGTCATTCCGTGACTGAATTTTTGATGTGAAGAAGAAAATCTTGCCTGGACTGCCAAACACATCTCTGCACATTTCCATTTATCTTGATCTGTTTCTTCACAGTCAGTGCACCAAAAATCAGGGCCTTGATTCTGTACAACAGAAAAGAAAGTAACACTCAGTTAGGCAAAGGTCTGCAAATGAGGTGGCAAGGACTAAGGGAGAGGCTCAGGCAGTGGATGGTCCCACTTTGGAGACACCTGGACTCCTTTGAGTTTTCCTGGAGAACTTCGGAGGCTTCTGAACTCAGAGGCCTCAGTCTGTAACCTGGCACAGAAAATTGAATAGAGGTGTTAAGGATGAGAGATCACCTTGAGGTTCTTTTACTTCTTGGTTTGTTGTCTCTTTTCATCCTTGACATGGTGTTGTTGGCTTTGCAGAGGAGTTCAGGCAACATCAGGCCAGACTTCTTCCTCTGCAAGGAAAAAAACTCATAGAAGTGATAAATGAAATATTTTCCTGCTTATGCTTTATTTTTATTTCTGTTTTTGTTTTTCTCTCTAAAAGAAGAGTAAAGCTTTGAAATGAAAAAAACTCCCTCCAAGCCAGAACACTGCAGAAGCTGTTGCATATCCTTAAGCAGATTAATGAACCCTTGGGTCAAATTTTAAACCTTCTCTGTAGGTGGTGACCATTTCCAGAGCCTCCACCTTGCAGCCTCATCCTTTTACAACCAGCTCTTCCTCCTCAGAGCTAAAATCTATTTATTCAAACTTTTACCCATTAAAGATAAAAAAGAAAAAGCAAAATCAAAGTGAGTTGTTCTTGTGAAATGACTAATGTGATTAGTGTTATTGTAAAGAAGAGGTGATGGAGCTGCAGTTTTGATCTTTCCCTACTTTGAGAGCCACAGACATATGGAACAACAGACTTTAAGATCTCATGCTCTTGGGCAATAGGTTTTGCCTTTTGAAGTGCTTCATTTTTTTCCCCTCTCTTCCCTCCTTTTTTTTTTTTTTCTTTTTTTTTTCTTTTTCTTGGGTGGGCAAGAAAACCAGAGAAAACCAGCCTAGATTTTTTTTTTTCACAGTCTCTAACTGAAGCTGTGATGGTTCCTCACAGTTTGCAGCGTGACCACCAGGACCAGGACTGTGTGTTTTGAGCTGCTGCTTTTGTGTTGAACATGGTGATAACTCCTCCCTGAGTCCCAAGGTGTTTTATGGATGTAAAAGGGCAAGCCCTGTTTCACAGCTGGGATATCTGAGATGCAGAGAGGTTAAGAAACCACTTAATTTATTGCAGTAAGTAATTGAGCTAGAAATGAATATTCACCGCATCTCCAGGCTCCCATGGACTTATTTTGGAAATGAAGTAAAAAAATACTAAATGCCCAAGAAAACAATAGAACCATAAAATAGCCTGGCCACCACCACCATCTCCATCTGCCAACCCTGCTCAGTGCAGAATAAAACCACTTTTTTCTTATTGCTCCCTGGAGTGCTGTTTGTCATCAGTCCTGCTGAACTTTTCTCCTGTTTTTCTGTGTTAATCACAATGGTGGTGGCTCTAAACTGTATTTGAGGGGCTGAAATCTGTGCTTTGCCAGGAGATTTGTGCTCGCAGCATTTGCTTGAAATCCATGAAATTCTCAAAGAAATTTGATCAATGCAAGTGGTTATTAATTAATTAGTAAAGACTTGAGGTGTTAATCTAGAAAAATTCCTGAATCCAGGTCAGTGCAGGATGGAATCACAGCATCATGTCCTGTTCTTGTGGAGACAGGGAATGAGCAACTCCTCTGAGTTGAGGAGTTTTACAGGGCAGGAGTTCACCTCTGAGTTAGTCCTTGAGCATTCCTTCAGAGCCAACTAAGAGAAAGAAATGCTCCTGCAACAAATCATTTATGTCACCACACTTATGCACCTAAAATCACCACTGTGATGGCCTTTTAATAAATATCTACTTTATTCTCTAGCTCTGTCCACTCTCTGTTCCAGGTCAGCCTTCCCAAGGCGTCAGCAGGGAGAACTGAGAGCCCCTTCCAGTGCCTAAAGAGGCTCCAGGAGTGCTGGAGAGGGACTTAGGATTAGGAGAAGCTCTGGCTGTCCAGAATCTCTGGAAGTGTCCAAGGCCAGGCTGGACAGAGCTTGGAGCAATCTGGAATAGTCCTGGAAGGACCATCCAGTTCCAACCCCCTGCCATGGGGGTGGAACTGGTCGGTCTTGAAGGTCCCTTCCAACCCAAACCATCCTGTGATTCTGTGATATCACAATTTCCATCTGTTCAGCAAGTTGAATTTCATCCTTAAATTTCTTTTTCCCAAGTGAAAACTGAGATTCCTCAATAATAACAAGAATCTTGGAGTTGTGGCATTAACAATGCTCACCCCTCAAGAGCTGGCAAAACCAGTTTGGTACCTTGTCACACTTGATGAATAAACTGCTTCTGTTTTTCAGGAGCAATAATGGGTTATGAAATGTGTGACCCTGGGCTCCACCCTGCTCCCAAAGCCAACATAAAGGGCTGTGTTGCTTTATTTTGTGGCAGGAGTGCACCAGCTGCTCACATCCATCATGCCAACACCACAACAGCAAGGACAGTTGCAGATTTAGGGGTGGATGTAGAACCTCCCAGAAAAGATGCAAGATGAGGGTGAAATGGATCAATAACTGGATGCATCCAGCTACAATTATTGCTGAAAATTGACCCTCCCCATCTCTAAAGTCTCTCTCAGCTGGACATTCTTTTGTAGATTTATGTGCTTTCTTAAGCTTTTCAGAACAGACTTCCCCTCCCACAGGCTATAAAATTTAATTAATCAAACACATTTTTTCCAGGGCTGGAATTTATAAACCCAAAAATAAAGCAAGAAAAGAATTTATAAACAACCGTGTAGAGTGAGATAGAAAATTCATCAAAGCTAATTCCTTACCTCTGATACTATCCAGTGACAGATCTTGTGGGAAAGAGGATAACTAAGAAGACATTTACAGTGAAATCTTTTCCACAGCAAATCCTTCAGGCAGACAGTGGCATAAGAACTTGCCACTGCAGTTAATGGTTCCAAACTCATATGTACTCCTTGAAAAAGTCTTATCAGGTTTTGAGCACAATCATTTAGATTTCCACAGCTTTCTGGGGTAATTCAATTACACTGCATATGAAATACTGTTCCATTTTGTTTGTTTTGAGCTGCTTGACTGATAATTGAATTGGATGTCTCCTATTCTATGTATTTCAAGAAAGGAAGAGTAATGACTCCCTGCTCACTTTTTCAATGTCACTCCTTGTTTTCTGATCATGTCCATCCTGGTTGTTGCTAAGCTAAAGAAACTGTTTTATAGGATTTTTCCTTATTGCAGGAACTGTTACACACCTCTGGCCATCTTTGCCACCTTTGTCTGGTTTTTCTCCTCTTTTTGAGGTGAATTATCCATTCTGAGATAACGTAAGTCTCAGGAGATACAAGAGATGTGAATTCAAATAGGGTTGTGGTGATTTGGATCTCCATTCCCATCCTAATGATCCCTAAGACCCCTTCTGCCTCCAAGCACTTCCTAATTGCTGCCCCAGCCTGCAGGGTCTCCAAGATCCCTGCTCTGAGTGGCAATAATTAACGTAGAGCCTTTCACTGGGAATGGATGTTCATGGTGGATTCTTTCCACTTGGGTCCCTTTGTGTGTAGCAATGCTTAATTCCACCTACCTTTCCCATTTCCAGCCCCCCATATCATAATTCCAATGAAAAACTACCCAAAAGAGCCACATTTGTTTCTTACACTGCTTCTCCCAGTGTCCACTGAGGTCAGCAGAGAGAAATAAATGGGTCTGTAGCTGGTCTCAGATGGATTAACTTGCCACAGATTTTTACAAAGTTTTCAAAGCAAAAAAACACTTCTGAAATGGAAATGTTTTCCAACTGTGTTCAGCAGCTGAGCCGCACATTCTGGAAATTAGAAAGGGGCTGCTTTACCCACAGAAAGGCTTGATGGCAACACCACAAGAAAAGAAATTGGTACCATAGCATAGTTATTCAGACACATTTTAATTCAGATTGGATGGGCTGGTGGGGGAGGAAATGCTGAAAGCCACAGAAATAGAATTTTTTCCTCTCTTGCTTCAGTGTAATTTAAAACATCAAACCATTTTTAATGAGTTTTAGTAAACGAAGTCTTGCCTGCAACCTTCTATGCCAAAAATTAGCCTGGAGAAACTTTTCAAAGCTGATTTATAAATCCTATAAAACAGGAAGGCTGATGGTGGAAACAGTGAGCTCTGGACACCAGTACTTTTGCTGCCTTATTTTTAACTTTTAATCTAAAGAGAGGTTCTGTAAGGTGTATTTAACTTGTATCCCAGAGCTGAAACTCTGCCTGAGACTTTGTCCTTATAAAACTGTGAGTTTGATCTGTTCCATTCTCTTGGGATCGAGGAGAAAACCACGTTAGCAAAATAAAACATACAGAGGGAAACATGTACCACCAAGCTCTTGCCTTCAATAGAGGGCCTTCATTCACAGCAATAAACAAGAAAAAAGGCCACAGAGCTGCCTGTGTGGAACAGCAGCTTCCAGTGTTGTGCTGAAAAAGTGGTTTTTGAAGCCATTTCTCATTCTGGTATAAGGCTGAATAAGGTTTTCAAGGTGCAGCCCTTCTTTCTGTCAGTATGGACAGGGCCTGCCCTGTGAGTACAGTGTAGGATCTCTAGGAGACAGCTGCCAAACAGATAATTGGTAGTGACCAAGTGCACCAGTCATTTCTTTCCTTGAGGGTCAGTAATTATAGGGTTTTGCCATCATCAGGTCTCCTGTACTGTGCTGCCTTATTGATTTCCTTGCTGACATTTCATACGCTTTGGACCCTTTGCCCCAAAATGAAATTTGGAATAAACCAAGGTCCTTTATCTCACATCCCAGGACAGTGATCATGGCCTCAAGGCTGTCAGAGCCCAATGAGTGTTTGTGATGCCTTGGGAAGGCTGACCTGGAACAGAGACTGGACAGAGGTAGAGAATAAAGCAGGTGTTTATTGAAAGGCCTTTAGGATACGCCTTGGGCAGGAGAAGAGCCCGGCCAGGGCTACACCCAAGGTGAACCCAAAATGGTCACAAAATGGACAAATGGTCACGAGGTCTCACACTTTTGTAAGTTTTGGTCCATTTGAATATTGGGGTTTAATTGTCCAATTACAGCTCCAGGTTGTGAGGTCTCATCCTTTTTGTTCCTCCCTTCACTCCACTCTTTGTGCTCTTGGCCTGAAAATTGTCCTTGGTCTTCAGCAGAAAAAGGATTTGTTTTGTCTCCATACTCTGTGAAGAGCTGACTGACACTGGATGTGAGGCTCAGAACTGAACCCCTGGGCACCACAGAATGTGAAAAACATGAAAGCTGAAACTTATGCATCACTGGAGCCTTCCTTTCTCCAGGGGAACACGCCCAGCTCTCCCAGCCTGGCTCCAGAGCAGGCTCCAGCCCTTGGAGCAGCTCTGTGGCCCCTTCTGGTCTCCCTCCAGCATCTCCATATCATGGGATGCTTGGTCTGGATTTCCTCACAGTCAATGAAATCACGAAATCAGTGAATCCTTACAGATCCTACCTCCTGAGGATGCTGGAGTTGTTTTCTCTAGGCAGTTACTAAGCGAGATCTCAGCTAGACTTCGAAATCCAGAAAGCTGAAGATAGCAGAGATAAAACCTACCTTAAAATTTATTTATTTCCAATAAAAGGCTGCTAAAAATTAACCAGAAAGAGAAAATACAATTTAAATCACCAAGTAAAATATTAAGACATAGAACTACTCATAAATCTTTTGAGCTTTTTTTAAAAAATTTTTAAGCCATTTAGCTTGGCCCAACACACTTGACCTCCTTTGGGAAGGCATATGAGGAAAAGGAAAGTCCCTGTATAAAGAGAAGCTCAGAAATGTTGGGAATTAATTGTTTGTGGCAGTTTGCCTATTTTTCACTCTGTGTTAACAAGAGACTCTTGTTCCAGAGCACAGGCACCTTGGGAGTTTCTTTATTTGTTCAAAAGGTTTACCGAGACCAAATTATGAGTTGTTCTTTGAGTCTCATCCCAGCTTGCTGTTTTTTCTTAGAACACCAAATTGTGTAATGTGATGAAGTTTTTGAAATAATCTCTGCTTCCTTCCTAGGAAGGAGCTGCTGCTCTCATAGTAACTGAAGAAAAGCCTGAAGAAATAAGCTGGCAATTACATAAATTCTCAGCCATACATAGAAGGAATATCAAATTCATCTGTTCTAGAAGCATCCTGCAGTAGGGGCTAAGCTTTGGGATGGTATTGCCTTCAGAAAGTATTTTTCTGTCTAAACCTTCCTCAGATATTCTTTTAAAATATTTTTCAATAGATAGGATCCATAACAACAGCTTCTGAAGGTTTGGATTAAGTGTGGAAGCAAATAAGCAAACATCCAAATCCCTGTGGTGATTCAGTAGGTTTGACTTTGTTAAAATGCCCCTGCACAATCTTAGGGGACCAAGGTAGATTCACTTTATCAGTGCAGGACTTTATCTGTGAGATGTTATCACCTGCTTAACTTAATGCACTAAAACTAGTTCATTAATTTTATCATCAGAGATAGTGAGCTTTCCTTCTGAAAATCCTGCTTTTCCATAAAATGAAGAGTAGTCTTAAAGAATATCAATTCCCTGTTAAGGTTTGAAGCTTGTTTTTCTGTTGAGGTTTCTAAAATATTATTTCCCCATGAGGAGCAATAGCCACCAAACCTCCTTTAAGGTCCTCTGAAATAAAATACCATATTTTGAAACTGGTTACCATAATCAAGAAGTTGAATACAATCTTGAAAGACAAAAGGAGCTGTTTAACCCACCTGAAATACTTTGTTCTTCTGAGGAATTACATTTTAATTCAGAGACTTTTTTTTTTCTCTGAGAAACAGCCAGATAGTACTCATAAAACTCAAGCAACTTTTTGTTTGTTTGTTTTCCAACAGAAATTCTCATTAGAGAAATTGGTTTAGACCAGTTCTACAGAACATTCTCCTAAAAATGAACATTTGAACATGCTTCTTGATGTGGATTTGGCTTCTTATTTAAATTGTCTTCAAATAAAAAAAAGCCCTTCAACACATCAGAATTTCAAACCATTTTTGTGAGAGTTTTGGGTGGACACTGTCAGGCACTTTGCTGGTTGCATTTAGTCAGAGCAGAGTGAAGAGCTTTAACATGGTGTTGACAACACTGGCTTAAGCCTGTTTGCTTTTGCTCTAAATACTACTGGGCTTTTTTTGCCCTAAACCATTGCAAAGTCAAAGTAATGAGTGGGTAGACATGATCATTTTATGGCCTTTTGTTTTTGCAGAGAGAGAGAGAAAAAAAATTATCTGTCTGTATTGTGTTTAATAGTTGCTGTGCACCCAAGCAGTAATTATTAAAAGACGCAGCCAAATATCAATATGACCTGAAATGCTTCACTGCATCCTGCTGCAGCTTGTGCTCTGTAAACCACATTCATGGAGGCTGAAAATTGAAGAATCCAAGTGGTGCTTGTGTGAGTGTTCCCCAGGGAAAGTTCATTCCTGGCTGGAAGTTATGCCAGCTCTGGGGATCGCACCCAGCCAGGGTGAAACTCCTCACCAGGGAGGTGTCTGACACCTCAGAATCATCCTGCCAGGGCAGGGGATGGCTCTGAGCAGAGTGGGACAGAGAACAGGGAACTAAAACACCTTCACAGCCCCAAAATGACTGCTCAGCACTCCACTAGCTCATGGTTAAGCTGTGGGGTGTGCAAACAGCAATTTGAGCCGTGACAAAATTAATGCGTAACACAGGAATTAACAATTTTTGTTCTTTACCTCGTTGATCGACAACTAAATATCCTGCAAGTAGAATTGTGGGTCCTGTGAAGTTAATGCACATCTGCTGGCTCTGTGCTGGCCAAGAGGCCTCTGGAAGCTCCCTGAGGACCACCCAGTGCCTGCAGACCCTGGGCTGAAAATCACAGGCACTTACCCAAACCTGAATAATCCCGGGATGGAAATCAAAATGAAGTTTCCAAATTCAAGAAGTCCATGGCTGTGTGTCAGAGCCTTCCAAGAGAAGAAATGGCACAGATCCTACTTGGCTTCCAAGCTTCACTGATTTATGAATGAGATGGTAAAAGCCCTAAGAATTTAATTTTAGGACTACTTTATGTTTTCTGGTATGCGTCCTTGAGCTCTTCCAAGGGAAAAAAAAAAATTGGTCAGCATGGGAAGCCTTTTAAAATTTAGCTGGAATTTTTGAACTTTAAACAGTCCTAGAAATTATTTTTCAAGCTGCTGATCATTTCTGGGGGGAAAATGTTAGATAAAACTAGAGACTTTGTGCATGGTCCCATATTTGGAGCTGCTCCATGGTTAAGATTGGTCTTGTATTTCCATACTGAGCATATGGGCAAGTGCAATAATTCTGATAATTTTAGAAAGTATTGGTCACTGCACTGATTCTGTTCATGAGTTTTCCTTTATTTTTTTTTTTCAATAGAGGTCTTCAGTATATCCAATACCACAATTGTCTTTTCTAGGGTGTATTTACTGGTTTTATATCCTGAGATATTTGAATACAGGCCACAATAGGTCTGGCTTAAATTACAAACTGCTGACTTGAACAAAATCAAGATGTGTTGGAAGATTATGTGAAAGATAGAAACAGACCTAATGTTCATTGAGAGATCCCCACCTATTCTCTGAGCTAGGGTGGCTGAACATGGTTTGGTCTTGGTGTCACTTATATTTGGAGGTAAAACCAGGTTATCTGAAATAATTCTGAGTGTGACTTACCCAACCCATTCAATTGCACACTTGAAGTGACTTGAGAATGGCATGGCCAGGGTCACACTCCCTGTGAAGGTCTAACTTCCTTTAGATCCATTAAGAAAAAAATGTAAATCTGTCCATAAAATCATAGGATCAAGGAATTACAGAATATCCTGAGTTGGAAGGGACCCACAAGAAACATTGAAACTCCTGTAGCTTTGCAATTTCTTCTCAACATATTAATTGTTGGAACAATTGTTGAAAGTCAGTTTAGTCAAGCAAGCCCATTTTTAACATATGGAATACATTATTTTCAGGCCATCCTTCTGCTGGCTTGAGCCCTGCTGCAGTTTTAAATTCAAACAGCCTGGAAGGAGGCTTTTTGCCTGAATCCTTTTTCTGTTAAGGGCAATGGCAGAAGTCCACTCACTTCAAAGGGAATAAGATCTGGCACTGGTGAAGACGTTTGGCTACAGTGCCTTTGCCTGAAAATCACTTTCTTGGGATGTGATCCCTGTTTTGCAGACAGTTTGGATATCTTCTCAAGGATATGTCCCTTCCTAGGTACAAAGTGTAAACTTTATGCTTCCATTATGTGCCTAAATTGTTGATGATGACAGCTAAGCCCAGCTCCTGCTTCACAGAACTAGCTTATCTTACTTTTTTTTTTACTAAAACTGGAGTTGAGGGACACAGAGGTGCCACACAAGGTCTGAACCCCTGGAAAACTTATGTTACTTTTGAGGCAGATTGGTGCAGTGCAGTGCCTCACTTTTAATTTTCAGCCAGACAGGGCAACCCATTTTCTTTAAATATCATATATTCCTGTTTAGCCTCTAGGACTTATTTCTGCTTCACCAGAGGCAGGTAACTCACACAAGTGCTTTTCCTTCCCTTCTTCCACCTGTGCTAAGCAGCAGGAAAAAGTCTTCCTTCAAAGATTCTCCCCTTATCCTCTTGGCATGAACAGAAGCAGGAAGCAGGAAATTGCTTCCTTGCAAAATACCTGATCAACTAGCACTTAGGGCCTGACAGTGGAAAGACACAGCTCTTTATTTCCTTGGACTGAGGTGGAAATTAAAGTTATGTTAGCTGTCTCCTGGGGTATTGATCCTGCTGCCTTTGGAAGGCTGCTGATGTGCACTTTTTGCACAGATGACCTCAGTGAGGAGTGTCCTCAAGCACAGCAGCTGTGCAGCCAGCAAGGATTGCTGGATTCCCCTGGAAGGGGCTGTGGCTTGTAGCCCTGCTGGCTGGGCGGTTCAGAAATGGGTAAGGAAGGTGGGTTGATTTTCCTTCTTTTCCTCTCTGTTTCTTTATCTTAATAATTATCTTAGTCAAAAGTTCTGGAGACAATGATGAAGTGACTGAAATTGTTTGCTGCTCTGTGTTGCAGCACAGCTCTGTAGCTGCAGCCTGTGGAGGTTTGTCCTCAGGTTGAAATGCAGAAAAAATGTTTACCTGACTGTGGGATGTCACAGGAATGAATACATGAAAAGAGTGGGACTGATGGAAGGGGTCTCCACAGGAGGGTTTGTTTCTCTTTCCCCAGACTAGAACAATTATTTCTGTACCATTTCAGACAGATTTGACCTCCTTCATTCTACAAAAGTATCCTGCAGTGGTGTTTTCACTGTATCACTCAATGCTGGGGTCCTACAGACACTCTTGGTCTCAGCCTCCACTTTCTCCAGCTTCACAGTTCACTCAACAACTCGATCACTCTCCCTCCTCCTCTCTGGATTCCCTCCAACTGGACCATATTTTCTTTCAGCTGTGGTGTCCATAGCTGGACACAGCGTTCAGTGGAGCTGCAAGCCCAGTTTCTGCCTCCCTGAGGGTTTTTGTCTTTGCAAGAGCCTTTCTCGTCTTTAAGTCCTTCACTAATCCCAAAGTTCCAGCCAAGATGCAAGATGTTTGCTTAGCGAAGAGCAGGATGCAAATGTTGAGCAAAGCTTTGCTCTGGGTGAAGGGAGATTTGTTTATTACTTTTTTAAAGTTTTGGGTCACTGGGACAACTGAATAGAGGAGGTTATTTAAGGTGGCATCGATCAGATCAGAGTCTCCCATCCACTCAGGTGCAGCAAAGCAAAGCTGGCTCCATCTCTGCCTGATCCCTTCTGGGAGGCACAGGGATGTATTCCCTGCCTTGGTGTGGGGAGCTGCAACGTGCTGAGGTGTGAAATGGGGGGCTGCACTCAGAGAGGGGCTCACCAGGTCAGATATTACACATTATAATGGGAAATGTGTGCTTAACACTTCAGGAGCTTTCAGAGAATTTGGTTTGGATCTGTTCCTTGCAGCTGATCAACAGGTAGAGATTTATGAATGTTTCCCTATCCAGCTTCAGCCTTTCTTTTTCTTTTTTTTTTTTTCCCTTGTTTTTGTGTATTTATCATTCAAAGCACCAAATTTTTTTGAAATTATGAGCACTGCCCAAATTACAGTCTTACTTGCTAAAAGCTTTACTATATCTAGTTATAATTTTAAAGGTTAATGTGTAAATAGAAAAAAACCCAAATAGATTGAAGGGGAGAAAAAAAAAACCCAAACAAGCCAAGGAGAGTTTAGAGAGGAAATAACAGCCTTTTGTGGGATTTTCCTTGAATTTTAGTGCAGTATTTGAACTGTCTCCCTGTGACTGACACCTTGCATCTCCAGTGTGTTTGGCAGGCTGCAGGCTTTAAGCTGAATCCTGTCTAATAGTTCCAATTTCTTTATAGGATCTGTGTGCTCAGGACTGATGAAATCAAAGACTTCAGAGGAGGCAAATGCCTTTTCACTGCTAAAACTGTCCAACTTTCCACGACTGAGATTTTCTAATCAGAGCATTTTAATTTAAGCGATGATGTACAAATATTCAAGGAGATGATTTCAAGAGCAATGACTCCATGTGGGCTGTTTTCCTAAAAAACACCCTACAAACCTCTCACTCACAAGCTGCTGATTCATGGGCAGTTAATATCAGCTGTACAAATATTAATAAATTCTCTGCAATTCTATTCCCTGTTTGAAAACTGGGGCTGATTTCTCTCGCACCTTAAATTTAAACCTGGGTTTGACAATAATAATATCCATATCAGTCATGCACATGTCCAGATCAGCTGCCCATGTTGTGAAAAGGACAATGTCTTGTCAAGGGAAGAATTTAAAGGCTCTAGATCAGCTTCTGAATTTGTAAAACGCTTTGGGAAGCCTGCCAGAGCTGTAATGCAAGCCTGGCCTTTTTAAAGCCCACTGAATCGTATTATTAACCTTGGAGTAAAAGAAGAGAGAGCCATTTTCAAATTTTATTTTGATAATTATCACACACAAGTGATAGAAAGCAAACAGCAACCTTCCTCTGGACACCTACTCCTCATTTGCACATCCTAATTACTTACATTTGCATACACATATGAAAACACGGTGCTTTCCCCATTAGTGCTGATCACATTCCTCATTAAGTTAAGTAAATAGCCCCAAAATACCAACACAGTTCTAGCCAAATTTGACATTGTTTTACACAGACTAACAGTCAATGCACTCTTCTTGGTTCTTGGTTATCTTGCATAGTAATTTTAAAGAGGAAAAAAACAACAAATGAATGGTTTGATACTGGAAAGAAATGAACCTGTGGGTCATCTCCTGACTGTGCTCCGGTTTTGGTCTGCAGTTGTCAGATGCTGGGGAGCTGAGGAGCTGCTGGCACAGGCTGCTCACCTGCAGGCATTCCTGCTCACCTAGAACAGCATTTCCTCCTTGTGAGTCCTGAGTCCGGCTCTGGGCAGCCCTTGAATCACCGCAGCATCTCCACAGCTCAGCAGAGCCCTCTGCTCTAAACACAGAGAGCGTTTGGAGGGGAGGTGATGCTGTTTAACACATGGCCAGGGTGTTATGAGCCCCAAGTGAATGTATCAGTCCCTGAGGGTGTCTTGCTCTTCTCAGAACAGCTTAAAATAATTTTGCGAGATGGCTCTTCAGGTGTTTTGTAAATTAAAGTTTTTAATAAAATGTAAAATAACAAGCAATACAGAAACAAAAGAAAAGCCAAGAACAGGTGTCAGAGAAGCCCAACACCTTGCTAAAACACCCCAAAAAGCACTTGAGCTCTTTTGTGCACCTTAAGAAGCACTTAAGGATTTAGGAGGGATAACTTGGTTTGTTGCCAGTAGAAGCAGATACAGATGTTGGGAGACATTTCTAAAGCACAACCAGTTCCCCTGTGCTGGCACTGGACCAACCACAGTGAGAGTATCACAGAAGATTCTAGTCTATTTTAGTTTTAAGTTCAAAGGTAAACTGAAATTCTTTTCCTTATATAGAAACACCTGCTTGGGTGTGGGAATGCATTACTACAGGGAGGGTGGGACTAAACACATCACACTCCTGCCTGGAAGTTAGGACGGGTGCTGTATAATTGCAGGTGTTATTGTTTCGTGGGTGGAATTTTGGTGGAGCTGGTTGGGGAGCGTGGAGGTTAACTTCTAAAAAGTGCTGTGAAGTCATTCAGGCCACCACTGGAAACTCTTCATGGCAGAAATTCAGCTCAGAATATTAGGGATGAGTTGATCACAACACCAGGATGAATATTTAGCTTAAACCCAGAGCCTACATTACAAGAGTAATACCTAAATCACAGAACTGTCGTTTAGCTTGGGTTGGAAGGGATCTCAAAGGCCACCTATTTCCAACCCCCAAATGTGCTGCATGCTCTGAAATAGCTCAGTGCTGAGTTATTTTCTGTTTTGGATCTTCAAAGACATGATATATACAGCAATCCTGGTGTTCTGCCCTGTCTTGGGCTGAGCTGGGCTTGCATCTGCCCTGCATCAGCAGAGCAAAGCAAAGCAGGCACAGAATACTGATCCAGCTCTGGGAACAAATTCCTGCTTCCAGGTGTACTGCTGCAAGTAGGGGATGCTGGCATAAAGATGTCAGAGAATCACAGAATCACAAGTTTGGAAGAGATCTCCAAGATCATTGAGTCCAACAAAACCCTAACCTCAACTAAATCATGGCACTGAGTGCCACATCCAGTCTTTTCTTAAACACATCCAGAGATGGTGAATCCACCTCCTCTCCAGGCAGATCATTCTAAAACTTTATTACCCTTTTTTTAAAACCTTTTTAAAAATTTTTTTAATACCCAGCCTATATTTCCCTTGGTGCAGTTTGAGACCGTGTGCTCTCATTCTGTCAGTTGCTGCCTGGAGAAAGAGACCAACCCCACCTGAGCACAGCCACCTTTCAGGGAGCTGTAGAGAGTGATAAGGGCACCTCTGAGTCTCCTTTTCTCCAGGCTGAACAACCCCAGCTCCCTCAGCCGTTCCTCACAGGGTTTGTGTTCCAAGCCCCTCACCAGCCTCGTTGCCTCCTCTGGATGTGCTCAAGCTTCAATGTCAATTTGCTGAAACCCTTCAGTGCTTCATTGAAGGACAGGGACAAGCTCACTTTTCCTCAAGGGAAAGCTGTCAGTGGGGAAGCTGAGAGCTGCCCTCCCAACATGGTGGTGTTTAAAGGATGCTTTAATAATCTACAAGAGGCAGAGCGCAGGGGAAAAGGGGAATTTGCAGGTAACTCCTATGGTTTCCAAAGCAGGAGAAATCCTGATGAAAGGTGCCTTCCAAGCTGCATAAACAGCAGAGGAAATTCAACATTGAGATGCAAAAAATAATGTATAGTATATTGAAATACTCAAATGTTTATTTTATACAGCTGGCTATGGAAATTCTACATTGTTTCAGCTCTAGTAGATTTGTGAGTCGTTATAAATAACTTAATGAGAATGCTTACTGTGGAGGCAAGGTCAGTGGAAGAGAATTGTTAGTGTGCAATGAAAACCACAGTGGAGAATAATAAAGAAAATTATACAAACCTGGGTAAATCAAAAATGCCTTTTCACCTTGAATGCCAGGTGCAATTCCAGGCACCTAAACTCAAAAGTGGACACAGGAGAAATGGAATTGATTCTGTGATTTGCAGCAACAACTATTCAAAAATGAGATCATTCATCTTAGAGAGGAAAAAAATCATCCGCACCATTATAAATATGTATAAATAAATAATCTGTAGAGATGATGTAACTGCAGAGCTCTGTTTAGCTATTTCTTAATTTTTTAGAAGAAATAGTATTTCCTGAAATAGAAAGGCAACTTTTCTTTTTTAGAACAGGAAAGAGGAATAATTTTTTTCAATAAAATCATAATTAGACTTTGGACTGCATTGAACAACGATATTATGGTGATCACTAAAGTTTAAAGATGCTGTTTAATAGCAGGCAGAAACCTGGGATTCCTCAGGTTTGGATCCTAAACCACTCCTCTTTCCTGGCCTCACTGCCACCTGTCCCAGCTGCTGGATTGAGGCAGTGGCCTGTGTCCTGGGCAGGACACACACACTGATGAGTATTTCTCTGTGGGATGAGATTAACATGTTAAAACCTTCCCTCTTTCTTCTTTCTGTCTAAAGGCTGGTGGAGCTTGACAGCTCAGAGACTTCTCTGGTTGAAACTAAGAAGCATGTTCAAAAGAGAAAGAGATAGAAAGGCTATCAGATCAAAAGAAATGAGGATAAAAGAGTCCTGCTTGTCCCTAGAGAAATGTAATTTGCTCTAGGCTGTGGTTCAGTTTTCATCCTGGAGCAGCTTCTAAGGAGACTGATCCCAGAATGCCACCAGGTCTGGGGAATTGCAAAAGGTTCTGTGAGTGTTCCCAGGGTTGGCTGAGCACTGAAGTTGGACAAAGCCTCCTCTGGACAGGGAGCCAGGAATGTGCCACTGGTGATGATGCCTTAAGTTTCAGCTTTCATGTTTTTGACATTCTGTGCTGCCTGGGGGTGCAGTTCTGAGCCTCACATTCAGTGTCACTCAGCTCTTCACAGAGTAGGGAGACAAAACAAATCCTTTTCCTGCAGGACACCGAGAACAAATTTCAGTCCCAAAAGCATAAAGAACAGTGGAGTGAAGGGAGGAACAAGAAGGATGGGACCTCAGGACCTGAAACTGTAACTGGACAATTAAACCAAGGCATCAGTGAGGGTGGCTCTTCTCTTGCCCTGTGCCCAGCTCCACAGGCAGGATGCAGCTGGGAGAGGCAGGGCTGGGGGCAGAGGCAGAGGAGCAGGAGGTTTGCTGGAGAGCCAGGACTGAAGCCCAAATCTGACACAGCAGAACTTGAAAAAGTTGCAGAGCAGCTTGATCAGGAAACTTTGCCAATCTTTTTCTGTTTGCAGGAAGCATTGTGCATCACGCAATGCTTTTTACTTCCTGCCTAGCTGCAAGAGCTACCTTCTCTAGTAACTGTGGATATTTACTTTATACTCAGATAAGCCTTGTATTTTCTCTGACAGTTTTCCTGAGAAATAAAGATGTCTTGTTTCTGATACTCCTTTTTTCAGCTTGCAGCACTAATAGAGCAGATGCTGTTTCAAGAGAGTGAAGAGTGAGCACTTCCAACCCAACATCACCTACCTGGGATCAAACAAAACTGTGTGCAGGAATAAAATGTCTCCAAGAGACATTTTGTTGTCCCTACACATCTCTTCTGTACAAACACAGCTTGGAAAATGAAATACCTTCTGCCATCACTTGCAGCTAGAGATTCTTCAAAGTCAGGAAGTGCAATAATAATCAAGGTTTTCTGGGCTGTGCAGCACCCTGAGCAAATAGCCCAGATTTTATCTGTACCTCTGAGAGCAGTGGTGGAAGATTCACTGGTACATTTTGATCTCTGCATCCTCTGGTTTGCCTTAAAAACTTTTCCACTGGTGCTCCTGAAGCCTACAGTGAAACAAACTCTGCAAGGCCAGGTTGTAACTTCTTGATCTGCCTTCACTGTTGGGAGCCAGCAAAAGATCAGGTGCTCCAAAAAGTTTTGAGAAGGAGATATTGTGGGGCTCCAGCGAGAGCAGATTCCATGAAAAATCCCACTTGTTACCTCTGGGATAAATTTAAAAGTGTCTCTGCTCTTCCTGAGTATCTGTAAACTCACTGAGACAGCCCTTTTGTGGAATGTACATGGAAAAACCCATAGAGATGAATGAGTTTTACTAAGAGGTCAGGCCCATTTGCAACTTATTCAAGGGAGACCAAGTAGCAAAACTTTGAAGTGGGAGGTGTAAAAATGCACCCTTGAAATTCTAATTTTTTAAATTTTTTTTTGTCGTTTTAGGAAATGTATGTGTGTGCCAAAGTATCACGTTGTTCTTCTGATGTTTTTATCAGATCCATGCAAAATGCAGTTGGTTCCAGCCTTGAAATGCAAATTCGTCTTGCACTGCTCTTGCTGCCAGTAGGAAGACTAAAAATACATATGTAATGATGTTCCTGGAACATTTTCAAATGCCTTTAGATGATGATTCCAGGGGTTTTTTTTCCCTGCTATCCAAAATAGTGTTATTGGCCAAAATGTACGGACTTGTATTTAAATTCTAAATTCCTCTGAGGATAAAATAACTCAGCTATTAGAAGAACTTTGCCAAGTAGGTAGGTCACCAAAATGGAGCCTGAAAAAGAAAAAATTAGATTTTGCCAATTTATTATGCATACATCTGGTTTCATGATTTTCTTGTTACTTTCAACATTCTTTGCAGTATTAGAATCCCAAAACAGCCCACAAGCCTGGTAATTCAGGAAGGCTTATAATTGAGGCAGGTCTATTTAATTTTGTTAATGGAGAAAAATGAGAGGAGTAACAAAAAAGAAGCATAATCATCATAACCAAAGGCAGTTGTTACAAAGGCTTCTGACTAATGCCAACAGAGATTTTTGAAAGTGGGGACATTTTAAGGCTGATGCCTAAAAATATGGGTTTAGGAGAGCATATATAAGTGACTATTTAAAGCATCAGTCAGGAAAATTTCCCTGCTAAAAACCATATTTTAAAACTGTCCTGAGTGGAAGCAGAATTAGATTGATTTCAGGAGCCAATTTTAAAATTTTTATATTGACTTCATGCTCCTGTGTTTTTTTTTAACAGGAACCAGGAGCACTCAGCCCTCCTGAAAATCAGGCATTTTAGAGATTTTCATCACATAAGCCTAGAAGGACAAGATGGGGCATTTTGAGCTGACTTCAATGTCAAATATTTAAATATAGACTGTACTTGTGGTGCTCGTCTTGTTGAACTCCAAGCCTCCAGTGTGGATATTTCTGTTGGATTTGGTTGTCCATTTTGCCTCCAGGCAATGGAGAGAAGAGGAGAGGAATCATCTCATCCTGGAGCAGTTTTCCAAACCTGGTCACATGAATCTTCCCCTCCAAGGGCACATTCCTCTCCCAGGAGTGTGGGATGGGTGTCGACACCACAGATGTCTGAGATTTGAAGAGCTACATCTTGTCCTGGATACCAAAATCCAGACACCATCCTGTGAACATTTTGCTTCGATCTTTCTCCTTCCCTTCACCACTTTTAACATACGATGCAGCAGTGCCCCTTTAATGATTTCTTTTCCACGGGGCTCAGAGGTGGAAGAGATTTATGCTACTTGGTGAATTTAACTTCATGCTCGGTGCAATAAAGAAAGTGAAGGAGCACTTAGGAGTTATAAAAAAAAATCTTGGCTCTCAAACCATAAAATTTCCGCAGTGTGGGTGTTTCAGGTGTCTTATTGCTGAATGTGCTCAAAACAGCCTGAATGGGCATCGATGATGGGAAATCAGTATCAGGAATGTGGTAAATCAATGCGCTGTCTGGGTAGCAGGGTGAGGTTAAATATCACAAGCAATGATAGCAGAAAGCGTCTTGAGAGATAACCACGTACGAAATTCTGGAGAAAGAGGCTTTAAGGCAAAGCTAATAAAAGATAACGTGGCTAAGCTGGAGTGATTCAAGGTGAAATTCAATTCCCAGAGAATTCTTGGTGCTTCGAGGAGAGCACATTTTGCTATCATGTCTATGGCTCCTAAAGGGGCATGGCAGTATCAATTCAGATTTAGAACAAAATATAGTTTGATAATTAGCTGCAGAAAAGCATTTGAAATAATCCAGAGCATCAACAAAGAAAATAAATAACTGAAATGCTTGGCAAAATTACGTGTGTTTAATGAGAATCAACTTAGCTTCATTTAAAATTGCTATAGAGACTTAAGGTCATTTCAGTCATCAGACAGTGATGATTTATTCCCTAGAAACTAACAGGCACACTCCAAACCTAAATAGAAATGAGGGATTTGCAGCATATTACAATCTTCTCTATTGGCACTGAGCAAGAAGCCTTCTGAATGAAAGCAAATGACTTTTTGTAGCTGCAGCATGGTAATTGCTTGAAGAACAACAAAAAAATCCCAACAAAAAAAACCAGCAAGCTATTTCTGAAATACAATGCACCGACAAAATAAGAAATGAAATTGAATGAGAAAAAATATATCTGCTGAGGACAAAATCAGACAGCAGGGAGAATTTATAGCCCTGTGCTAATTTCCTACTATCAGACACTGAGCTGGATGGAAAAATGACAGAAAAGGACCTTATCTAATAGATGTGGCAGAAGTGATGGATTTGAAAGATGGCAATCTTCATCTGAGCGAATAACAAAGATTCGTATTCATAGAACTAAATGTTAAACTTTCTCATAAAAGTGAAGTGTTTGCACCTAATATATTTAGAAATTAGAATCAGGAAGAGCTTCTCCTCCCATCTCATCCCCTGTAGCTTTTTGGAACAAACTAAATGGCTTTACTGTGCTCGGGAAATCAGGTAAGTGCCTGCTGAGCCTATTTGCTCATTTACTCCCATCACCAAGCTAAGAGACTTGTGAATGTGTTTGTAAACAGTGAGTTATGGGGCTCTGAGTGTGCTGGGCTGCAGGATCATGCAAGTCACGTAGTCCTGTGCATTTACTCCTGCAGGCTTCCAAACCAAACACGAGCAGGCAGGGTTTGTGAGGGGCTGCACAGAAACAGGGTCAGTGCTTCACTGGCTGACAGTCTGCCCTTTAAAATACAGAGTAGCAGGGAATGAATCAGCTTTACCAGGATTTAAACCTCAGCCTTTTACTTAACTGCATAAATCTAATTTGGGCTGTTTTGCTTAAGCTTCTGAAAAGCTCAGGAATGCTGATGGGATGGCTGAGCTGCAGCTTTGGGGTCTCCTGGACCCTCTCTTGCATTAGGATCAGCCTAGGCAGCATCTTCAATATTTCCTACCTTAATCTGTTGCAGTGTCCAGCTGAAAGCTCCTAGCAGACCTAAAATCAGTGTAGTCAAAACAGAATTTTTTTTTCCTTTCCCTACCAAACTTCCACTCACTTGAGTTCTTCAGACACAGGCAGCTTGTGTGCTCTTCTCTGTCTCTCTGCTGGGTGGGTTTGGCTTGACTCTGACTCATCTCTGAGCACTCCTGGCATAGCCACATCAAAGCTATATATAATTTTGGGTTATGCAATGACTTCAGGATTGAGGAAATCTCTTGTTCAGGTCATTCTCATCTCAAACCCTCATTTGCTCTTTCCCCTGACAGCCTCTTCCTCATCCATGGAAATTCTTTAAAAATAGAGGTGAAATGATTGTTCCTGTAGTCGATAATTTAAGGGAATAAGGCACTTTCCCCCTTTTGTTTTGCATTCTTTCACTGGAAATCTGCACAGAATTCAGCACAAAACACTTGTGCACTTTCACAGAGCCCCAGAGCCTTTACCAACCCTTCTGACAGACTCCTGGTTTCCTTACGCTTCCCAGTTGATCAATCTGTGTGTATTGCATAAATGTCATGCTTTAATCATCAAATATTGATGGCCAA
This sequence comes from Pycnonotus jocosus, assembly GCA_013400435.1. Lineage (NCBI taxonomy): Eukaryota > Metazoa > Chordata > Aves > Passeriformes > Pycnonotidae > Pycnonotus > Pycnonotus jocosus. The sequence continues at coordinate 59,241 of VWYP01020779.1, forward strand.
AACTGCAGGAGAAACATATCCACTGCCTGTCTTAGGGATGGATGTCTGAAGTGTTTGGTAAGACCATTTAACACTGAAATATTTACTGTGTAAAAGGAAAGCCCTGCTAGCAATGTTGTGATGGGAGAATTGGATGCTAACACATTACTTTATACAGTAAAGAATTATAAATGCAGCCACAACAAACAAAATCAGACACTGGCCTGGAGTCTGGGTCTGATGCAAGCCTATTTGGGTTATTAATAAATCCCATCAGCATGTCTATTAGGGCACAAAGAGCTTCAGCTCAGGACTGAGCATGAGAGTGGGAGCAGAATTCACCTGCCTGCTGTCTTTCACATAAATATAGATGATGAGATCAATTATACAAGAACCAGGCTCTTTGCTGGCTCATTTCTCTCCTAGCAAGTAATCACAGAAGTTTCCAGAAGTTCAGTTCTTCCTAAACTCCTCAGAAGCTGAGGCTACACATTAATGGAGATTGCAGACCTCCAGCATGTCTGAAACCATGAATAAAATAAATTCACTCAGCTGAGATGTGTGATTACTTCTGCACCGATATACTGCTTGAAGCATCCTGCTGTCTTAATTGCAGACCAATCCTCATGCTTATGAGGATATCACACATTTATTTTGCAATGTGAATATCACTCTATATATATGTTTTCCTCCTCAATTTGGGAGGAAAAAATTCCAACTAAGTATTGCTTGCTTCTGGTTAGCTGGTGTAATAATGGTGAGAAAACATATGAAAGGGAGAAAAAAAAAAATGTTGGCTTCAGGTGAGATGAAGGCTGAGATTGGTGTGATCTCTTTGGGCATGAACTGGTTAAAAGACAGGAGGGCAGAGCCTCCTGGCAAGGCAGTGAAACAGATGGACAACTTTGCCCAAACTGGAACTCCTCTTAAAGAAGAAAGTGCTGGGGAATCTGTGATGAAAGAGATGTAAATGATTATTCCAGGAACCGGGTAAGGTTTGGACTGTGTCTTTAACTGGTGCAAACTGGAGTTCATGGAGAGCTGAACTGGGAGTTGGACCTGTTGCCCTTTTCCTACCTCTCCACTGAATGAAGTGTGGAGAACCAAACCTTGCCCCTACTCAGGTGTGTGAACAGCAAAGTGTCAGCTGAGATAAGGGAAGTCGGGGGAGAGCAGAGAGAAGATATTCCATGGTGTGTGGAGGATATGCAGCAAGACAAATCAGGACACTCCAGAATACTTTGCAAATATATTCCCAGCCTTAAATAAAACATTTTCTGCTAAAAGAAACATTTCAAGAAGATAATCTGAAGCCAGACTGGCTGTAAATCAGTGAGATAACCACAGGGCAGCACATTAGAAATGTTGGGGCCATGTTCACCCCTCCCTGGGCAAGGTAAGGCAGCTCTTTTCCACCCCTAGACTGGAAGTGCTGCTGGCAGGCAGTTTTTGTGCTTCCACTGCATTCAGGGGGTGCAGAAACATTCCCTCCCATACCATGCCGTCTTTTATTGCTCCTGGGCTGCTAAAGGATTATCTGTAATTCAGGTGATTTGCAGAGAATTCCAGTAACAGTCTCTCACTGAGCCCTGCGCAAGAGATAACGATGAAAATGCATTTCAGACTGGGAAAATGCTCCCTATCTCTCACCCAGTCAAAAGTAATTCCACAGCAGCAAGGTACTGTACTCTGAGATGGATTTTAATCTGCCTTACACCAGTTGAAATTAGAGAAACTTTAGGTGGAATCAGTGGAGTTGCAGTAACATAAATCAAATCCTTTTTCAGCTCTGCATGTAGGGAGAGATTTTTTTTTTTTTTCCCAAATAAAGGAGGATTGAAAAGCAGAGTTCTCTTTCCCTACATATCTCTTCCCTGAATATACTGATGAATTTCAGGTAGAATGAGTTAAGACAGGGCTGTGCACAAAGGGGATCAAGTAATGTTGACAAGAAGTAGCTGGTGACAACAGCAGTTAATACCAAGGAGGCTGAGAGAGGATTTAGTGGTTATGGCACTATTACACAGACTGCTGGAGATAAGGCAGAGGCAGGGAGGAGGAACAGAGTCAGCAAAAGACAAAAGGAATGAAAGGAGCAGCTTAGTCATTAGGAGAGCAAAACCACTTAGAGGTATTTGTGCCCTTCACCCACGTGCTTGGCTGTCCTGGCAGTGCGAGAGGCTGTGTCAGGACAGGAGAATGGAGCTCTGTAGGTGGGAAGGGTGTTTATTTACCAAGTTCTGTACAGCCAGGCAGTTACATGGCCCCATCACCAGCATTTTGCCCAGTTTGCTTGGCACTCTCACCTCAGCAGTGGATCAACCAGTGAAGGATTTGTCTCCTGACCCTGTGGTGGTGCCTGCAGGGACCAGCCCTGTGACTCTCTTTCTACTCCTAATATCACACAGAAACTTTGTGCTGTAATTTACTCCTCCAGCCTGTCTCAGGAGATCGCTTTTCATGAGGTCAGTGACATTTTCAAAGAGCAAAGCAACAGTTTCCCGCAGGATGTTGCTGCCACGTCCTGAGCGCGCACCCAGATGCCATCGCCAGCCAGGCAACAAGGTGTCAGGAGCATTGATGTACTGACATGGAGAAGGGAAAAAAAAGAATTTCTATGTGCTTTTGAACTGCTTGGAGTGCTCATTCAGCCAACAGATTCAAAGAATTGGAGACAACACACACCAAACTGTGCTGAATAGGGATAAAAGAAGCGTGGATTCAATGCTTTCACCCAGCCAAGTGCATCAAGCTGCAGCTCTCTGACAACACCCTGCTCCTGTCACTACAGACAAAAGGGCTCTGAAGGCCTGGCCCTGCTGACCATCACACACTCACAGAAGGAACAGGCTGCCAGCCCCAAGCCTGTGTGCTGCCCAGAGGATTGGTAATTATCGTCTCTCTTTTTAATCACCCAGAGGCCAAGACCCCCCTGGAGTCCGGTATTGATCCACACTAAAGAGTAAAATTTTACTTTTTAATAAGGAAAAGCAAGTGGAGGCTGCAAAGCTGTGGCTTTTATCACCAGGACATAATTTTTCTTGCTTACTTGTTTGCTTAAGTGTGAGCATTTAGGGAGAACCACAAAAGAGGTGCTCATCCGTGTGTACCAAACTGTCTTTTGGACAAGGAACAATTTGGAAGATTTTACCTTGCAAGAGCAAATACTCACCTCCTTTCACTGAATAAGAGTATTCTTTACCTTCATTACAAATAACTGTTTTTCAGCATGAAGGTTTCAAATGTACATCACCAAGAGTAACACTGAAAGACATTTAAAAGGGGGGACAATACCCCAGTTTAGCAGAGAGGGAGAGAAAATCAACCTTCACCTCCTTTTTGTCTCTCTGTTTTTAATGTGTGCCAACTGTTCTGGCAGCTGGGGACCAGCAAAGCCAAATCTGGGCACGTGGATTTCCACCTATAACCTTTGACCCTCAGCCTCATCCCTCGTCCTGGTCAGGGTGTTGCCATCACTGTGGACATGCAGGTTTTTAGGACCGTGGCCACAGTGACCACAGTGACCCTGAGGCTATTTCCTGTTGGAACCCTGGAGGCTGAAAATTTCAGACTTTCTGATCTGAGAGGTGCTGACCCTTAGACAAATATCACATTTGACTTGAGGCCTTGGAACAGGCTTCCAAGATTGTGTGATAGCACAGGGGTTGTAGATGTGTAGTTTGAGTGGGGTTGTGTGATCTCACAGGGTGAAAAACTTGGATTTGGGGTTTTGGTATATAGTAATGTCTGTGGACCAAGATGGAGGATTAAGGGCGTTGCCTGGGTTCTTCTTCTTCACCTTCTTCTTCCTTCTTCTTCACAGACTTGGGTGATTTTCTCTAATTGGGTGAAAGGTGTCTGCATTGCAGACCTTGAGTGGCCATTATTGGGTCAAAAGTATAAATAATACTGGTGTCACCTTGGTAATGGGTAATTATCACTTAAATAGACTTAGTAAGAGTTAGAAGCTCTCCATTTGACCTCATTTCTTTAACTTGCTCATGCTTCATGAGACTGTAAATAGATGAGATGTAATAAACAACCAAGACCAAACTCAACTCTACGTTTCCAGCGTCTTTCATCCTGACCTCGGCCAAGATAAAGCAGGCAGGACTGGAACAATTTCCTACTGGCAGCAAGCTGCAGAGCAGCCCCAGCAGAGCTGAGGATGAGGCTCCTGGATGTGGTCAGTGCAATGGTTTACATTTGGCACCAGCATCCCCTCAGCTCTGAGCAAAGCCGTGCCAGAAGAGCGGTGGGAGCTGCGCCGCATTTAAATGAGAGCCTGAAAAGCGCTCTGAGCTGCTCAGATGGCAAAGGCATCTGCATCAACATCCTCAGCCCAAGAATATAAAAGGCACAGATCTCCAAGTGCCAGGGCACAGAGTAAGCCCACCAATGGCATGCAGAAATCAAGACAATACAGTCTTGGCTACTGATCTGTTGAATCTCTTACCAAAAGGAGTTCCCCCCCAATAAAAAACCACCCCGAGAAATCATTCAGCACAGATGATTTCAATGAGACTCACCCCAACTCCTGCAGCAAGTTCATTTCCCACAGAAAATAATTGACAGAGAATGACAGTTGCAACCCTTGTGTGTGTGTGAGAGAGAGAGACTGTGTCTGTATCTCAAAGCATATTTTTATGAGATTCTGGAAAGAAGCTGGTTGGGGATAATTGTTGCTGGAGACACTGAGAGGCACTGAAAGCACCAGCAGGCATTTTTTGACTAAACCCAAGAAATTCTCAAAATGTAAAACGCAGTGTGAAAGAGGAAAAAAAAAAAAAAAAAGAGAAAGAGAAAAAAAAAAAAAAGAAACGCCACTAACCTCCCCCAAACCCAAACTCTGCAGTTGTGAAGCCAAAGGAGCCCTCTGAAGACAGACTGTAAAGTCGACTCCCTGCAATGGAGAGTTCTTGCAATCAGAGAACACACAAGTGAGAATATTTTTTTTTTTTCCTCATGACCTGGAAAAAAAGTCTTTGATATTCTGGAGGGAATTAGGAAAAAAAAAAAATTGAAAGTAGGAAAAAAAAATTGAAAGTGAGTGAACTTCACTAACAGCTTTCTCCCCTTCCCTGCCCCTTGGCAAAAGGATATTTTCTGATGGAATGCTCTCCTGTTTGAAAATGCTTTTTGCTATTAACTGTTTTTCTGGAAGTTTCCTATCTCCTTTCTAAAGATTTATGTGTCTGATTTATCCATATTTCTTAATGTCCAGAGTTTTACCTTATAGACAACAACAAAATTAAGTGTGTGGCTGGGAAAGGGGCCTGGAAATGTGTGATGCTTGGGAGGGCCAACACATGCAGAAGATCTTTAGTAACATTTTTAAAGTAACACCTTAAATCAATAATGAATTTTGCTCAGTTGCTTCTGGTGGGTTATTACTTAGCTGGAAAATTCAGGAGTAAGTAACTAACAGGAGTTCTCTTGCCCAGGACACACCTCAGCTCTCTGATATTTTCCTCTGCCTGCAGAAGCTGCTAAAAAGGAGTTACATCCATATCAATAAAATCCTTTGCCTTACCTTATGAAATACAGATAGATTTAAAGCCTTTGCTCTGCAGCACTTAGCAGCTGAGCCTTATAAGCCATGTGGGGAGTAGAGCAGCTCTTTTCCTATATGGATTAGCACACAGGAAATTTTCTTCTCTTTTTAATTGTTCTTCCCATATAGTTAAGTTTGAGGTCCCCTTTCATCTTCTGAGTGGGTACTGGAATGCCTCACTCCACAGCATGAGTGGTTCCTCAGCAGTGCCCTCCCCACGGCAGATTTTTGGATAACATATGGAAACAATCAAAACTGGCATCAGATGCAAATGTGGCTACAGCTTCCCATTAAAAAGTAACTGGTTTTCACTGCCATTAAAAAAAAAAAGATTTTGGTTTGATTTTTCATCTTTGCTCTACAGTTGAGACTCTTTCATGCACCTGTCAGTATGGCAATGTTGCCTCAAGAATGAAATTTCCTCCAAGCATCTGTTTCAGCTGATTGAATATTCTCTTACTGCATAAGACGAGTCCATTGTCTGATGAATGCATGTGATTTAATTTTTGAACAACATGTCAGGGACTCCTACAGCTTGTGTATGCAAATTCTTTACATCTATGAAAGAGCCATCATCTTTGCATCTTGATGGATCACTTTCAAGGGATAGGGCAGATAATTAATTTATTATATATATACTTGGTTGAAAATATAAAAGGGCAGTTTAACAGAGAGAACAATTAAGATGATGTGAAAAGTTTGCAGAATTAGGAGTGCTGGCAGTGCAGATTGGTTTCCTCACAAAGAGCCTTTGTCAGGGACACATTGATATTCTAGGTAAGTCCAGACACTTTTACTTTTTTTTTTTTTTTTTTTTTGTTTGTGGTTTTTTTTTTTTGGTTTTTTTTGGGTTTTTTTT
>VWYP01020782.1:0-12876 GCA_013400435.1 Pycnonotus jocosus
AGGAAGTTTGAATTATTATCTTGATATAAAAATGTAGAATTCCTTGCCTTTGTCCCTTTCCCTGCAGAACACATCTGGCCTGGCCCTGGCAAAGGGAGCTTGCTTGGACTTTGTAATTACTCATGTCCTGGCTTGATTCTCGTCCTTATCAACTTGTCCAGGAGATAAGAACAATGAGCAGAAAGAGGAGGAATGCTGATCCCATCCTGCCCCCTCAGCAGCGCTGATTTAACCATCAGGGAGCAAATGACAACTGCAAACCCAAACACATCCTGGGCTCTGCTCTGCCTTTGAACCCTTGCCCAGTTTCTGTTCAGATTCCTCTGGTAAAAGGAACAGATTTTTTGTGTTGGTTCCAATCTGCTTGGATTTTATTGGTGAAAATGGGTTTTTAATTCCAAAACGTGAGCACAGCGTGTTTTACAGCCTGGTGAGTCTGCAGATTGCAAATAATGCAACCCCTCGGTGTTGTAAAGGCACAAAATAAAGCACCAAATCCTAAACAGAGCCTCAAGATGCTGCAGAATTCCTGTGCTGCACCAAGCTCCCCCCAGCTTTTCTCCTGACCCCAGAACCTGCTAAAACTCAGAAATCAAAGGCCAGAACAGCTCTGAGACTCAGGGAAATTGTGGCAAGGGGTTTTGGTGGCTGTTTTGAGTTTTTTTTCTTCTCCTGAGGAAAATTTTTTCATTGATGTTTCTAATAATTAGGTAAATAACTTAATGGCTTTAATTGACGTAGTTGGAACTTCTTGTAGCACAAACCAAGAATTGGAGTTTGGCTTTTTGGAACACACCTGAAACTTTGAGTCTGGTTTGTCACAAGATAAAGGAGGATAAAGAGGTGATGCTGCTCTGCTGGCCAGTCTCTACAAAGCCAAATTTTGCCCTTTATTTTAATTACTGGAAGAAATCCCTCCCTGGGAGGGTGGGGAGGTGCTGGCAGGGGTTGCCCATCCCTGGAAATGCCCAAGCTGGAGCAACCTGGGATAAATCCTGTGATTGCCAAAGCTGAGGTGGCACAAAATCCAGATAAATCAGGGTAAAATGCCGAGCATTCAGCAGGCTGCCTGTTTGTGTGGACGCTTTTTCAGGGGTTTTCACATCACACCTCCAGCTGCAGCACAGGAATATTCCCGAGTATAAACACAAATTCATATTCAACTCTTTGTTTCTTGGCAAAACATCCATTTAAAGTCAAGTTTTCCTGCAGTGTTTTGATTTGCTCCTTCAACGGGATTCGCTAAAGTGTTTTGGAAAACTTGCTTCAAAAAAAATGAAGATTTTTTTTTTTTTTTGCCAGCTGATCATAATCTGCAGCATTTGATATTTGAAACGTGGCTGGCAGTTGGTTCAGTTGGGAAATATGAACCATGTAGGTTCAAGAGACAAAAAGGCAAAAGAGCCCAAATTTATCGTTTGAAATATAATTTTGCCACAATTCTGCAGGTCCTGACTTCAAAATTTTTTGAATCCTTGAGTTGGCAGTGCTGGAGCAAAGTCCCATAAAACTCTTTGCTGTCTGTTTGCCTCATCCAAAGTCCTTAAAAATCCAAAGGGATCGATTTCATTGACTTTTCTGGATTTGGGGGAAGGATTAAAACCCCAAAAATGCACCAAAAAAAAAGCCAAAAAGAGCAATGGGAGAAGGTTTTGCCCATCCAAACCCCCTGGCTCTGGGGGTGCCAGTGCTGTCCTGAGCAGGAATCCTGAGCTGGGGTGAAAGTGCACAAATCTCTGACACAAATACAAATGTGGGCCAGTTTTAGAAACTTTGAACTTCTTTCTCCAAACATTTGTTCTCCAACTCAATCACACATATGTTCCCAGAGAGCAAAAAAGAGAGCCGGGATGCAGGCAGAGCCAAAGGGAATGTGTTCAAAAATTTCAGCAAATATTAACAGAACGAATTTATTTATTTGCAGTTCCTGTCTGTGTCGAGCATTAGCAGCAATAATCAAGAGAATTTTCAAGCACAGCCAGCTCCTGATATCATATCTGCTTATCCCAATGTTTATTTTTTCCCATCCTTTCCAGCTTAGATTAATCACCCCGGTATAGAAATGCAAAATGGACTCGAAATTGCGGCTCTGCCAAGACAGCAACTATTTAAGGCACTTCTATTACCTGTGCTTCACTTTGTTCTGCCTGGAGTGAAAACAAACCAGGAGAAGAAGCCAAGATTTAAAAATCACCAAGAGGGAGGAGTTCCCCCGGCAGTGGCAGCACGATGTTCTCATCATTGGGTGCTTTGCATTTCAGATCTGCTCTCAAGTAGGAAGAGTTTTGCTTTTTTTTTTAAATCTCCCTGCTGTGTTTGGTGCATAATCTGCTGCTAAACACAGCTTTGTGTTCATTGGTCATAGTGCTGCTTGCAAACTTGCTGCTGGCTCACATCTGGCATTTTTCATATGGGCCCTTAATCAATGCCCTGTAATTAACTCCTGATTTTCCCAGATTTCAGGGTTTGCCAGGGGCTCTTCCCCGACTCACCAGAGATGCCCAGCACAGCTCTGCACCCTGAGAGGGGCACCTTGAGTTCTGGGGGGTTTAATGAGCTCTGGAACGCTGTAATTGGGGTTGGATCTGAGATCTGTACAAAGCAGAAGGGGTTAATCCCCCCTGACACCCCAGGTCTGAGCCCGGGCATCACCCAGCAGTGCTGCCACAAAGAGCTAAGCATTGATCATTAGGGAGAGGCTTCTCTCGCTGCAGCCTGTGCAGATCAGCTCGTTTTATTTCCTTTTTATATCAAATGGATCAGGTTTCATGGACCCAGAGAGGGATGGTCCGGCCCTACAGCTGCACTGTTATAGAAATACACTTTTGTCTATGGAGCTGCCTCAGGAGGGTTTTCCACTGAGCTGCCCTGAAGAATTCCCCTGGGCTCATCCTGGGCCTGGCTCTGTCCTCACCCCAAACCCCACAAGACCTTTGGCTCTCCCAGAGCACAAACCCCAGAGGAGTTGGGGTGTCCAGGAGCCCTCTGTGATCCCCTGGCCAGGCACTGCAATTCCCTAAAGGAACCAAACCTCTGATTTCCTGTGCCTGATCAGCTCCCATGGCTGGAAAATTCCTGCCTGAGCACCACAAACTCAGTCCTGAGGTACCCCAAAATATCCCAGGGTAGGAACCTCCACCAGCATCATCCTGGCTCTGACAGACACCGAGGCTCTGCACAGCTGGGCAGGTTTGCTGAGAGCTAATTGCAATTATTCATGGAGCTGGATTAAAAAAAGAATGGAGGGGGATCCTCTGCACCATAAATATTCATGGATTCCCTGAGTACCAAGGAGTTCTGCCTGCTGGCACCAGCCCAGGCAATCACAGAGCCCCAGTGCAAGGAAATATTTCCTACAGAGCAGCTCTGGTGGGACAGAGCCCTGCACAGCAAAGCCCCTGAGGGATGCTGGAGTGAGCTGTGCCAGGAATGATGCCAGCCCTGGGTCACACTGGGCTCCCAAAGAGCCAGGTCAGGTATTTGGAGTAAAAGAAATGAATAAATTGTATTTTGGGAGTTCTCTACCCAGCACTGAGCAAGCAAAGGGAACATGGAATATTCAGACAGAACCAGATGCTGCTGCCCTGAGGGTCAGAGGCTGAGGAGGGAAAGGGATGAAGGTGCCAGGAGGGGCACCTGGCACAGAGTGAGCCAACAAGGAATGGCACAGGCACCTTGTACCCCCCAAACTGTCCCCAAAACTCAATATCTGCCCCACCCCTCACCACAGACACCTCCTGTGCCTGTTTATCAACCCACAAACACCTGCCCAAGCAGAGCTGCCCTGAGGGATGGTGACTCCTTGTCCCGGTGTCCCCAACAGGTAAAACCCTCCCTGGTGGCACTGCCACTATCCCAAGGTGGCTCTGCTGGCACAGAGCACCCAGTTTATTTCAGTTTATTCCTGAAAACCCCGATTTTTGCAGAGGGCTGTGCCCTGTCTGATGCCAGCACGGGGTTGCTGGAATGATTAAGCCTCGAGTTTTCTCACATCTGTGAGGAATGCTTAGACATTCAAGTTTAAAAATAAAAATATCACTCTGGGCAGGATTGGAACGTTTTTTTGAGGGAGTGTGGGATGGTGGGTGGGTGGATTAGATAGTAATCACTTGAATAAACTCAGCTGAGCTTTGAAAGTTAAACTTCAAGCTCCACAGGAAGATTTGCATGGTGGGACATAAAAAAAAAAAAGAGTTTAATTGTGCCTGGCATGATCTGGGTTTATGAAGGTGTACCAGCACAAGTGCACTTGGGTGCAATCATTTTTTATGAGCTATCCAAGTGCTTTAAAAACACATCAATGACTTCATAACAAGCCTGAGAATTCAAGTGCCAGACAGGAAACCACGGCACAGAAGGGCTGGGTTCAGTGGGACTGCGAGGGAGCAAATTCCACTTTGGGGAATGGAGCGAATGAAAATTTGTCCCGCTGGTTCTCCTGCCAGAGGAGGAGGCAGGATTTCCTTCCCAACAGAAAAGTCATTGAGAGAGCACAAACAGCCGCTAACAAAAAGTAATATTTTGATGTGCTGAGGCATGTTTGCCTTTGTTGCCCGTTTTGCAGACAAGTTCTGCGTTTGTGCATTCAGATGCTGCTGCTATTTTTAGCTCCCTTTTATCCTCCACCCTTTTTTCTGCCTCTTGCCACACATAAAGATTCAAAGAAACATCTTTCCAGAGCATGTAAAGAAGCAGCTAATGATATGCTATCGAGGAAGAAGTGTTCTCCTAGAGGAGACAGTTTCCTTTCAGAGGCACTAAAACAAAACCTCCATTCAATTCTTGCTCGTTGCTTCATATAATTGCTTTTTTAAAATTATTTTTTTTTAATTTAACCACGCTGAAATCTGCAGATTCTGACACCAGACGTGCTCCAGTATTTCCACATCCAGCCTGGCATTGATTCCTGAATCATGGGAAGAGATCGTTCCCAACCCGAGTGCTCAGAGCACAATTCACTGGGTCACTCCTTGGCAGGAATTTCTTTGTTCCAAAGGGTTTTTATTTTTTTTTTTTTGGTCTTGGAACTCCACAGATGCTCCACAGTTCATTTCCCCCCGTGAATATGAATTTATCGCTGAGGATACGTCCCTGCCACCACTGATGCATAATCAGCCTGGTTAAACCTTCTGGTGGAGACAGAAATATTCCAGGAATCTTTAAACATTCCCTGGAAAGACAGGCTAAAAAGCTTTTCTACCAGCAGCGAAAGGGCGGGGTGCACTAATTTACAGAAAAAAAAAAAAAATAAATACGATTTGTGCCGCCTGCAAGAGCTGCATTTCCCCCTTTGCTGTGGAAATCCAGGTGATGTTTGCAGCTGGCCAGATGTGGCAGGGCTGTCCCAAATGTTGCAGGGCTCTGTTACCAGCCCTGGCCTCTGGGAACTTGTTGGGGTTCTTGAAAGCAAATTTGCGAGCGAGCGGAACCCGGATCGCGATCTGTCAATAATTCCTCATCGCACTCCACAAAAAAACCTGGTGCCTTTCCTATTCCCCCACCCCCCGAATGCCAAATCGCAGTAAATCAGTCGACAGCGCTGTTTAGCATATAAAGCAGGGAACTTCAAAGCCCGGCAGCCTTTTCTCTGCACCTACGAAATTCCAGACCGTGCTCCGAAATCCAGGGAAATCTCCCGGTCCTTTCTCCCGGCAATTCCGAGAGCCCCGGCCATGCATATTAAAGGGCTGCTGTCAGCTCGCATTGTTTAAAATCCGACTGATTAAAAAAACATTTTGGGGGAAGCATCCTTCGCACGCTGTGTGAGAAAGGCTCCCCCGGAGCTCCAGCCCGAAATGGGGGTTATTTCTTAATTTTCTGAATTCTATTTCATTGTTTTTCCCCTCTTTTGAGAGCATTTTCCTTAAGATTACTGAAAGGAAACACCCCCAGGTCTGTTCACTCCCACTTTTATTTATTTTTTCTTTCTTTCTTTCTTTGCCTTGCCTCTTATCAAATCTTCAGCTTTGGACATTTGCAATCCCCACGGAAGTTGGTTTTTTCCTCCAAAGTGCAGAGGAAGGGTTGCCCCTGTTCTTACACTATAATATGCTAATATTCATCTCATATAAGATAACATGATATTATAATATATTAATTAATAATATAATGATAACATAAAAGTTATTATTGTCCCTCTGTCAAAATAAACGGAGTAATAATTATTTATCCCAAATAAACAAACCCCCAAGGCCTTGCTCAGGTTGAATGGTGCTTTCTTATCAGTTTATTTGCTGGGGAGGCTTATCTGAATGTTTTCTTCGAGAGGAGCATTCACAAGACATTCCCAGCCCTTTTCCACCCCTCCTCTCTTTCCTGCCAGGCTTCACCACTCTGATTTCTACAGATCCAAATGTCTGTGAGATCCATAATGTTGTGTTTTAGCCCAGACCATCCAAATCACCCTTTAAAGCGAATTTCTCCCCTGAAATCATTGAGTTGTGCCCTTCATCCCCCCAGCGCTGCCAGAATCCTCCCTGCAGGAGGAGCTGGGCCATCCTGGCCTGGGAGATGGTTCCTTTCTGCAGCTGAAATGAATTTCTTCACATGGAATCAGCGTGAGGTCCGTGCTCTACCCAGTGGCTGCTGAACCCTGGTGATGTTGGATTTCTCCACTCTCACTTTAACCAGTTCATTGCCATAACGAGTTCCCCCCGTGTGTCCAAGAGGCACAGGAAGAGGAGGCAGCAAGAATTCCTGCAGTTACACCCCAGGCTCCTGTGAGCTGCTCCAATCTGGGCTTTGTGTCTCCATACCATGAACCAGCCTCTCCTTTGAGTGTCCTGCCCTTTCCCAGCATCTCCCGAGCAGCTTTCCCCGGGCCTGAGCCACAATCGCTGGAATCCAAAGGAAAATTCCCACCACTCCCGGGGATTTTGAGGCTGTGGCCCGAGAGGCAGGGAAAAGGTGGAATCATCATTACGGGGATGTCCTGCAGTACGTCTCCTTTTGATAGAAATGTTCATTTCATTAAAAGCAACAGCCCCTCCAAAAGCAGATGTTCAACAGGACCTGAGCTCTCTCACTAAGGAATAAACTCAGCCTGGTTCAGCCTTCACACAGATTTACTCAGAGGGAAGAGTGTGATGTTAATTGTGGTTATCACTGTAAACAATTCCTGCTTCTTACTCATGGCTTACACACAGGCTGCGTCCTGGGCAGAGCAGTGTCAGGAGAATCATTATTACTTTTATTCAGCAGTATTATCACTATTATCAGAACCTGGTCAGTAGAATCATTACTTTTATTCAGCAGTATTATCACTATTATCAGAACCTGGTTAGCAGAATTATTACTTTTATTCAGCAGTGCTATCACTATTCTCAGAACCTGGTCAGAAGAATTTTTACTTTATTCAGCGGTGCTATCACTATTATCAAAACCTGGTCTAGAGGAAGATGTCCCTGCCCAGGGGAGCTGGAATTTGGCGATTCTGTGTCTGTCCCAGCGATATTTGCACATCNAATCATTATTACTTTTATTCAGCAGTATTATCACTATTATCAGAACCTGGTCAGTAGAATCATTACTTTTATTCAGCAGTATTATCACTATTATCAGAACCTGGTTAGCAGAATTATTACTTTTATTCAGCAGTGCTATCACTATTCTCAGAACCTGGTCAGAAGAATTTTTACTTTATTCAGCGGTGCTATCACTATTATCAAAACCTGGTCTAGAGGAAGATGTCCCTGCCCAGGGGAGCTGGAATTTGGCGATTCTGTGTCTGTCCCAGCGATATTTGCACATCAGTGTGTGCGAGCAGGACTCTCAGGTGTAAACGAGGCCGGGTTTACAAACTGGGGGTAGTTAAAGGTGCAGGCTGATGCAGCGATCAGAGCAGTCTCGGTCCGTCCTTTCTCATGCCTCTCGGCCATTAGGCCGGCTTAAGTGCGGCTTAAATTGCACTTCACTCGCTGCATATTCGAGTGGTGCAACACAAAGGGAGATGGAGATGGCGATTCGGCATCTCAGCATTTCAACAGCAGCGCCCTCCCAGCCCCGCTGCACCTCCAGGATGCTGCAGAGCTCGCACCTTCACACTTTACGGGATCTTTGCACTCTACAGAATCTTTACAGCTCTCAGAACCCAAATCACCCAATTTAAGCGCGGCCTCGATGTGCCAACACAGGCTGCGATCGTGTCCAGCTGCAACAAAACCCCGGCCCGAGGGCTGATGCTCGCCCTGATGGAGCAGCAACATGGGCAGAATTCACACAAATTCACTCAGAATTCACACAGAATCCACTCAGAATTCACACAGAATCCACACAGAATTCACTCAGAGTCACAGAATCACCGGGTTGGAAGAGACCTCCAAGATCATCGAGTCCAACCCAGCCCCAACACCTCAGCTAAACCCTGGCACCAGTGCCACATCCAGGCTTTGTTTAAACACATCCAGGGATGGTGACTGCACCACCTCCCTGGGCAGATCATTCCAGTATTTAATCATCCTTTCTGTGATTTTTTTTCCCTAATATCCAACCTGTATTTCCCTTGGTGCAGCTGGAGGCTGTGTCCTCTGGTTCTGTCAGTGCTGCCTGGAGAAAGAGCCCAACCCCAGCTGAGCACAGGCACCTTCCAGGGATTGTAGAGTGACAAGGTCACCTCTGAGTCTCCTTTTCTCCAGGATAAACACCCTCAGCTCCCTCAGTCGTTCCTCACAGGGTTGGTGCTCCAAGCCCCTCTCCAGCCTTGTTGCCTGCTCTGGATGTGTTCAACAAAAAAGTTCCTGCCCAGTTTGTTCCTGTCCCCAGGGCCATCCCAGCAGGGCACAGAGGGTGACACAGGGTGACACAGGGTGACACAAGGTGCACAGGGTGACACAGAGCAGAGCCTCAGCTCCAACACTTGAGGTGGGCTCTGGAAATGTTCTCCAGCTGCAGGAGAGCATCCCCAGGTGCCTGCAACAATCTTTGTTCAGCACTGCCCAGCACCAGCACAGACTGAGGGTTCCTTCACGTGTTTGGATGTGCTGGCAGCTGGCACCAAAAACCCACCCAAAATGTGCATTTCCAAAATGCACCAGACCAAACTGGGAGTGTAAAGAATGTTCTCTGTGGTGGGACCAGATTCACCCTGGTGATTCAGCCCGTGTGTCCTCCCCAGAGGGCTGCTGTTGGTGCTTGCAGCAGGAAGACACCAGCTGTGACTCATGGTGTCTGTGGGGAAAGGTGGGGACAGCTCATGTCTGTCTGTCTGTCTGTCTGTCTGTGGCTGAATGGGGACACAGCTCCAGCAGCACTCACTGGCACAGGCATCGTAGACCAAACACAGAATTTCAAATCCAGAATTTCAGTTCCATCCTGCTGCCTACCAACTTCTATCATCTCACCAGGAACCAAGATCTCTTTGTAACCCATTCATCCTCTTCCTCAGCTACCCTCGGATTTGCTTTAGAAAAACTCTGAATTCAAAAACTCTGATTTTTTTTTTTTATTCACCATCTTAATGATGATGAAGATTTTATCCTCTATTTCATTATCTTGATTTTTTAAAAGTTATAAATTAGCACATGGTGATGTTTTATCCTTCATCGTAGGTCTAAGTCAATGCTGTCAAACCCAGGGGAATTGAGGAAAGTCAGGCACACAGGAAACCTCATGGCCTGTGACAAATCAATACCTTGCCTAATCTCCATTAACACTGGGATTTCTGCTCTCAACTAACAGTGAGAATTCCTCTCTCCCTTCTGATTTTGATGCTGAATTACAAAGACAGGGCCTTGATTAACCCTCGTTGTTATGGTTCCTGGTTTTTAGGAGGAAATTGGATATAAAATGGCTCCTGCCCACTGAGCCTGCTGGATGCTACCACAAATGTCCCAACAGTGACTTGGCAGGTGGGACCTGGCCTGAGCAATGCCCATCCCAGAGGAATCCAAACTGGAGCCTCAAAATGCTGCCCAAACCACCCAGCCCTGGATTATTCTGCACCTCATCACTCAACAGCTCCTGTTCCTCAAAGTGCTCTGGCACAGACATTCCTGTCCTCTCTCCTCTCTTGGTTTTAAGGTTCCCCTGTTCAGTGCAAGGATTTTATCACCAATATCAATATTAATATCTCACCACCTTTTCAGCTGAATCAGGACAGGTCTACAGCTTGCGCAAGCTTGTGCTTTTTTTTTTCTGTGTCAACAGCAATTTAAAGCATTTCCTCTGCGTTGTGGTTAATTGCAGTGGCCATCTGGATTAAGTGCAGAAGCCAAATCTGCATTAATAACTCTTTCCACCTGGGATAACCCATCTGCATGACCCCAGCAGGCAGTTTCAGGAGCATCAGTTCCAGTGTTTCTCCAGCCACAGGGAGCTGTGAGTCCCAGCCCTGCACCTCGGGGGAGCTGGAGCTGTAAAATCCCCGAATTCTCAGTTCAGAGTTCACTCCTGGCACTGCCCAGCGTGGGTGACACACAGAACCACCCCTTTATTTCCTTTTTCCTAAAGCAAGGGGGCTTTGAAATGGTTTGCTGATGGGCAGGGTGATCTCCAAAGCTCACACTGAACTCCTTCACTCCTCTGTGAACTCTTTAAATGCAGCCCCCAATCCTCCTCCGTCCCTCCCTCAGTGACAAACAGCCTTGTGAAACCCAATTTGGCATTTTACTCCGAAGTGCTCGATTTCCTAAGCTCCTGAAGGTTTTTGTGTTGATCCCAGCTGAGCTCATCCTCCTGCCAGCTTCTCCTGGCCTTTCCCGGGGAGAAGCCAGGTAACTGGAGGAGGTGCAGCAGGTGGAGGAAGGTGTTACCTCTGGAGCTGCAGGTGGGTGGGGAGCTCAGGACACAACTGCAAGGGCAATAAAGATTTGAGATTCTGCAGGAAGGGAGATCAATGCCGAGGAATGGTGTGAGGCTGGGTGCTCCTTTTTATTGGGAAACCCTTTGAGTTCTGCCTTTACACCATAACACCTTCCAAACACTCGGGTTTGAGCTCAGCCCCTGTGGGAGAGGGGCTGATGTAAATAAAACCTGCTCAGAAATGAAAGTGTCTATTTGTGGAGTATTTGTAGCTGGTTAAAACACTTTTTATGTCGGTGTTTATTTGACTCCGACTCTAGGTGGATTACTAAGAGGTATTGTACTATTTAAATGACTAAAGCATTTGCAAAACAACAGCACAATTGTTGCAAATGCTGGAACATCTAAACTTGAATTTCTATCCTAAAATATCCGATTATTTGCCACTAAATTGTAAAAAAGATTTTCTTTTTTAAGGAAAGGTTCTCCAATAACAGAAAGCTCCACAGCTCTGTTGGAGCAGCTGGTTACTCCACACTCTCAGACAGGTTGTGCAGCTCTAGGGGCTCCCACATTTAAATATTCTCTGCCCATGGTTGATATTTCTCTGCCTTCGCAGTGTTGTAATGCTGCATTCTTTCGAGATCACTCAGAGCTGAATCACGCACTCCATCACTTTCAGCGAAAGAACAACCTCATTAAAAAATAAAAGTTGGCTTTGCCCTTCCATTCTAGACAAACAACTGCAGTGGAAGGATGAGAAACTCAGAACAGTGAGACAATGGAATGAGAAAAAGTAATTAAGAAGCCGTATTTACTCCTCTACATCGCATTCGACAAAGGAAAATAATCTATTGTCTCTCCAAAGACAATGGCCCTGACTGTACATTTAGCACAGAAAGAACAGCAATCCCGGCATCATCCGGAATGTTTCTCATGCCTGTGGAACCCTTCGAGTTACAAGAGCTAAACAAAGACAGAGAATCACACTCTGACCCCTTTAAAAACATCAAAGTGCCCCACTATCAGCCCCGAGCCTTCCTCCCAGCCCAACCCTCAGCGATCTCCTTACAGCGCAACCCACGGTTCCTAACCCGGCCCGAAACTGCGAATTATTCCTTGATTTCGCCCTAATATCATCGAGTTCTAAAGAATAATTGCTGGTGTAATAGTTGGCCGAGTTGTTATGAGAATTGTAAGCCCTCTCGGTTAATGCATGGCATATGTCTGAGGCATTCAGCTAATTCACATATCTGTCTGCACTATTAATAGAGAAGGTTACATGCCAATTATCCCGGGTTCAATCAGCCTGGTAGGATACAATAGCTGCACTGTTCACACACTTGATGTGCCACATTCCTCACAGACATTATAAGCAGCTGGTCCAGATAAGACCGCTGGGGTTTTAATATTTAGGGATCGCTCCTTCGCCCAACCTGGATTGTGATTTTTTTTATTGTTACAGTGGTTCTTTTATTACTTCTAGTATCTGTCGGTGAATTATTTTTGGATTCAGTTGTGTTGAAGTCAACTGATTTTTTTAGGAGGGGAAGCGGAGCTTTGGGAATGGCTGGAGCAAAGCCGGGACACAATGGATTCAGGAGTTCTCCAAATTCCCCCAAAGCAGCAGCGTTCTTGTGCGAGGAGGCAGCACGATTCCTCCTCCCCATCACCCAAACCTGCAAAAAGGAGCGTGCTGAAAAGGCTGGCCCGTGCTAAATGCTGAAATCTCATTTAATCATTTTGCCTGCTTTGCTTAAAAAAAAACCAAAAAACCCAAAAAACCCAAAAACCCCAAACAAACAAACAAAACCCAAAAAAAACCCCAAAACCACCAAAAAAACCCCCAACCCCCCCCTCAAAACCATAATTAAATAATAATAATGATTTAAAAAACCAGAAAAGGGACAAAACCACCGCATTAACTCGGGCTGTGGTTGGTTCTGTATTTTTATCTCATCGTTGCCATTTGGGAGAGAGAACTTCGGGAGAAGCATCCTGGTTTAGTTGGGCCAAGAGATAGGAAGGAAGCAGCGTGCAAAGAGGCAATTTCGAGCGGCACCGGGAGCTCGATTGGGGATTTCAGCCCATGAAAACCAGACATTCATCTGTTCCCATGGAGATATTCCTTCTCCCAGT
>VWYP01020782.1:12956-24343 GCA_013400435.1 Pycnonotus jocosus
TACAAACAGATCCCCCCCCCCCGTCCCTCCTCCTCCTCCTCCTTCTATTTACGGGGATTCGTGATAACATTTAAACACCTACAAACCCGGCAGGAATATTCCTAATGAGGAACAAAAAGTCTTGGCTGAGCTTTCTTTATTTATCATTTTTTTTTCCCCCCCCAAACTTGCAGAAAAATGAATTAAATAAAAACGAGGCCGTCCTGCACTCTCACGTGTACCCTGAACTTTTTTTTTTTACACGATATTTACAATATTTTAACGGGGGTAAAGTTATTTTTCAAAGGGCTTGAGCGTCCTTTGTTGCCGGGCCACTCGAGAAGCGCGTGGGATAATCGCGTGCAACTTTTTAATTGCCAGAAAAGCACCACAGGATGATGCTGGGGAAGATGCAAAGTGTGATTTCTTAACAGAGCCATTAACTAAAACCCTAAAAATAAAGCAGCACGTGGAAAGCAGTCGTACAGCACAGATCAGGAGGTGGAAATGATGTTTTTTTTCACCAGTGCTGCTCCTCTCAGGTGCTCAGAGCAGGCTGAGGGGCACCACGCCAGGGCACGTGGGTGGGATGTTTTTAGAACTGTATTTTTGACAATTTAGAATCATGTTTTTGACAATTTAGAACCATATTTTTGACAATTTAGAATCATATTTTTGCCTCGCTGGCCCCCAAAAATCTGTGCGTTTAAGCGTGCTGTTACATAACTTTGTAAAATTTTGTAAATTTCGTGAAATTTTGTGAATTTAAGTTTTGTAAAACCGTTAAATTTTACAATTTGTTTGTAAATTTTTCTCTCTTGATACATGTAACTTGGGAAACTACAGGTGCATTTTCCACTCTCAAAAAATTCTTACCTTGCACGAGATCAGGTGCTGCTTTTCCCTCTCCCTAAATGCCTCTGTGTTGTTAAACTTTGCAAATGCCCCAAGACTTGAGGGCCAAACCCCTCCACCCCGTGAAACCCAACTGTTCAACACCTTCCAATCCCTCACTGACAATTTCAGATCATTTTTGGCAGAGCTGCTGAAATTCCTTCATTAATTTTGGATTCATTCATCACGGCGATGATTAATTCTTTGGGGGTTTTATGTGAAATGCTTAAAATGTGATTTGGAAGAGGGGAGAGAGAGCACCCAAACCGAGGGAAAAGGAGGTGAAATTCTGGCTTTATTTGACCATTAATCAGCACATTCCTGCCCACAGGCTCCTCCAGGTGCCCCTGCCCAGATGGAAAAAGGGCAAACACTAAAAGGGATTGCAGTGGATTGGGGTTTATTCCAGAGTGGGAACTGGAATCCTGTCTAAATTGGCAGAATAGAGGGATTAAAGTGGGTTTTATATAAAACTGAAATTCATCAGTTCTCCTCAGGAAATAAATCCTTTAAACGAGGGTTGGCACTGGAGCTTGAGCCTGAAAAGCAGGGTCAGAGCGTGGCATGTCCCTGTGTAAAAGTCAAAAATCAGACAGCAACACCCCAATCTCTGCCTGTGCCCATGCCTGGGTTAATGCCAGGAGCAGCATTACTCACTAAATAAACACTGATGGATTAATGAACTCCCCAGCTGAAAAAAGGAGAAAAAAACCGGCCAAGATGCTCCCAGTTCCTTCCTAAACTCCACCTCTGCTGGGGCTGGGGGGCACCAGCCTCCCTTCGAGGGCAGGAACAGCATCCCAAAACTCTGGCTGCTGCTCTTCCCCTTGCTTTAGTCACTAAATGTCCTCTCCTTCGGGAGCCTGGGGGCACAATGCCAGCTTTTAGGAGGAATTCCTAAAGGAGGATGGCAGAGAGAGAGACCCCAAAGTGGCATCAAGCACACCAGAACTTCATTTACACCAAAACACAAAGTGTCTTTTTCCCACTAAGCATCTTTTTTTTTTCTTTTTCTTTTTCTTTTTCTTTTTCTTTTTCTTTTTCTTTTTCTTTTTCTTTTTCTTTTTTTCCCACTAGATATTTTTTTCCAGTGCTGTTGCTTGAGAAAAGGATGGGAAGGAAATCTCTCAGTATAAGAAGAAGATTTTGGGCCCGGATGAAAACTCC
Organism: Pycnonotus jocosus; assembly: GCA_013400435.1. Classification (NCBI taxonomy): domain Eukaryota; kingdom Metazoa; phylum Chordata; class Aves; order Passeriformes; family Pycnonotidae; genus Pycnonotus; species Pycnonotus jocosus. The sequence continues at coordinate 14,997 of VWYP01020782.1, forward strand.
AGAAGTTGAAAGAAGAATTGGTGCTCAGCTGGCTGAGTAAGAATAGAACAGGAAACTGCAAATGACACCGGCGGGGTGGATTGTAGGATGGAGTAACTGCCCTCCTGTTTAATGGAGTCACTCAAGTACAGCTGAACGGCAGAGCAGAGCAGGGAAGTCAATAGAGTTAAACCCTCCTGCTTTAAACAAGCCTGGCCAGTTTTACAGCTTCTCCCAAAATTACGTTTGCAGCCCCACACGGGAGATTTCTGTGCAGAAATGGAACAAAGAAATGGGAGCTCAGAACTGGCTCAGGAAACAACTGTGGGGTGGAAATGATAAAGTCAGAGATGGTTAATAAACAAACAGAATAAATGGAATTTCTGGGCAGGAGGAGAGCGGCGTTGAGCACCCTTTGTGCCACTCAGGCTGAGCCCAGGCAGCTTCTATTCTGTTCTATTCTATTCTATTCTATCCTGTTCCATTCCATTCCATATCTATTTATTTCTATTCTATTTCTATTTATTCCTATTCTATTCTATGCTATTCTATTCCTATTATATTCCTATTCTATTCTATTCTATTCTATTCTATTCTATTCTATTCTATTCTATTCTATTCTATCCTGTTCTGTCCTATCCTATCCTGTTCTGTTCTGTTCAGGGATTTCTCACCTTTTGAAAGCAGCATTTGAAGTGACTTACCCTCTGAAACCCTCAGCTGCTGAAAGGGGCTGATTGGCAGGCACCTGTCCTCAAACCGCCTTTATCTGTTCACCAGGGCCCGAATTAACCCATTTAAAGGTGAGTTTTGGCACACTCAGTTAACCCATGAGAGGAGCAATATCCCTGCTCACCGCTCTCCCTGAGAGCTTTATTTTTTGTTTATTTATCTCTGTGCTTTACTTCTAATTTCTGCCTCTTTACAAGAACCTGTGCGAACCCTGAGGGCTCTGTGGAACATCCTGGACCCGTTTATTCAAAGGCAGCGCTGGGGACTGAATAATTCTCGCTTGCATATTCCTCCTGTGCCCTGATTCAAAGAAATTAGGTCATGACCTTTCATCTGGGCAGCGTGGTGAGCAGATCCTGTGTCTGCTCCCACTGTCTGAGGGAAAACTCCGAGAAAAACATCAGTTATTGATGTTCCAGGGGATTCCATGATAAGGCACACGGAAAATGCAGTGGATTTCATTTCTTTTTTCCTTTTACTTCTTCCGTGGAGGATTTCAAACAGCCGATGGTTTTACAGACAGCAGAAAGTGTTTGAAGTTGTTATGGTAAAAAGCAGGAGGAGCCATAAAAAGGAAGTTGCATGTCATATTAAAAGTGAGCTAAACTGTCTGGGGTATTAATAGATGAATAGAACAAGGGAAAAACAGCAAACAAAACATTATCCGGAAAAAAAAAAAAAAAAAAAAAAAAAGAAAGAGTTGTCAAACCAAAAGCAGAAGTTTTGAAGAGTTAGATCCTCAATTTGTGGCCATAGCTAAGAAAAGGCAAAGCAAATCAGTGAATTAATTGATAATTGAAGCAAAGTGAACCCTTGTTGGGGGCTTCGTGCTTGCAAAGGAGGGTGGAGGGAAGTCAGGCAAGAAAAAGCAGCAGGAAGAAACCCTTCCCCTCTTAGAAAATCTCTCATCATAAAAGAAACCCTGCCTCCACTTCAGGAAATAGAAACATGATTTCTTTCACTAAGATTAAGATCTGGGCTCATTTCTGTAGGTACTGAGGCTTTACTGCCCCTAGCATAGGAAAAAAAAAGAATTATTAGTCTGCTACAAGTTGAACTGATGTAATCCTTAATGTTCAACAGAAAAAAACTTCTGTTTGCTGGAAGGAAACAGGAGAGACACCAAGCTGGGCTTTACAGGCGCAGCATCTCAAATTCTCAGTGATGTCCTGATCTAAAGTCACAACTGCACAGAAATGCAAATTCCCAGCCTGGAAATGTGAACCAGGAACCAGCAACGATGGAGCCACAGCCAGCAGAACACTTGGATAAATCCACACTCAAATAAAATGTGAGTTTTTATCTTGGCCCAGTGCAGCAGGATAGCAGCAGGAGGGGGGGATTCAAACTGGGCTGAGATGGGGTGTGAACTGCAGAGATCCCAAACCCCACACCAGGGATGCACACGAGTTAATTCCTGAGTTCAGATTTCCTCATTTTTACTATTTTACATGGGAAATCCTGGGGAAATCCTGACTCCTTCGGCATCACTAGCAAAACTCCTTAATTTCCAGAGGATGGGGGAATATCCACACCAAAGACCAATCCCCACAGTTCCATCCTCAGGGCTGTATTTCCAGGATGATGAAATTTCAGCTGAATTCAGACCCGTGTGACATTTATTCAAAGCAGAGGCATCAAATTCCTTACAAATGCTTACAGCGACCATGAATCAGGTATTATCACTGTACACTGTAATCAAGGCTCAGAGCTGTGCTCTGCCTCACATATCAAGGAACAGGGGTGGTTTTTAAACTCCCTTCACCAAAAAGGGATCAAGGAAAATGATGGTGAACCACACAGAGCTCCTCTGAGCCGTGCACAGAATCAGCCTGGACAGTGCCTGCGTGGAAGGAAATATCAGTGGTGAAATTTTCTATGGCTTGGGCAGTACAGAGGGATCCCAGAGGTGAATTATGGATGGGTTTGGGTTGGAAGGGATTTTAAAACAGTCCTGTTCCAACCCTGCCATGGGCAGGGACACCTTCCACTGCCCCAGGGTGCTCCAAGCTGGCCCTGGGCACCTCCAGGGATCCAGGGGCAGCCACAGCTGCTCTGGGCATCAGTGCCAGGGCATCCCCACCCTCCCAGGGAAGGATTTCTTGCTGATATCCAACCTCAATTTCCCTCTTCCAGTTTCCCAGTCAGGACCTGGTGAGGATCCTAACCCAGATTAAAGAGTTCCTGGCCAGGAGGCACCAGAGTTTACAAGGCTCCAAATATGAAACTGCTTATTGTGCTGTGCCTTCTTCAGGAGACAGATAAGAAAAACAATTCCTACGGGACAAACCACGTGTTCTTGCTAGCCCACAGTTCCATCCTGGAGGAAGCTGTGATGCTGAGGAGCTCAGCTGAGCGGTGTAAACACGCCCTGCAAGGATAATCAGGGCTGACACATCCCTCACTCACACACCCGGAGCTCTGCTTGTGCAACCCTGAACTTTACAAACAGAGCAAACAAATAACACCGAGCACAGGCACAGGGGAGAGCCCTGCCGGGGGATGCAGAGAGAGGGCAAACAACAGAGCTGGGGCTGCTCTGGGTTTGGAGGAAAATGTCAACAAAATGGTCATAAAGCCCTGAGTTTACGTGTGCTACCTATTTACCTAAGCACCACTGCTCTGTGGGGCAGCCAAAGCCCAGAGCATGCAGGAAATCAAAGGTTTATTTTATTTTTTTTTAACAGGATGTTATCAGAAGGAAATAAAAGAACTCATTTTCTAGCTATACATAGTGGTGGCTGCTCTTGATTTTCCTGAATACACCCCAGGAAGGTTTCGACATCACCCCTCAACAGGATGCTCTGACACACTCCCTGCTTTACTTTCAGGCAAAACAGGTAGTAAGTCTGTAATGGGGCTAATTAGGGAGCTTAATTGTAAAGCAAGCTGTTTACATAAGGACACATAATGAATAATAGCAAATGATATCCACCAATTCTTCAAAGCCAGACAAAAGCCTAAAGAATCTGAGGATACTGAAAAAACTCCTGATTTCCTCCCTGGCCTTGGCCTTCTGTTTGGAAATGTGGAAAAACAAATTTCTAAATGAGGGTTACTGCAGCTGATTCTGTGATTTTAGTGGTACACAAGCACAGGAGCAGAAAGAGGAGGTGCCAGTGTGGGCTGGCTTTATCACATGCATGAAAGCAGTTCTTGGAATATAGCTTTGCATGAAGAAATGAAGATATTTCAGATATGCCATTGATCATTTCCTATCTGAGTCCCAATCTTTACACCAAGGCACTTCTTTATTCTGATCAATTTGTTGCCTCCTTGTTACTCCTTAAAACTAAAGACAGAATTAAAAAATCTTATTGTTCTGCTGAGTTTCCTCCAGGTGACTCTTCACCCTCTGGGAGATGATTTGGATGGGTGACTTCTACCCGGTGGCATTGGGGATTTTTTTGTTTGGTTTCTTTTTTTTTTTTTTTTTTTAAATTTGCACAACTGAAACTGAGGGCATGGGCTGGTGCAGGCTGACTCAGCTGCCAGCTATGCTAGTGTACCTTGGGTGTGACTGCTCTGGAGCCAATCTGGCAGAAAAGGAAAAATTAACACCCAAATGAGTGTGAAGGGCTCTCTGGGGGACTGGTACAGGATGAGCCCATTTCCAAGGGTCTCATCCCTGATTTTCCAGCAGTGCCCCTCCCTCAGCCTGGCAGGATAACCCACGGTGCTGTGAGGAGCCAGACCCTCAGAGCAGAGGATTTCAGCAATAAATAACCACAGAGAGAAAGGAGCAGACAGAACAAAACCTGCTGAGGTGAAGAGGAATAACCTGCAGAAGGTCAGGGCTGGGGCAGGTGCTGCTGTCCTGGGTTTGGGGTCGTTTTGGGGCCCCTCCCCAGCAGTGCCTCCATTCCCTGTGCCCTGCTGGGACACGAAGGATCTCCCTCATCCCCACCCAGAGAGGTGGGATCCAGCCAAGGTGGGGCCCAGCCTTTCCCAGAACATCCTGGGAGAGGCAGTGACACCGTGGAGCTCTTGCAAAATAATGAAGGGAACTGTTCTTCCTGTGAGCTTCACTCCTGGCTGGCAGAGGAGAATTTAAAAGTTCATTTCTCAGCACAAAAAAAAAAGTGAACTGAGTAAAACAATTCTGGAATTATTTTAACTCAGACCTGCTTTGAAAGGCAGAAAACCCAAATGGGATCACAACTTTTCATTAACTTTGCTGCTGAAATTGTTCCCGATTTCTGGGCTGTCATTGCATCCCTGAAAATTTGGCAGCAGGGAGAGCTCTCAAGGATATAAATTTCCACTTGTAGCAGGGCTGAGTGTGCTCCCCACAGAGAGCCCAGCCCAGAGCTGAGAGCACACTCTGGATTGTCATTACACTGTCATCAGGCCCTGCACGGGGGAGACTGTGCCAATTATTCTTTTTTTTATTATTATTATTTTATTTCATAAACCCCAGTGAACCATGTGCTTGACGTTAAGCACACGTTTGCAGCGCTCAAGGAAACAGGACTGGCTCAGCACACGTCTTCAGAGGGGCAGGGCTGCTAAGACAGATTGCAGAGTTACCACAGAACTGACACAGAAATGGGCTGAAAACTTCAAAAAACCTTTCTAAACTCAAACCAGCTCCAACACAATCTTTGTCCACACCAAAGACTTCTGCCTCTGTAACAAGCAAAGTGGATTTTGATGACATAAATTTCCCCCAGAGCGTTAACCGTGCCCTCGTGCCGGTTTTCGTTTGCTCAAAAGACCTCAAATCATAACATTCAACTGATGTGGTTGTGACATCCTCCCTACACAGCAAGTGGTGATTTTAAACCACTGCAGCCATCTCAATATTGGAGATATATTGAAAATAGCAATATTTTCAGTTTTCAAGATTGAAAATCATCAGTGGAGCCATCATCTCCACTGCTGGCTCCTCACCTTGGAGAGCAGCCAGCTCAGGGCTGTTGTGTCACAGCAGGGAAATTGCCCAAATGGAGGCAGATCCAAGTGGTTTTCATCCCATTCAGAGCTGGCAAAAACCTTCTTGGGGAAGGGACTCGTCCTTTCCTCTCAGCATTTTGTGGTGTCTAACCCAAAAGATCCCAATCTGTGATGCATGGATTAATTAACATTAATATTTCCTTCATTAAGAAGGTTGTTAATTGGGGAGCTGCAGCCAGTCCCAGATTATTTTCTCTGCTGCATTCTGGAGCTGGGTGCTGGCACATTCCCGAGGGACAGCGCTGTGGGGAGTGGGGAACAACACACAAAATGAGGGAGCAAAGATCACAGGATCATTAAAGCTGGAAAAGACCTCCAGGATCATCAAATCCAACCTTTAAAAAAGGTTCCCCCAAAGGAGCAGTGAAAGGAGAAGCCACTGACTCACACCAAGCTGTCCTGTCTCCCTCACTGTCCTTCCAAAGGAAAAGTGAGATCCAACAGCACATCCTTGAGCTCAGCAGGGCGTTTTGGGGGTGGTCCTCAAATTCCCTGCCCCAATATCCCAAACTGAACCCACTTAAGGACAGAACAAGCTTGGGAGCTCCCACAGGAGCTTTGTGTGGCCAGAAGAGAGGGAATGAGAGCCCCTGGCCAGGAATCCAGCCAGGGCAGCACATCTGTCCACAGCCCCAGTCCCCTCTCCTGCTAGTAATAAAATTAGAAGGTTTTAGGCAACTTAGCTAAATTTACATCCATCCCCAGTGGCGCACTATTGGTGCAGCATTTTTGGCTGGAATTTGGAAAGGACGAGGCAGGACAGCTCTGGGGTCAGCATGCAAGAATTCTCTTTATTCAAATTTTTGACTCCATTTATATCCACTGTACAAAAGTGGCCAATTATTGGCCAGAGGCAGGTAATTTCATCACTTGGATTGGTGACCATCCCAATCACTTGAATGCTTCTCTCAGAGCAAAAGAATGCAAACATTTTCTTATTTACATGAAAAAGTGTCAGAACTCAGCTTAGAGTTCTAAACCATGAGAAGGCTGGTCTGAAATATCAGAATGAGAGTTTAAGACATGCCAAAGCAGAGTGACACCCCAGCCCTCTGCTCCCTCCTTGAGGGAAGGGTTTTGCCATCAGAGGGCTGCTGGTCTCCATCCATCACTCACCTGTTCATCCATCCAGCAGCTGATGGGGGATTTGGGAGCTGTGCATAGGCAGCAGCTGGAAATGGGGATGCACATCACACCTGAGAGCCTGGGAGGGCTGGCAGAGCCTGCCATGAACCCTCTGCTCTCCTGGCATTTCCTCTTCTCCCAAGGCTGCCTTTGCTCAGCTGTGGGGCTGGAAGTGCATTCCTCATCAGATCCAGGAACCTGCAGCACCTCACTGCTGTGGTTGGGGTTTGAGGGTGATCCTGTGATAAGAATTGCTGCAGCCCTGGCTCCTGGCCCAGCCCTGCCAGGGCAGAACCTCAACGGCAGGTTTGGAGCTGCAGTGGTGGAAAACCAGGAGCGGGTGGAGGAGGATGGTGAAACTGCCTGCTCCGAGTGAAAATGGTGCCAAAAACATCTGTGGGAACACCAGGCAGAGAAATTGGCCTGAAAACGGATGAATGCAGGCAAAGAGCCTCCCCCAGGAGGGGTTTGGCTCAGAGCTCGCTGTGCCAAAAAAGAGAACAGCCTGGAGTGAGCACATCCCTGCTTGGCACAGCCAGGAGGAGGGAGCTGCTTTTCCAGGGAAATCCCTGCAGCAGGAGCTGCTCAGTGAGCTGCAGAGGGGCTGCAATTCCAGCTGGGTGCCCCTCTGGGGCAGAGGGGTTTGGGGAAGGTGGAGATGGGGCAGCCCTGGCTCCCTGCATTTCCCTGCCTGCCTGGATTTCTCCTGCCTGCCTGGATTTCTCCTGCCTGCCTGGATTTCTCCTGGCAGGGATTTTGTCCGGAGCTGCTGAGGCTCACAGGAGTTTTCCAGGCAGTCCCTGAGCCCTGGCTGTGGAATTCAGCTCTGCCAAATCCCCCTGATGTAGCACCACCTGGAGGGATCCGTGCAGGTGCTGCTGAGGTGCTGAGCCCAGGGCTGGGAATGGGGACATCCCTTCCCTGTCCCTCCCTGTCCCTCCTGGCACAGCCCACCAGGCACCTGGGGATGAACATGGCCCAGAGCCTCACTTGAGCATTGATGCCACCCAAAAATGCCACCACCTGCACTGACAAATGTCCCTTCTGAAATCACAGCCCTGAGCCTCACCTGGACATTAATGCCACCCAAAAATGCCACCACCTGCACTGACAAATGTCCCTTCTGAAATCACAGCCCTGAGCCTNTGGCCCAGAGCCTCACTTGAGCATTGATGCCACCCAAAAATGCCACCACCTGCACTGACAAATGTCCCTTCTGAAATCACAGCCCTGAGCCTCACCTGGACATTAATGCCACCCAAAAATGCCACCACCTGCACTGACAAATGTCCCTTCTGAAATCACAGCTCTGAGCCTCACGTGGGCATCGATGCCACCCAAAATTGTCACCTCCTGCACTGACAAATGTCCCTTCTGAAGCCCTGCCCCAGACCTTGCCAACACCAAACGGGAATTAACTGAATCCACCTAAATCTGGAGGTTGTGTGTCTGCATCATTCATTGTCCAGATCAAATATTTATGAGGAGGGATTTTCTCATTGCATTATCTGTTTTTATAGGGCCTAATTTGAAGAAAGCAAGCCATAAAATAGGAAATCACATTTTTAAGCACACTCCTCCAGCAAGGACAGTTAAAAACCTCGAGAATTTTACCTTTTAAGCAATGATGCATTATCTCTAACAACACAAAGCCATGTAAAACATAATTACCGGCACGGCATTGCTTGCCATCATTTTGACACTAAATATTGTTAATTTAAATACCGGCTAATTAACTCAATGCCACAAAATTCATGCTCCAAATAACTGTGTTGCCTGACATCTTCAAGCTGCGCATCTTCTCCGTTTCTGGCTCCCTCTTCCTCCCGCTCCAGCGGTGTCAAATTGCATCGAAGTCAATTAAGAGCTGCTCATTTATTATCCACACACCTTGTTAAAGCAAGCAGGATAATTGAATGCCCAGCCTCCCTTCCCTTCGTGTCCCTGACTCAAAGTAACACGATAGGTAAGAAGGATTTGGGAGATTAGCTGCTTTATAAATAGATGCACAGGAGGATTTTTTTTTTTTTTAAAGTCCCCATTGTCAGAAATCTCCATTTCTTTGATTTTAGCTGTTGGAGTGTGCCCTAACCTGTGGGGCTGATGTTGCAGGGACAGAAGGATTAAGGATTTTATTTCTTTTTTTTATATTTCCCTAAGTGAATGGTTTTGTTGGTGGAGGAGGACAAGGAGGGTGGCAGGGGCAGAGAGACAGCTGGGGCATGAACGATGAGCAGAGCCCTTTGTGCCACCATTTGGGTGGAAATGCTGGCTGGGCAGCAGGAAAATCACCCAGCTGGGATCCCTCCTGCCCCAGGAAGGTGGTGGGGAAAGAAGAGAGGAAGAGAATCCCTAAATCAGCTTTCTGATAATCGTTTTTTAATATCAGCAATGCAGAATTTAAAATAAACTTCTTCTCTTTCCGTGGGCATGGCTGGGCCCAGCTGTGCTGTGCCAACCCAGAGAATGAACCATGGAAAAGTCTCATCTGTTGCAATTCCACCTCAATAATTCCATTATTATTATTATTCAATATGTATTCAATAACATATAAC
>VWYP01020783.1:0-22746 GCA_013400435.1 Pycnonotus jocosus
TTACTTCACCTCTGGCCTCTTATTCAGGCAGTATAACCTTTGCCCCTGTTTGTAAATGCTAGACATAATATCAGGGTCTCTTCCTCTCTAGAAAGCTTCCCCCTCAAGTGCATCTTTGCCAAATACTTGCTATAAATCAACTGCTGTACTTTCAAAACAATTTAAACAAGACTAGTAAGAAAAGAAGTACATCATTTATTAAATGAATGCACAAGGAGACCAGCTCCTTTTTAATGCCTTTATTAAGGTCAGCTCTTGGTGGGGGCCCAAGGTGTCGTGCACACTACCACTGCTCCTGATGGACAACACAGAGGAGGAGGCATTCAACTTTGCCAGGTGGCAGAGCTGGGGCGTCAGTCTTCACGAGTGTCCCTAGGAAGACACTGGCTCGTTGCAAAGTCTAGGTAGTCATGTGAAAAGGGTACTATTTAACTTACAGTGATAAGACATGGAGCCTTCGCAGGTAGCCCAATGCTTTCCCTGCTCACTGACATAGTTTGGAGTTCTGTTTGGGTCATGGCTTGCTGGCTTTAGGGGCTTTTAGGTGTCAATCCCACTTCTGCGGGGTGCTAAGGCCAATGGGAGTCCTCATCTCCATGCTGGGTGGTGTCATCCTTGCCATGTGGGGAACAGCAGGGGCGTACTGGATGGGAAGAGGTCCAAGGTAATTAGCATTTAACAGAGAAGACATTTAGGAAAGGCATTTGCAATTACAATACCAATAGGTATTGTGTTATACAGTATTTAACAGAGAAGGCCTTACAATAGGTAAATAGTAAATAGTATTTAACTGAGAAGGCACTTCTGCAGTAACACTCAACTGAATTCAGGAACTTTTATTTCTTACAATTTAGAGAATGATTTTAATTCTATACTTTTAGGACTGTCTTCTTATTCTATTGTGCCATGAAAGATTAATTCACTTTTGACATTAGAAATATCCCTAGATGATGTTTTTTCTGTTCTTAAAGACAATGTGTGCTTTCTTTTACTGTAATCAAATATTAAATTATGCAGAAAACAGGACATCTGAAGTGTCTGAGGCATTAAATAGAGAAGAAAATAGAGTGTGTAGAAGTTCTAAGAGAAGTTAATGAGTCACAGTAGGAATGACCTAAATTTAGCCTTAAAAGCCTTCCGTAAATGGGGATCATAATAAACTTTTGCAATAGAGCAGGTCTTAGAGGTTCTGGTAAGTTCTGACTGCAACATTCACCCAGGAGTCTGTAATGTGAATGGATGAGGCTGCCATTGACCTCTACTTCTGGGTTCTGCTTAGGACCAGTCATGATGCAGGAATGTGTCATGAGTCAGAAATGTGCTGAGTGGAGACTGATACCCCTCCAGCCTGAAGGAGCTGCCAGAGTTGGTGTAGTACTATAATTAAGGGCTAGGAAGTGGCAGGAACTGCAGAGGGCACTGGAATTGTTGGTAGGGTTTTTCTGTCCTTGCTTTTAGTCAGGTCCCAGTAGAATCTAAGTCCAGTTATACTGACAAGGTGTCTTGGTGTCTGATAGCCATAAAGTCACATTTAGCAAGATGTCAGCTAGATGACATGTTTCAAATAGTGCTCACATAGGATACAAATTTATCTGTTTCTGGTGAGAACAATGGATGGGAGCCACAATAAACAACCTGTGAATTTTTTTAAAATCTGTTTAAGTGAAATGTTCTTAAAAATGAGTAATTGTCTCACATTTTATGCTTGCATTTTATGTCTCACATGTTGTGCTTGCAATAAAGCAATAGCATGGGAAGGTGCAGATAACAACAGTGTTTTTGTTGTTTAGGACCCATTCAGTAGCAGCTATTTTTGCATGTGCTGGCACAAGAATCACTGAAGCACTTTTCAATGTGTCCAACTCTAGTGTGTTTCTACTGAATCTTCATCTGGAATTTCTTCAAAATCATAAAGATCTTTAGTTAAGCAAAGCCAAAGCTGGGAAGCATTTCCCCTGTGTTTCCCTGAACATTTCAGCCAAGAATATATTTCTGGCATAATTTAGTTCTGTGCTATATAGACTTTTACTCTCTCTGCAGTATCAAAAGACCTTCCAGTGATGTGCTAAGAGAAGTATGTTCCATTTACATTATTTCATAATCATTCTTTCTCTCTTTTCTCCTTCTCCCCTTCACCGCTGAGCACTCCCCTCTGAATATATGCATTGGAGTGAGTGCCTATTTTTCAATTGTGTAGTGATTTTCCGTCATTATCTGCAAATGTGCTGTGCTGTGTATGTGTTAAAGTACGTACTTTGTATGTCCTGTGGAAGGTAGCCAGGTCTTTGTTCATCCTTAGTTCCTGGGGGAGTTCATTATCTGGTGTCAAGCTAAGGAAAACATTTTCCTTCAGAGGCAAACTTTCCAGGACAAAATTTTCAGTGGTACAAAGAGAATCACTGAGATAGGAGAGGACCTTTCAGGATCATCTTATCCAGTTCCCCTGCTTCAGCACTGGTTGCTCCATTACCTTCCCAGGGATTGATTGAGTCTAACAAGTCTATGGTTTTCCAGATCCTACTTCTTGCTGTCTAAAGTTGATGATATGGTTAAAATGAGAACTAGACCCTTGAAGGGTGATATTTACTTTTTTCCAGTCTTCAGAAACCTCTTCTGATTGACATGGTCTTTTAAAGATAATCAAGAACATTTTTTTCATGCTGTAGGCTTTGCACCTGGGTATTTTATAATGTTGTAGTCTAGTCCAGTGATGAAGCCAGTATAAACTGCTGTTGGGCTAAATTATGTTCCCCAGCCAAAGAGCAGATATTCCTAAATGCTTTGCTTGGGCAGAAGTGTTATTCACAGAAACAGCACTGAGTTCCTTAGCAGTGGTAAAAATGCATCTCAGTCCAAGAGCGACCACGTGGCTGGGACCACACAGCCAAGGTCAGGATGGCCAAGGCAGTGTCACGTGGCTGCAACTATTTTGGCATGGCTCGCAATGATCTTGATTTGCCTAGCTGCTTTTAGCCAGCCATACTGTGAACAGAAGGGCAAAAAGCAGCAGCAACAGCTTTTTCCTTTTCAGCGCTCTGCATGAAGAGAGGTGTTGAGTGGAACCAGCGGCTAGTGCGCCCTGCATGGTACCAGCAGGGATCATGTGACCAGCAGCAAGAGGCATGGCAAGCAATTCCCTAATGCAGAGCCCAGACAGGATCAATCTTTCAGTGCTGCAGAACCCTATAAAATCTTTTCAATTAACTGAACTTGAGAACAAAGGAACCTATGTACACCAATTCCTTCCCAACTCAGAGAAAAGAAAAAAGTGAAGACACATGAGGAGAACAATATGGTGACACTAATGTTCGGTGCAAGAGGGAGGGAGAGGAGGAAGTGTTCTGAGCATCGGAGCTGAGGTTCTTCTACGAGCTGTGGTAAGGACTAAAATACAACAGTTTCCCTGAATTCATGAAGTGCATGGGGGAATGCAGCATTCATAGCCCATGAGAAAAAGGCACTCATGCTGGAGCATGTGGATGCTGAGAAACTGTGATCTGGTGAGAGGCTTGAACAGAGAGGGAGAGAGCCCTTGCTTCCAGAAAGAGAGGAAGATCTTTGCTTCTATACTAGGACAGCTCATTCTTATAAACAAAATCCCCACAAACTAAATGGCCCACCAAAAAAAAGCAGTTGTGAGAAGACTGCTTTGCCCATGGGAGGGACTTCACGTTGCAGCAGATTTGGGCAGGACTGCTACTCATGAAAATTAGAACCATGTTGGAAAAGTTCACAGAAAACTCTGTCCTGTGGCAAGGACCCCATGGCATTGCAAAAGAGATTTCTCTCGCTAAGTGAACTGAAGAGATATTTTTAGAAATTACAAATGGACTAAAAACCACGTGGTTTCATCTCCCTGTGCTGTAGGTGGGAAAGGAAGGGCTTAATGGGGAAGGCGGGGTGTGGGGGAAGGTATTCTAAAAGTTTTAGTTCTTATCCTCTTTTAATTCTCTTAATAGATTTTCTTTCTATCTTTTAAGTTTTGAGCCTGTTTTGCCCCTAAAATGTTTTTCTCCTAATCCTTATCTCACCCATGAACTTTTTAATTTTCTTTCCCCTTCCTCTGCTCAACTATACCAGAAAAGAATGAGGGACTGATTTTTTTGTGGGTGCACCGATGTTCAGTCAGCGTCAACCCCCGACAGGGATGAATTCCAGCAAATGAAATCCAAAACTGGTCACTGGTTTTATGATGTGATTCATTCTTACAATTTGATTCTGGTTGTAAAGGTTTGGTTCACTTATCCAAGTCACAGCACCATTTATGTGGTGATTTCATGTTTGCCAAATTTTGTTTACTAACTGGGAGATAGGATTTGGGAGAAAAAGGCAAAACAGGCCCAACTTAAACAAATAGATTTTATTAAACACACACTAAAGGAAGAAAAGAAAAGAAAACAGATGAAAACCTTCAAAACCCCTTCCTTCCCTATTGTGGTGCATTTTTATGATTTCTCCTGAGTTGTTGTAATTAAGTTGAATCCTGATTGCACCTCCATGCCTTTTTGCCTTTGGTTTCTCCCAGCTGACAGTCAGGCTCTGGGACTCCACCCCCAAGTTGTCAATCCTCCTCAACCCTACCCCACTTTCCAGAGCCTTCCATGTCAGTCTTCTCTGTGGGCCAACTACTACCTAATCACTGCCCTGGAATTCCCCTAAACCTCGACATCCTATTGGCCCATGTGACCTTTCTCCCTCCCCGATTTGTTTTATTGGCTGTGTGCCCATGTCACTCCGCTCGGTTCTCCTCCCCTGCTTGCTTCCTATTGGTTTGCAACCCAGGACTCCTCCCTTTTCAGTTGAGTATAAAATCCAGGAACCAGGTTTGTTCTGGGTCCTGGGGAATGTCATCAATAAACTTTTTCAGTTTCATCTCAGTACCTGTCCTTCTGTCTCTGCGCCAGACAATGGATAGCTGGGATAGGTGGAGTTGCCAGAGGGTTGTGTTGCAGCCCCGGTGTCACTCAGCCGGGGCTGATTGACGTCAGGCACCGTGACACTTCCCCACCTACAAAGTGTTCATTTTCTACAAACAGTGTAAAGAGGCAAAACTCAGAACTCCAGGTCAGTACCACTTATAAAATAGTCATTCATTCAGTCTTTGAGAGAGAGAAGTCTCTCCTGTTGTTTTGGTAACTTTGCACAAGAGAAACTGTTGCTATAGGACCCAAAAAAAAAGGAGATGCACTCGGGTCGAATTCAGAGGCAAAGGAAGGAAAGTTTATTTTCTGACTCCATTTATATAGATTTTTGGGCAAAGACCATGGATTGGAGGATGGGGTTGCCACTTCTCCAACCACACTGGTCAAAATCACAGTCCATCAATTTGTCCCCTCCTTAAGGAGAAAAATTTAAACAAAAGAGGGTAGTTCCAGAAATATACATTATTTACATGAAAATTTGTGAGAACTCCACTAAAGAATGCAAAATGTCAGAAGGCTGGAAAATCAGGGCAACAAGAAACAGTCTGCTTGTGGGTTCTAACTCACACAAAAGCAGCCTGGCCAAGAACTTCTGCAGTTGTGGAACCTCCCATATTCACAGAGCCTTTCCCGTGACCACACATGGATCATAGACTCACAGATACTGAAGTGTCACCTTTTAAAAATTAGCAGCTTCAAAGGCAAAGAATTCTTCAACTCAGGGAACAGAGATGTTTTCTCACTTCTGCTGGCACAGGAGGGCTTCTCATCTCTCTCTGTTCAAACCTCTCGTGGGACTACTAAATCCCAACTGCTAATTCAATACTCACTCAGTAAATCACAGATACCTTTGCTTTAAAATTCACAAATCATCTCCCCAATTTGTACTGTCCACAATTTAAAAGAATGCTTTGGCATATTCATATTACACTCTGTTATTAAAGCTCCCGGGAAATTTCAGCCTAAAACTCAGGCAACTTGTCATCTCTCCCACTTAAGAAGTCACTCTTCATTTACTGACTTAGATATCTTTATGTTGTCCTTTTACATGCCTCTAATTTGGCCTTTTCTCTCATCTCAGAGAAGGGTTAGAGTTTAAAAAAAGTCTCAGTCTGTGTCAGGAAAGAGCTAAAACTTGTCCAGGCCAGCAGTGGTTGTGTGATTTCTGCCAAGCCTGAGCTGCAAAGATTTCAAAGCCATGCGGGGAGGCTGGTGGATGCCTTCTCTTCCACCCTCGATTTCATGGCGTGAGCCGCTCAGAGCTGTGCCCTGGGGCCTGGCGGAGGGTGGGAGGCAATCCCATCCTCCCCCCGAGTCAGAGGTGCAGGCAGCCAGGGTCCGGGACACGGCCCAGCCATGGACTGGCCCCCTCCGCCATGGCCCCAGACACACAGCCAGCACTGCCAAGCGGCAGCCCTCCACCTCTCCCCTGCCGGCAGCAGGGGGGAAAGGGGAACTCAGTCGGTCCGGCCACCCCACCTTGTGGGCAGAGGCTCCCGGAGGCCAGACAGGCCCAGCCGGGGCACCCTGGCCGCGGCACGATGTTACCTCTCGCCAGCCAGAAAAGGAAGAGAGGGACTCGAACCCCGTCTTAGCTTTATATGGGTATTACTAAAATTGCATTCCGTTTTCTGAGTGGTCAAACCATATGCCAAAACTAAAACCTGGCCTGTGATAGGTCTCTGTCCTTCCCAAAGGTCCTGACAGGGAGAAAAAATTCTACATTCCTCCTCAACTAAAAACCAAGCTGTGGCATCCCACAACACTGGTGTACTGAAAAATTCTGTATATCTTTTGGGGGGAAAGAAAACCAAACCTAAAACAACAAAAAAATTCTATTTCCCTTTTTTTATCCATTGTTATGATGGCATTACTATCTCAAGAGTATTCACAGTAACTTGCCAGGACATCATCATGTGAGAAATAACCTAAAAGGAGTTTGAAATATTGAACTCTTAGATCTAACACTTCTGAATATTCCCAGTAGCTGAAGTATGAAAATTAGAAAGGTGAATTCCTTAAAGATACTTGAGAAAACAGTGTGGCAAAAGGGGATTCTGTGATGATACAGAGGTATACCACCTAAGCTGGTACAGAAATAAGTTAAAGGTATTTTAAACCAAAAACTAAAAAGGAACTTTGTTAATCTTTACCCAGAAGACTCAAAGGGTGAAGCTGCAAAATCTCTGTAAAGCAAAAAGTCAGATTTTGATAAATTTCATACAAGGCATATTAAAAAACAAACAAACTAAAATCTGTAATTTGGTAACATAAGATTCAGAGTAAAATGTAATGTGTTCATAGAAGTGCTGTTTGGAAGGGATTTCTGAAGGTCATCTAGTTCAGGCTTGAGGCTTCGCTGAGAAGGAGGTATCACTCAGACACCATGGTACCAACATTAAAATTATGCAGAAATATCAGAGAAAGCCTTGTGAGCAAAAGGCAGGTGCTGTTTAGGGCAAATCAGCATCAAAGGAGATAAATAAATTAATACCATATAGAGAATCAGTAATGACCTCAATATTAAGCCTGAATATGAACCATAATAATGTACTTTGGGATAGGGATGTTCTTTGAGACACTTGACCAGTATTGTGGCACAGAGTGCAAGGAGTCAGGGACAGAAAGTGCAGTAACACTGTCAGACTTCAACCATGCCTATGTAAATCACAGTGAAGCATCATAAGGAAACCCCATTTCCACTGCTAGAAAACACTATCCCTCAAAGAACCTCGTCAAGGGGCACAAAAGGAAGGAGGAGTCTTGACTTTTGCCCTGGGAACTGCAGAGAACCTGAATGCTACAACCGAAAGGCACTTAGTAAGAGAGTCCTTTCTGTGATCAAATTCGGTGTGTTTGTAGGATGTAAAATTGTCCTGGCTACCCCAAAATATAATTGTATTCCACATCTATCTGTGCCAAAAATAGTTACTGCCTCTTTGAGGCCCAGCAGCATGGCTGGAACCAGAATTGCGGGGCAGTCAGGAGATGCTGGTCTCTTCAAAAGGTCAGGGCACCCAAGCAGACTCTCTCTTCTGCCTGCCAGCATTTCTGGATGAATCAATAGAAGTTCTACTTTTATAAAAGAACACATAGATACATCTATTTCATATCTTACATTGGGGAGAAGTGAACATGGATAATAGAGAAAGAAGTTATACCTCCCATTCATCTGAATTTCTAGAAGGACTTGATAAACCTGTCATTTACTGAGTCAGATGATACAGTGTTTGTACACTTGAAAAAAATCTAAAAGCTCATGCTAGAAACCTTGAACAGGATTTTAAAAAATCAAGGACCTGGAAGCAGGATGTGATGCATAGTAAGTAAATTTGGTGGAATTTTCTCACCAAACTGAGAAGTACTGCTGACTCTCCCATGGGACAAGAGGCTTTGGCTTGCAGAGGGATCTGGACCGATTGGAGCATTGGGAAATCACCAACAGCATGAAACTGAACAAGACCAACCAAATGCTGGATTCTGCACCTGCGATGGAGTAATCCCAGACACAAGTCTGAACTGGGAGAGAGGTGGCTGGACAGCAGCCCTGCAGAAAAGGGTTTGGGAGTGCTGGTTGGCAGGAAGCTCAGTGGGATTAGCTGTCTGTGTGCCCTGGCAGCTAAGGGAGCAAACCTCCTTCTGGGGTGCATCAAACACAGCATCATCAGCCAGCCAAGAGAGGTGATTATCCTGCTGAATTCAGCACTGGTGCAGCCTCACCTTGAGTACTGTGAGCAGTTCTGGGCCCCAGCATTTAAAAAGGATGTGAAGATACTTGAACATGTCCTGAGAAGGGCACCAAAGCATGGGAAGGGGCTGGCAGGAATGTGCTCTGGGGAGCAGCTGAGGGCACTGGGCTTGTGTGGTTTGGAGAGGAGGAGGCTGAGAGTGACCTCACTGCTGCCTACAGCTTCCTGAGGAGGAGAAATAGAGAGGGAGGTGCTGAACTCTTCTCCCTAGTACACTGTGCCAGAACATGCAGGAATAACTCAAACTGTCTCTCATGTGAAGTTTGGACTTGATACGAGGAAACACTTCTTTAACCAGAGGGTGGCCCAAACCTGGAATAGGCTTCCTGGAGAGGTGGTCGAGGTCTCCCCCAGCCATGCCTGTCAATGCCAAAGGGGCATTTGGACAGTGCTCTTAAAGCCATGATTTAACTTTGGTCAGCCCTGAGATGGTCAGGCAGTGGGACTAGATGGTCATTGTAGCTGAACTATTCTATTCTATTCTATTCTATTCTATTCTATTTATATTCCTGTGCTCATTGTGAGTTGAACAATGATGAGACTGTTGCAGATGTCAGAGGCTTTCAGCTCCAAAATCACTTGAAATAACATAATACAGGCTCACATGTTGACCAGAAGACCAGAATCTTCTTTTAGATATTTCCAAGCTGCATCCTACAGGTTCCCTGAAGGTCTACATATAAGATCAAATAGGTCATACCATTAAAACTTACACTGAGCATGTGAATGTCTTTCATCTTCTTTTGCATCTCATATGATAAAAAGAGGTTTGTTCCACAAAAGGTTGAGCTGTGCAGCTGAAATTGCTGTGGACACAAGACTACACAAGCTACAGTATTTAGTCCCCCAAACTACAGCCCTTAATTTTTGCTAGTGTTTATCTCCACTACTACTTCACACACAAAAATAAGCAGCTAACTTGAAGACAAACTTCACAACCAAAAGAGAAATTAAACTGGGATTATAATGGCTCCATTCGAAGTTGTGTTCATGACTCTTCTCTTCTGATGTGCGTTCATCAGGTACAGTCACTTTTCCCATGGTCCCTGTAATGAGAGTGTTTGGGGTTAATGAATCCGAGGAATCGTTTTTGCATTTGAGTTTGTTCTAAGGTAGCAGATCTATTTTGATGTTGATTTAAAGTCAGTTAAAATGCTTTGAGGAAGCAGAAAGGTTATCTGAAATAAAACTCCTCTGTGGAATCTCAGTGATTTCTGACATGAGGGTGAGTGTCCTGTGTTCAGGTATGAAGCTCACAGGGACTCTGTGGTAGTGGCTGGTGTCAGGCTGGTATGTCAGCAGAAACGCAGCATTTGTGTGTGTCTCTGACAGGCTCTGCATGAGCAGAGCAGGACTGCAGCAGGCTCCCTTTCTCTCCCCATGATGTCAGATGCTGCCATGAGAGCTGTCTTAAGGGACACATGCCAGCCTTGCCCATGCGCAAGGTCCCCCCTACTGTAAGCCTTTTGATCCGCTTCATTTAGTACCAGCTGTGCCACGATGTTAAACTCTCCCTGATGAAGGAACCAGTAAAAGTGATTTAGCATTCCTACTCTGAGCATGAAGGAGATGTGAAGCACAATACCTCGTTTCATTTACTCAGTGTAGAAAATTTGGATCTTTATTTCTCCCAAGCCAAGATTTATCCCCAGGTTTCTTCTCTTCTGCATCTCCCAGTGCATCGCACTGTAGCAAGCATCTGGCTGGTTGCTACTAGGTTTTAGGCATGGAGGGTGGAGGTGATGAACTAGAAGGAAGCATTGCAGTCCTTCTGAGACAGCCATCATTTCTCCACTGTTGTTAATTTTTCATTGGCACGAGAAATGTCATTGACTTGGGAGCAAATAGAATCAATGATTTCATTCAGCTAAAATCTCTCATTGAGAATGTCACTGCAACACTTTCAGCTACTCAGACTACTGGATGGTACAACAGAAGCCCATACCAAATATAGCTGCAATCCTGAGAAGTCAACAGTTCAATTCCTGCTTCACTTTAAATGGCCAGTAGAACTCACTAAATGATAGATGGTTAGGTTTCAGAAGGATGGTGAAAAGAAAATTAGCTGGTGCTAATTCTGAAAACTCTGGAAACCAAAGTGGCTTTGATGCCTTAGAGACCTAGAAATGAAAGAACACACTTTTGAGATAATATAGGAGGTAATATAAAGGCTGATCTTTATTGGAGGCCTCCAGGGCAAATACAGAAAATGCCCACCCCTGCATGAGGTGAATACAGTGTTATAAGCTTAGAAAATTAGCATAATTGACAAAAATCCCCAATTAGAGACATAAGTGTTGATGTAATTCCCATGCGGTTCAACCCTTTTCTAAATCATTCCCCCTTTAGATGGAAACTAAACAGTTTATGAAAATGTGTCTTGAAGAGCTGGTTTCAACCTTGGCTCTCAGAAAGAACCAAGATAGGATAGGGGCCCTGGACCCCTAGCCTTGGAGCCTTTGGGATGTGTTTTGTCTTTCTGTCCGTCAGGGTAGGGAAAAGTACTTGGGCTAGCTATTAATACAATAATAGGCTACAGAGCTATAAATATATGTGTAAAGAATATAGAGAATATATAAAAGCAAAAAAGGCAAAAATCAATTTGGCATCAGCTTGATACACACATAAGGTCAAGATGACCTCATAAATGATGGCTTTCATTTGGATTAAAATAAATGCATAAAAAGTGTACAGGGTCCAGCCAGTACATAGGCTTTAGCTCCTCTTCCTGTTTTTGTTTTTTTTTTTAAAGAAGTGAATATAACTCTTTGCAAACTTGTTTATGTGTTCAGTTTCTTTCCATCGTGTGACTGAACTGTAAATGTAAAATCAGAAAACAACTAAAATTAATAAAAATAAATTGTAAAAATGCAAGTAAAAACATGTAACACAGAGCATAACTGTGATACAAGCATAATCTCTGTCTTGAATTCTGACCTTGGAGCAACCATACCAGAGCGAGATGGCAGCAATCCATATTTTAGAGCGATTTCTTAATACTGAAAAACAGAGAACAGCATAGTGTGAATGGAGCAAAGCAAGTATGGATGAAGATTCAGTGTCTGCATTAAAGATGCTTTACCTGTCTTGCTTTAGAATCAGTCTAGTTTGGTCCTTTGTACCAGCAGGCAACTGGAGCAAAAAAAGATCAACTCTGGAAGCACATTTTCTGTTTTAGTTACATACAAAAGGAATCCAGTTTGCATGTTTTGACTGCTCTGAGGCATAAACTGAAGTACTGTGAGTGGGCGTGATGGAAGAATGGCCTAAGCCACAAGACTAGCACAGATCAGTAACAATCTGTGGTTGTATTCTCCACCTGTGAGGATAAGATAACAAAACTCATCCAGAACTGTGTGGAAACTTGGTTTGGTAGATTTGTAATGTTTTTTAGGAAAAAAAGGTAAGGGTAGTCATACCTTATATGGTAACATAGTTAATTTGGTTTTTATAGATACTATCCCTCAGATGTATTCAGTTTTACGTCTGCAATTTGATGTTTTTCTGGACTCCATTTGGATGGACTGTGTAAAGCAAGAATTATGAAAACAGAATCTCAATAAGGCAACAGTTAAATTCACTGCAGTCATTTTAATTATATTCAAGCTTTCATCTTTCTTTTCAATACATTTAAGCCTAATTTAACTATGAAAAGCAACAGAAAAAAATCATACTTTCTCACTCAAAATACTTTTGATTGCTTTTCTCAGTTATGTATTTTACGAAGCAAAAGGGTGGTGCGTAATCAGCTATAGCACCTTGTCTTAGTGTTGTGTTAATCTGTTTATAAGATTGCCTCTTTGTGTCTGCAATACACTTACACCTCAAGCTGCCCGTGAGTATTCTGCCAGAGTGCAGAAATAGGCCTGATTTGCAAACTAAATCAGTTTCACTTGAATATTTTAGAGACCACCTTTGAGATAAAAAAATAAAAAACGTGTGAAAATATTCTGGTCACATATTTCATATGATATGTTTTTATTCACACATCAATCCATTTTTCATTTAGTTACCTTTTAGCTTCACAATTAAAGCAGAAATAAGTGGGGGAAAGCATTGTACAGGTATTGTCATGATTTCCAGGGTTTTAGTTTTATTTTATTTCTCAATGCTCAATATAATTCAGGTTGAAACCAAATGTTCAGATCTGAAAATGCTCCCTCAATTGATACTTCTGACTTCTGCATTTTTATCTACTAGCATTAATGAATATATAACATGCTCTTTTCAGAGCAAAGAGTTTGTTCAAAAGTGAACTTATTTTCTCTAGTTTATCCTGTCATTAGAATTCTCTCCTCTGTTACCTGCTGACCAGTGCTACATTGCACTAAACATACTCGAATCAGTAGTGCTTATCAGCAAATGCCTTATGTTCTCATCTGCACAATACTCAAAAAAATCACTGGATTATTAACAAGGTAGTTCCAAGAGTCTCATTGCCATCAGTAAACTTCAGATCAAATTCACACAATTTTGGATAGCTAATAAAATCTTTCTGATCATTCAATTTTTCAATTTCTCCATAGGCAGATGAATTAGCAAAGACTGGTAAGAAGATTTTCCTAATGAAGTTAATTATGCACTGTAGAAGGATCTCTGTAATAATAGGAAAAGTAACACTGGTGATCAGCTTGCTGCCTTTTGTTGTCTTGTCTGTTCTGAAATTGTACCAGTTCTTGGTCAGCTGCCTTTCCTTTTTCTGTGGTAAGTCATGCACAGCAGCTCTCAGGATTAGTCAGGGCTGTTCCTAGTATGCTCCTCTCATTCCTGATGTTCCAGTATAGTCATAATCTGATTTATTTATAGTCATGACCTGATTTATTAAGATATTACAGTAGTATATTGGGACTGCTTCCATTACTACCTTACAAGGGATGCACAAGATATCTGGAATTTATAAATGCAGTGGTGTAATAGATGTGATGGATCACCAGTGTAAAAATCATGGCATCAAAACTATGTTGGAGATCCTGGGACAATGAAAAATATTTTACAATTTTAAAACTTCTGAACTGGTGGTCTTCTACGAAATTTGTGTGGTTTCATGTTGACATCAGCTTTATTTCTGCTTCCATTACAGTTCACCTGCTACATCTCTTTAAATATTCATTGTGGCCATCTGCCTGAACTGTGCTGACTGAACTAAATACCGTAGCCTCATCTGATATGCATCCCAACGTCTCCTCTTGCTTCCTTTTTATCCTCTGGTCTCTCAGGCAATAAGCAGCAAAACCTGCCTTTTACTTTTCTTGGTGACTTTCCTTGGTGATGACTTTGACTCACCATTTAAAAACGTTAGCTACAAAGTTCACAACACATATGCCATAGGCAATTGCTGTAATTTGCTTTATGAGTGTCCTCCCATCCATTTGTCTAAATAGAGCCTAATTTCTATTCAGAGGCCTGCCGGGAGGGGAGATGAGACTCACCTTTAACAATTAGTGTAAAGGCTTACAAAAGGAATTTTATTTTCTTAACAATCTTAAACCCTGGCCTTGTGCTTTAATTTTGTTTCCTCTAATATGTCATACTGTTAGAGGGATTAAGTTTGTACTTCTTCCATTTCAAAAGGAGCATGTTTCACTTTCACTTAATTACACTGTTTCACTAAGAATAATATATGTCTTTAAACTCACATTAAACACAAATTAAAAGTACAAGCTGCAGAGATACTTCAAAACTATTCATCATATTTGCAAAGGCATTAAGGTTGGGTAATACCAAAGCCTATGTTAAAAGTAAAGTGGATTTGTGTTGCACAGAGCCAAAACACGTGAACAGATGAATCCTCTGCCTCAGAGAATGAGATCCTAGACCAAAGCATGTTCAAGACAAACAAAAGTTTTCATTTACTTTGATAGCAACTTAGACAGGCCTCAAAGCCCCAGAAGTTCAAAGAAGCTTTGTAATTCCCTATGGCTGTATTTTAAAAAGTCATTAAAAGTGTAAGCAATTCCACACCTCTAACAAGGGCTGCCTCTTGATCGTTTCAGATTACAAGAGACCAACATTAATAGGGAATTGATTTGGTTTTGAGAATCAGGCAGTAAGTTTGACACTCTTAACACTCATTCATGTGATCCTTTAATTTTCACTCCCTGTGTAAGCTTTTGGAAAAGTTACTTTCCTATCTTTTTAATTTTTTCTAAAACAATTTTCATACTGTACTAAAGCTAAATGTGTATCTTAGTTAGAAAATGATTATCAATATAGAAAGCAGATCATGTTCAATTCAATCGTGATATGCTTCAATAATAGCATAGAATACACTAGCCACAGCTAAATAAGAATCTCTTAAGGAAGTCTAGCCAACTTTTCCCTCTCTCTGGTGGAGTGCTGTTAACCTTCTCCAAACTCTTTACAAAGGGGAGTTTTTCAAAGCAATGAATGTTGCAAAAGGTTGTGACAGGAGAGAGGTTTTGTTGGTTTGTGCTAAATTATAAATGATCCCATCATACTGCCCTTCTGACATTTGCAGGCTAAATTTAGAGCCCTGAAATTTGCAGCATTTTTGGATCAAGGTTTGAGTTATATCTCAAAGCAGATGGAAATATGTCATGTAAATTCTACATGTTGAACAATATATTGATGAGTCATAAAATATCTTTTCAAGTCTACATTACACCAATCTGGTTCAGTCTACTTCTGCTCATCTTTATCATGTTCCATTTCTGCCTGAAAAATCCTGCATCTCCATATGTTGCCCTCACCTTTCATTAGGCCCAAATGCAAATAAAACCTCAGCAGGTCAGTCCTGCAAATCCTACACTGCATTGCAGAGTTGGGTCTAGAGGGACTGAGACAGTTTCTGAAGTTTCCTGAGCTCTGATGGGTTGAAAAGGGAGAAAAACCCCATTAACTTATGCAGCCCAGACTCCCTCACTTTGTTCAGGGAGCTTTTACCATAAGCAGAGGGAAACTAATAGCGAGGTTTATACAGAATATCACACACAGAGGACAAATTGCAAAACAGTTCACTATTGTCTAATTGCTAAGACTGGGGAGTTGCTGACTACTACCCCAGTAAAGCCCTGGATGAGTCTTAGCAGGCCAAGGACAAGCCTCCATTGCACCTTGTGAGGGGCTGAATCTTCACTTTGCTTTTCTGAATCCTTGTTTTTCCCTTCTATTTTTAATATATTTTCAGGTCACAGTTTTTCCAGTGAAATTTCCTCAATTTGCTGTTTACCCTAGGCATCATACATTTCTTTTCACATAAAGAAAATCTTTCATTTACAATAGCTCCAGCTATATTATTCATTCCAGTGGTGTCCTAGACAGATGCTGTGAGAACTAGTCTCTGGAGTCAATTACCTGTAAGTGGCTGGACTTCCTTAAGAGATTCTTATTTAGCTGTGGTTTGTGTATTCTTCAGCATATATGAAAAATTGTGTTCCATTTCTGTCTTGTTCTGATTTTGGGGGGCTTTTTTTAATGTTTTGTTTTGTTTTGTACTTTTTCCCCAGAAAGGTTTCTGCAGCATTTAAAAGACCTACAAACAAACAGCAGGAATTGGAGGCAAAATAGTTTTTGCATTCACATCATAGCAGAACTTTCTTTGGTCCTTCCCCAGTCTTCATTTATGATCTGTTTCACCTTATTGTAGATGTATGCATGACAATAAACACTCCACTCATCCAGTAACTGTCTCTAGAAGGAAATTTGAACTATTTCTATCATTAGATGAAAAGACACTTCGGATGCTAGCAGTTGGTGTAACAGTCACTATAGGAACCAAACTCTTCCTAGTCCTTGGCACGCAAGACTGATTTTTCTCACACTGTGGTGAAAACAAGTCTTTAGCTAATAATGTTATGCTAGTCTTATTTTAGAGGCATCTTTTTGCAGCTTCTTGCAGCTTTTATCAGAGGTAGCCTTGGTAAAAATGAAAATTAAATTTCAACACCTTCTCTCTTCCTTTTCCCTTCTTCAAAACAGTATTGAGAAATGTTCACACATTGCTACTCTTCCCTCTGTTGTATCTCAGAAACGACATACAGAAAATGAGAGAGCTAACTACACAATAATATCTCCTGGCTGTCGGTCTCAAAAATGTGCTTTCAGAAGGAAAACCTGTAGTAAATCTTAATTACCAATGAATTAATAACTTTGACATAACAATTAATTTTTTTTTAAAACTGAAAATGCCTCTAGATGAATGTATCTTGTATAATCAATAATGAATGCATTGCTGTGTAGAGATAGGTCATGAACTTCATATACTACTCTGTACTCCCTGAACACCTGTAAAACAGGGAAACTAAAATAAAATCTGTCATGCCAAGGAAGATGAGGAATGGGGTTAGAAAGAAGGCAGAATGAAGGCTCAGGCAGCTCTTCTTTGTGCTGTTCTAGAATAAGTGTTTTCTGCAGATGGGATAAGGATTTGTAGAAAATACATGAGCAGAACCTGCTGGAATATTTTTCACTGTGCCCATGTTTCTCTTCACCTCAGTCTAGCTTTGTTCAAACCCAGTATTTTCAAGTACCATCCTACTTTTCTTTTGAAGCCAGAGATCTAATCATGTCCCCTTCAGTTTCAAGGGAAGAATTTTTGATCAAGGTTAGTGGAATAGTAGACGAGCAATACATTTAAGAGTGTTAGTAGACTGAGTGCAGGTGTCAGTAGTATCACTGTGTCGGAGCTGACATGCACCTGTTGACACGCACCTTAACAAGGAGAACAAAAGGACTGCTGAGAAATGGTGCAGTCATGGGTCAGAGCAGTGATACAGAGAAAGTTAATTGTTGCAGTATAGTTTGTATCTACCCATGAAAAAGTCTTTGAAGCCTTCACCTCTTCTGTATGTCAAGGGAGAAACAAGTTTTTTCTGATCTTTCTCTATATGTGTGCCTAAAAACCCCTTCTTCCTGTTAGCCAGTATCTGCTAAAATGCTTATAAAATCCAAAAACAAGATTAAAAGTTAGGGGTATTTTTGAAAAGGAAGAAGAGGTGTCTTCTTGGCAAATCTTTTTTTTCATTACATCACCTCAGACTTGGTGTAAAATTGACTTTGTGTTACTCCACCTTGCTGGCAGCAGAGAGAACTGAACTGAGCTGTCAGGAGCTCCATTTTGCAGGTAGAAGTCAAGGTCTGTGCCTGAACCTGCCATGAGACTCACATTGAAGTGCTCATGGGAAGAAATCCATAGCATAGCCAGGCAATTCTGTCCCTTTAGTTTAAAGCTTGAGGCAGAAATAGGATGGAAAACTTGGAGGAAATATTTTAAGAATGTCTTAAGAATTCAGTGTGCTGGTTTCCTAATTTTGATAAGGGAAGTGCTGGCATTCCCAAAGTCTTTATGCAGGCATCAAATTCAGTCTGGGATTCATTGAAAAAAAGTTATGGATTGTGGTAAGAGAAGTCAGGACAAATCTAGCTCAATCAGGAACAAATCATGTACTGAGAAAGAAGAGTGGGGATGGTTGAATAAGGATCCTTGATAATCAAAAGCTGGGGTCATCTTTGGAGAGTCCATAGATTTAAAACCTGACTTTTGACTACACAATTTAAAGCAGCAGAACCTACAACTTGACAGTCTCCAGATAGGCACTCCAGGGGCATCTTTCTGAAGTTTGGATTAATTCTTTGCTATGTTATATGGTATTCATGATGAAAATGCCTCTCCTGTGGCCAGAAGTCACATTATTCCCTGCAGATCATGGTTTTTTGGGACATGCCTGATGTGTCTAGGGCTAGTAGCAAGAGTTGGGCATTGCTACTTTTGCAAGCCATCTTCTGTATCCATGCAAGCAGATCCCTGGCTACTCGAAATTGTTATTGCTTCCTTGAAAGCAGTGAGTGTCAAGGCAAGAAGAACTGCTGCAGGAAAGGAGGTCTCCAATCTCCATAGTCTAGCTTCAAGTGACTAGGAAGAAAAAATTCTTGATATTTAGAAAATGACATGTCAGATGCTAAACCAGCACAATAAACTCACAGAGGTTTACATGCATCTATCCTCTTGAAAAAAAAAAATTGTATGACCTTCAAAATGACATAAATGTATCCATTATTTTGCATGTATATATTATCTTGCATTTAATGGCCTTTCTAAGTAAGGGACACACACAGATGCAGCTAGTCAATCTTCCCCAAATTTTAAACATTTCAGGATTGTAGGACTGCACATCTTTTTGCTACATCCCTCCTTCTAACCAATATAAGTGGTGGAAGCAATGGCACTGTGTAAATGTGCATTGGCACTAGGAATAAAAGCAGAGAAGCTAGACAATGCTATGTGATGCGTACATAATGCCATTAGCAGCCAATTCATGAGCAAAGAGTAATTTAGGGAATCATACTGGTGCTATGCATGCTGAGACCCCTTCACAAGTGCCTAACCTGAGAGAGAAACTCAGCACTGGTGAGGTATTCCTCAAAAAGAGGGCAAGATTGTGCTGGAATGACTTTAACGAAAAATGAAAAAAGAGAGAGATTAACTGTTACAATATTAATTTTTATTGTTATGCAAACCAAAAGGTGTCCATTTCTAGATAATACTGTAGATTTAATGAGAAAGAGAAAAGGAGGGGTATGGAAAATTGCATATGGACAAAAAAACTTTTTAACAGAGACTGACTTTCCTTTCAGGGAAGATGCAAAAGATCTTTCTGTCTATTTTACCATGTCCTGTGGGTACTATCCAGGGGTGAAATTCCTATGGAAACATCACTGGTGCTTGTTCTGTGGGCAAGCTCTGCAGCCCTGCTATTAGTCATACTTTCCCATGTAACACTCATTTTACATAGTTTCAGAGGCTGGGGTGTCAACCCAGAAATTTGCTGATAGAAGTCAGCAGGACAGACTTTCCAACGTAACAAAGTGAGGCCATTGCTGAACACCACCTACTTGTATGTAGCTCTGTGAAGCCAGATAAATTCAAATAATGAAACTGAAATCAAAGGGCACCTTTCAGATGGCACCTGTGATGGAACTGGTGTTCTGTGACAGAATGTAAGTACCAATTCAACATATGTTAGCACTTTAAAGGATGAGACGTGTTGATCTGAAAGTATGGCAATGAAGGAAAATGTTAAAAAAAAAATCTGTATTTGACTTTAATAAGAAGAATTTTAATTAAAAATAAGGATCTAAATATTAAAATATAAAACATATATGGGTTTTAATTTAAGATGTTTATTAAAATTTCCCTAGATTTTTACAGGATTTAGAACTACATTTATTTTATGAAAACATTTTTCTTTTGATGCGTGTTTTCCACGGTGTGCCTTACTTATGTGAGACAGATAGCTTTCCCCTCTCTGACTCACATCCAAAAGTCAACAAGACCTACAGAAACTGCCCAGATAATTTACACAGTCTTTTGCTGCCCATTATGTGCTGACCTAAACCGCAAGTATAGTACCAACTTGTCACATGTCAAAGAAGATATGAAATTCAAATCCTGCACACCTGAAACCTTTAATTTTCTCCTATTGTTTTCCCGTGTTTGCTATTCTATTAGTCCTATCTCACCTTGTATTTTTGTCCATACATTCTTTAATTTCCCCCAATTACAAACTACAGTGCAATTTCAATGCCCAGGCTGCCCAGCAGTTTCATTTCCCACTCCAATTCCCCACTACACTGAATATTAAAGTGGTGTGCTTATAATGGGAATGTCTTTTATCTGCCATGTCTGTAGTGTGAATTACAATTTGTAGAGGTGCAAGTCACTTGTTACTCCACAGCAGTTGATATCTGTATTTTAATTATTATTGCAATGGAGACTGCTGCAAGATACCTGCCAATTTTTCTATCAATATTGTAAAATTGACTCCTGTGGACCAGTATCTCTTCATTTTACTGCTTTACACAAATGAAGAGTGATCAGGATCAGAATAGCAGGAATGCATTGTTGATGAGCCAGAAATTCTCCAGATTTCTTCTTTTTCTGACTAGCATTTTGTATGAACAGGGATCAACAGCTGGAAAAAGTGGTGACATAGCAGTTATATTAATATTTACTTTCTCCCTTCCCTTTAGAAGTAATTTTGTGCTGAAAAATCCCCACTCTCTTTGGAGCATTTTTCTATGAAGGACCGCTATTCAGGAGAGAAGCTGAAGTGAAATCTCAGTTTAAAATAACACCAAATAAACAATAACAAGAAAATAGGGAGAAAATGGGGTAAATTGTAGTAAAGGATTATTAATTTTTAAATATCATCTATTTCAGACTAAAGCATGAGCAATACACAGAGAAAAATTTGCTTTGAAACCCATCTTAATGGAGAATTTTTCTTTGAAGTATTAATTACAATAAATGTTATATGCAACAGACAGAGAGTATGGAGAGAACAGCCTGATCATTTGCTGATAATTACTTTCCAAAATCTAGTTGATGGACAGCAAAACACATTGATAAACCAGCCAGTGAAAAAGCATTGGCTGTTGTCCAAGGCTGTTAAATGGGGCAAAGCCAGTGCAGGTCAACTGACTGAGGAGGAAGAGACTGGCTGTCTGACCAGGAGCATATCTTAATTTTCCTCATCCACTGGCATGAAAAAGTATTTTTCGGCTTGGTGACAAGGGTTCTACTACTATAGTAAACAACAGGGATCTAAAAGGCACAAGAGAGTGTCTTTCCCTCCCTGTCCTAGCCCAAAGGCAACCAAATGCACTCTGTTCTGCTGATGCTTCCTGCCTATGTTACCCTTTGGTGAAGAAAATGCATGAGTAATCAGTTAAGACCACCTCTTTTCATGATTTTTAAAAAATCATTCTTGAAGTGGTGGAATCAGAAGACAAACTGGCCAGAAAGAAATACTCTGAAGATGTGAAAAATTACTTCAAAGAATTTTGGAGCCCTATCCACACTGAGATTTTATTTTGATCTTTCACCAATTTCACAGCATTGTAAGACACTACTGTAATCTTTTAAACAAAATAATTTCCTTTGTTGCTGTGATATGTTTTCTTTGGATCTCTGCATTTGTTTTGGACTTGGAGTTTTTTGTGTGATTACTTCTTTCTTTTTAAAGAACATTTTCCATGAGAATTAAGTACCTACTCTTACTAAACATTACTTCTGCTGCAGTTGGCATGTTAAATCAACTTCCTAATAGCACAGAAAAATGTGTCAGGGACATGTGGGACTGAGCAGATGTCAGAAATACACTGTCTCAGGAAACACAGCTGGACTTACTAAATGTATGAGACATTTTCTTTTGGCAGGTAGAAGACCTTCTGATTTGTGTTTTGTACCAATCTGAAAAATCAATGAAAACTATTTTGAATCTAGGACAATTCCCTATAGAAGGATACAGGCTCAGGCTAAGAGAGTTGAGTTCCAGTGTTTTGCTTTGTGTTGCTTTGCTGTGTTGGCTGCTGGATTTCTACTCTCCATATCAGGGAACTCCACACATGGCCAAACAAAAGAAATAAACACCAGGAGTGAATCTGGGGCTTGGTATCTAGGAAGGATGACTTTGCCAACCTTGAGTGACTGGTGTTGTGTGATTCCTAGAAGATTTGGGGGTGCTTGAGTGTCAGGGGAGGACAGAGACTTTTGTTAGGACTGCCCTTCAGTTTTGACTTCGAGTTGTAATTTCAGAAATAAGATGGAAAACATGAAACCAAGCTGGAACCAATTTATTGCTGTTGGTTGCTACACTGAGACAGGAGTGAGGAATGGATGGGAGGAGGATGTTGAGAGCAGCACAATGGCAAGTCAAGTGTACCACATTCAGCAGCACGGGCATGGTAACCCTGGAACAGCTGATGGCTGTGCCAGCAAGCTCAGCCGGGCCGAGCTGGGGGGTGCGGGTCCCTTAACCGCAGCACCCATCTGCTGCACTTCATGCTGCAGTCCCCAAACCAGTGAAAAGTGTTAAAGGAGTTTGGACCTGAGAGTGACTGACTTGGTGGAAACTCCTAGGGGAATAAGTAGGTACCTAAGGTTCTCCGGCTGTACAAGGAGGCTTGTGCCAGTAGTGGACGCAGCCATCAGTTGTGGCTCTAGAAATCATGATCTTCATTATCTCTCTTGATGTGTTTTATTATCTAGAGGAATTGCCTCATCTGCAGGAGACAAGACTATCCGCCCTGCGGGGTCCCGACAGCCGCCTCCCCGG
>VWYP01020783.1:23056-38373 GCA_013400435.1 Pycnonotus jocosus
CGCTCCCTCGCCCTTGAGGCGGCGGGGGCTGCCCGCGAGGGTGGCACCGCACCGCACCCGAGGCGGCCGCGTTGCTTCCCTGGCCCGCCCGGGGAACGCGGGCTTGGTTCGCCTCGCCTAGCCTCACTGCCCGCCGCCAGCCGTACTAAGAGGATTGCCTTTCCTTTAATATCCACGCCGGCTCATCCCCGAGTGCGGCGGTCCGCCTTGCTGCAGCCGCGGCGTGACAGACACCGCTGCGTGTGATGACAGGAGCCCGCGGGGGCCGGGATGCTGACGCGGCCCGCGCCTTCTTTCAACGGCTGCTGCGGTTTTGAGCAGCTTCTCGGGGTGTCATGAGGCTAGTGGAAGTGTTCTGCAGCTGACAGCGTGTGCTGCTTAGGAAAGTCGGTACCGATTCTAGCGTTATTGTAGTTTGAAAATGAACAGCGGGCGAAGTCGGGGAGAATTTGCACGAGTTCCTGACCAAAGACGAGGGCCTTATGGGCCACTGTTTATGTTCATTAATGAATGCTGCTGGGTGTAAATGTTATGCACAGATAGCTCCTGTGTAGCTGTTTGCTGTCTCAAAACAGGATCATAGATACAGATATTAGGCTGAGCAGAAAAGCATTTGTGTATGACTAGTGTAGCAGCTGTGTCTGCTGTTAGTACTGTTTGCAATAAAGCTGTTGCCTGCATGAATTTTGCAGACGTAGTTGTCAGTAAGTGTTGCAAGTCATCTCTATTGAGGGTTAATAAAACCTTTATACCCTTCTAACAATATCCATGTATTGTTAGGCAGCTTAGGTAATAGGACTCTGGTGCATTAAGAAAGATTGTTTTATGAGCATATTTTTTATACTTCACTACCTATAAATCTTCACTTTCCTTTTGGCCACACATTGAATTCTCCAGTGGCAGGGAAAAAAATGCAGCAATTAATATGTAGAAAAGCCTTATACATAATTGTGTTATTATTTAAAAATCAAATAGTTGAGTCTGTTACCGACTAGTGATTAATTTTCCCTTTCAAATACTCCTGTCTAGCTCACCAGATTATAAAGTACTAGACTTTTCAACACCAAAGTCATGATTCATTTCCATTCTTGCAGGTTTGGACTGCAAATGTTTTCAGGTAAAACACATAAATCCTCTTTAATAGTTAAAAGAGATCTGATGATTTTATGGTGTGAGTTAACTTGAGTTTGTAGTTGGAGTAGAAGCCTAAAAATATTGTTTGTTTCCTTGTGTCTTTGTCAGTGTGGTTATGATTAACCATCTGGAAAAGCACTGGTGCAAGTCGTAATCACATGTATTGCTTCAAGCTGTGTCTGTTCCAATGTGGGGATCCTGCTCACAGAAATGTGTGGGCATACCAGAGAGAACACCATAATGTCAATACCTGATATACCCCATACCTCTCAAAGACTGCTCATGCAGTAGCCCCAGGATGGGTGCCTTGGGTGCAAATCAAAGATGCTGTTGGGCTCTGACAGATGGTCTGTTCTACCTCCAGTTTGGTGATCAGCTATGCTAACAAGGGGAAAATTTGTCTGGTTTGATTTTCATGTATCATGTATCAGGCATCTGGCATTTTAACTTCCTTATAGTATCTGTAGTGATAATTTCTTATGTCAGTAGTCTAAAAGTTGCTTATTTACAGGTTTATTTACAAGATGTTACTAGCCTTACACAGAGTAGGTCACAATAACGTGTAGCTCTGTATCCTTGCCTCCTACTTGCTGGCACATATGTTGTTATCACATGAGCTGTGCATGTGTACTCTTTCATGTCTGCATTTCTGGTTAGCTTTTAGTTCATTTATGCCTTTACAACATAAAATCCCACATTATTTTTGCGGAAACTTAACTCAAAAAAAAAAAAAAGTCCCCAAATGTGAATGATTGAGTTTTGTTTTTTGGATACTTGATGACAACAAGTAAATTTTATCTAGGAGTTGAAAACGTATGATTTGTCTGATTCTTGATGGTGTAAATAGGATGGCATTGTGACAGGTGTGTAGTATCACACTGACTTAAAGAGATTTTAAATACATTGAGTTGTTTTTATCTTGATGCTTATACTGGATTTGTGCACCTTCAGTTTACTGAATGTAGACTGTAGATTATAGATCAATGTTTTTATAAAGCATTTTTGCATTGCTTTCTATTATTTATTGATGCAACATATGTATTAAAAACATGGAGTGGCTCTAAAACATATCTGGATTTTGGTAAAGCTTTTGGTACTGTCTCTCACAGTGTCCTGCTGGATAAAATGTCTAGCCCACAGCTGACTAAACACATCATGCAGGGGATGAGCAACTGGCTCACAGGTTGGTATCAAAGGGTTACAGTCAGTGGGGTGACAGACTGGTGAGCTGTCACTAGTGGGGTTACTCATGGCATCATCCTTGGCCCAGTGCTCTTCAACGTCTTCACAAATTACTTGGACTGCAGGACTGTAAGGGATACTAAGCAAGTTTGCAGATGATAGAAAACTGGGAGGAGCTGTTGGCTCCCTTGAAAGCAGAGAGGCCTTGAAGAGAGAACTTGAAAAATCAGAGGGCTGGCAATCACCAACCATATGATGTTCAGCAAGATTCTGCACCTGAGATGGAACAACCCTGGATGTATGGGGAACAAGAAGCTGAAAAGCAGCCCTGAGGAATTGGACCTTGGGGGTCTTGATTGGTGACAAGTTGAACATGAGTCAGCAGTGCCCACAAAGCCAGGAGAGACAACTGTGTCCTGGGTACATCAGGCACAGCATGGCCAGCTGGGCAAGGGAGTGGATTGTCCCCTCTGCTCTGCACTCACCTTGAGTCCTGTGTGCAGTTCTGGGTGCCACAATATAAGAAAGATACAAAGCTAATAGAGAGCACCCTAAAAGAGAGTTAACAAAGGTCATGAAGAGCCTTGAGGGGAAGCTTCAAGTGTGAGTGGCTGAGGTGACTTTGTCTCGTCAGCCTGGAGAAGAGGAGACTGAGGGGAGATCTTATAGTAGTCTACAACTTATTCCTGAGGGGGAGAAGGGCAGACACTGATATTTTCTCTTATGGTGACCAGTGACAGGACCTGAGGAAATGGACTGAAGTTGTGTCAGGGGAGGTTTGGGTTGAGTATCAGAAAAAGTTTCTTTCCCCAGTGGGTGGTGGTTGGGCACTGGAGCAGGCTCCCCAGGGAAGTGGTCACCAAACCTGACAGAGTTTAAGAAGTGTTTGGACAATGCTCTTGGGCACATGGTGTGATTCTTGGGGATAGTCCTGTGCAGGGCTGAGAGTTGGACTTGATGATCCTTCCAGCCTTGTGGGTCTCTACCAACTCAGTTCATTCTGTGATTTTCTTGATTCATTTATGGAAACTATTTTTTCTAATAATGTCATCATCTTCAGTTCCTTGCTGTCTAGGAGAAATTTTAGTTGCACGGTGTAGGTAGTGTGTGTGTCTAGTTTACTATTTATACGATAAAAGCTAAATAACCAGAAAATTTCATATTGGGCAGATGTCTATCTTGCATTAGAAGTGTTAATCTGAGAGTTATATGGAAATAATAATTGGCCACTCTATTTTTCACATCATCCTGCTTTATGTGGTAGCCAATGTGACCTGGCACCCTGATTTTGAATCCATGAGTGTGCCATCTGTTAAAATCCTCTGGTCATCACATTTCTTCAATTACTTTTGCCCCAAAATGCAGGAAGTGTGGACATGCTGAGCTTGCAGCATCTGTTATAATCTCCCAAAAGTCATCTGAAGAAACTGGATTAAAATTTTAAAAGGACCAGATCGATTTAGGATACTACATCCTAGTCCTAAAAATTAATGAAATGCCAATGTGCCAAAACAGATGTTTTGTAACCAAGGCTGAGTCAATTCTAAGGACAAGGTTACTTGAATGAAAAGGCTGAATTTGTATCCCCAGGTTTCTCTGGAAAATTCCAATTAAGCTGATAACTCAATGTATAACACAAGTTATACCTTGTCCTCTCTTCTGTAACCCAAGAACTCTAATTGAATAGAATAGTTCAGCTGGAAGAGACCTGCAACGACCATCTAATCCCATTGCCTGACCAGCTCAGGGTTGACCAAAGTTAAATCACGGCTTTAAGGGCACTGTCCAAATGCCCCTTCAGCACTGACAGATGTGGCTGGGGGAGGCATTGGCCACCTCTCTAGGAAGGCTGTTCCATATTTTGGCCACCCTTTAAGTAATGAAATGTTTCCTCATGTCAAGTCTGAACTTCCCCTGATGGGCTCAACTTGGAACCATTCCCAATGTCATGGCACTGGAACAAGAAGAAGAGGTCAGCACCTCCCTCTCTATTTTTCCTCCTCAGGAAGCTGTAGGCAGCAGTGAGGTCACCCCTCAGCCTCCTCCTCTCCAAACCACACAAGCCCAGTGCCCTCAGCTGCTCCCCAGAGCACATTCCTGCCAGCCCCTTCCCATGTTTTGGTGCCCTTCTCAGGACATGTTCAAGTACCTTCACATCCTTTTTAAATGCTGGGGCCCAGAACTGCTCACAGTACTCAAGGTGAGGCTGCACCAGTGCTGAATTCAGCAGGATAATCACCTCTCTTGGCTGGCTGATGATGCTGTGTTTGATGCACCCTAGGAGGAGGTTTGCTCCCTTAGCTGCCAGGGCACACAGACAGCTGGTCCCACTGAGCTTCCTGCCAACCAGCACTCCCAACCCCTTTTCTGCAGGGCTGCTGTCCAGCCACCTCTCTCCCAGTTCAGACTTGTGTCTGGGATTACTCCATCGCAGGTGCAGGATCCAGCATTTGGTTGGTCTTGTTCAGTTTCATGTCATTGGTGATTTTCCAATGCTCCAATCTGTCTGCAAGCCAGATCCCTCTGCAAGCCAAAGCCTCTTGTCCCATGGGAGAGTCAGCAGCACTTCCCAGTTTGGTATCATCACTTAATTATCTTTACACTCAACTGCAGCCTCCAGATCACTGATAAAGAGACTGAACAGAGCTGCCCCTAGAACTGAGCCCTGAGGAACACTACTGGTCACTGGTCACCAGCCAGATGTCCTGTTTGCTGCAACATTTTGAGCCCTGCTCTTCAACCAATCCAATGCACTGCATATCTGCTCATCCTACTGTTGGAAAACTTGTCTGGAAGGAGGCTTTGAGGGGAAGTATCAAAAGCCTTTCTAAATCCATGTCTTTACTTCATCCAGACAAGTGATCTTATTGTAGAAGGTTATTAAATTAAACAGAACCTTCACTTTGTGAACCCATGTTGACTGTGTCTGACAATTGCATTGTTTTTCAATTGCACTGTCTTTTAACAGAACCCAGTGTGATTTTCTCCATAATTTTTTCCAGGTACTAAGCTTAGACTAACCTAAGGTTAGGTCTATAGTTTGCTTCGTCTTCTCTCTTGCCTTTCTTGCAAACTGGTGTAACCTGGGCTAGTTTTTAGTTGGTGGGGTGTCCTAAGACCTTTTAGTAGATGAGTGAGAGTGGTTGTGTTGTAATATCTGCTACAGTTATCTGCAGTACCCTCGGGTGAATGCTATCAGGCTCAATGGACTTACTATTATTCAGCTGATGACAATTGGTCTCTCTCAGTTTCAATGTCCATAAAGGGAAAGTTGGTGTTCCTGCAGTCATTGTCCTCTGAGAACTGGAGAACCCAAGGTAGCAACATGGACATAGTTCCATCACAGAGAGGGGACAGCTCTTATGGGTTGTTTTCCTCCAAAGAATGCCATGCAGGGGGATATCTGGTCTGTGACAGGCAAGGCTGTGCAGGAAGGACCGCATCATCCTCATATCACAGTGTCACCACCCTGCAGTGCAGCAATGCCTTGGAGGGGCAGGATAAAAGAGAGCATCCTCCCATGTCCCACTGTCAAAGCTGGCCTGGAGCCAGCTCACAGACATCCAAAAGGAAGTCCTTGAGGAGATAGTGGAATTACTTTGAGGAGGCTAAGGGAGGAAAACTGAAGGCAAGGCCAGCTGCCAGAGGCACTCAGCTTTTGGGGAGCAGATGCAAGCCCTTCAGAGGAGAACAACTCCCAAGCCTGTAGGTGCCTGAGGCTGTCAGACCTTTTCAGCTGGATAGCACTAGTAAGTTCAAGTGAGCACCTTGAGGAGCACTGCACAGCTCTGTCCTCAGCCCGTTAAGGAGCATGGGGCAGCTGCTGTAAGAAATGGGATGCAGAGAGGTTGTCAGAGGTTCTAGGGCTTTTTAACACTCACTGGCACCCTGCCAAGATTCTTGACCCTCAGGTTGATCAGGCTGAGGACATTTGGCCATTCTTAGAAACCCCTGAGATAGCACCAAGTTGAGGGAGAAATAGGGCCTAGGCATATCTTGGAAGGCATGACCAGATGGTGGGATGAGGAGTGAGGCCTTGCTCACATTGCTGATTACCAGCAATGTCATCAGGAGGGAATTTTCCCTTGGGTCAGATTGGCACTGGTTCATGGGGGGAAGGGGGAGAGATGGGGTTGCATTTTTCTGCAGCACTGAGCATGACCATTGTTCAGGGCTCCTTCAGGCCCTTCTGGCTCGGTTGCTGCCTGCTGCTCATGCCCCATGAAGATGGCCTATCATGCCCTGCAGCTGTGGGCAGGAAGCTTTCCAGACTCCCAGGGTGGGCCCCAAGGGTGACCGGGGGCTTGCTTCTTGTCCTCCTGTAGCACTGGGCACAGCCCCTTGTCAGGGCTGCTCTGGGCCCCTGTGGCTCCCTTCTTGCCTGCTGCCCTCACACCTCCAAGGCATCACTCGTGCCCTGGCTCTCTCTGCCTCTCTTGCCCATTGCAAGCTTGGAGTGGGGCTGAGCTCTGCTCTTCTCCATTTTCCATGGGGTTCTTCCTTGTTCAAAACAGCATGTGTTTGGAGGGATTCCAGGCTTACTTCCCCATCCAGAGCTGACACTTTACAGTTCTCCTGCCCGCAACACAAGCACAGGGCAGGCACAAGAGTGCTTTTCATGCATCCCTGCCCTAGCTGGGAAGCGCAGCAATGAAGCAAGTTTTGGAAAGCAAGATTGTACCCATCATTGATAGGTGTCATACTTTGGAAAATACCTCATGGTACCACGCATCTTTTCTTCTGACCAATATGCCTGCTGCTGCTTTCTGTAGCTCTGTCATTTGCTTTTTCCAGACTACAAAGAATGTATTTTCAGGTAAGAAATGCATCAGTCTGCTCCTGGCTACACATGCATATTGTGTAAGTGCTTGTGAGCATCAGCTCTGAAACGGATAAAGAAAAAAATCAAAATAATATCCTGCTTCCAGTTATAACCTATGTGTTATGTGTCCTCAGATGTGCTTTTTGGAGCTCAAAACCACCTGGTGTGTCAGACAAATGACAGTCTCACCATCATTTGACTCAAGGTGAGTGCAGGGAATGGAACAGGACAGGGCAGTTACGTCAGGTTAAACCCGGAGCTGTGCATGACAAGGTCCGCCCCAGGTGTGAGGGCTCCACCCCGGAGAGCAGCTCTCTGCAGCGCAGGTCCCAGGCCCACCCAGGAGACAGGGGCAGAGACAGGCACACCTACAGCGGGGCTCGGGCAGGGACTGAAGGGGCCAGGCAGAGGTGGGACACGTCCCCTGGGCCCTTGGCAGGAGATGCTGGGGGTCCCAGGGGAGGCCAGTCCCAGCCACTGAGGCCTGAGAGCACCCCCAGGATCCTGTCAGGACTAGACTTCAGTGCTCACGTGCTCTTCTTCAGACACTGGTGGTTGGACACTTTGAAGACAGAGTATTGGGCCAGGTGGACCTTCCCTCTGAGGATGTGCTGCTGTCCTCAAGCTCTTGTGTTTCAGCATGTTTTTGCTAGGGAAGCAAAAGGCAGCTCAGGCAATTCTAAAAATGAGTACAAAGAGAGGAAAAACAATCCACCAGAAGATCAACAGGTACTGCTCAACTCTTAAGACATTTACAATTATTTAGATGAGAAGCACATCTTGCACCAGACTGCAGGCTTGATCTTTGAGCCTTGCTAGTGTCAGTGATGTGGTGTTTTGCCATCCTCTAAAAACTGATCTCAGTTGAACACTATTGAGTTTTAAGAAACCACATGACACTTGCTTTTTGCAAATTTGTGCAGATGATCCCTTTATCTTGAGATGATCCACAGCCCTGACCCCCCCCCCCTCAGAAGACACACGCCTCCTTCCCAGAAGGTGACAGACCAGTGCTTAGGCTGGGAGATGATTATGGGTACTCAGTGGCTTCTGCTAGGGAAGGGCTGGGAAGAATTGTCTTCAGAGATTTCCCCAGTGTCTACTGGTAGGGAAAGCAGCAGGTAGGAGAAGATAGATTTGAGTAGAATAAAATAGTTCAGTTTAAACAGACCTACAATAACCATGTAGTCCCATTACCTGACCAGGGCTGACCAAAAGTAGAAGCATGGCTTTAAGGGCATCGTCCAAATACCTTTTCAACACTGACAGACATGGGTTCATTGGCCACCTCTCCAAGAGGTCTCTTGCGGGGTTTGACACCCTCTCGTAATAAACCCAGCTGGTACTGTCAAAACATTTCTGAAACTCAGTTTCAGTAAGGTTTGTTCCTGGGCATTTCTTGTGTAGCTTCTGAAAATCAAGCTAATGTGTTTTTTGATGTTTAACTTCTATGTCAGTAGTATATGTGGATTCATCTGAAAATTAAACCAGTTCATACTCCAGTTTATATGAACTTTGGAGGCACAACAAAGGTCTAAAATATTGTAAAGGTGGAGATTCTATGAAGGAAACAGTAAACTTCCCATCTGCAAGGGAATTTTGTGGTTCTGTACAAGTTCTGTTCTGTAATTAATGTCTGCTCTGAGGCAAGAGACAACTATGTGGAAGAATATACTTGTGAAAGGCATGTTACATCTACTATAGCTGTGCTGACCTGCTTGCAATGTGATCACATAATTCTAACAGCCTCAGGTTCATAACAGCAAACTGCTGTCTAGTGATTTAAAATGTTGGCCCCACAGATATTATAAAATGTATTATACTGAAGTCGTTACAGTATTATGACAGGCCTTGACATTTGGGGCCGTGCTGGCACAAGCACACACAATGATGAGGCAACTCCACCTCTGAAGAGTTAATTCTTCATCTATGAGTTTATAAACAAAACCAATAACAAGTCAATAATTTCTCATGTGATTGGTATGATCTAAATTATGTGTGATATTTTTCAATCTTCAGGTTCAAGTGTAATGAAAATGTGAATTTCCTTTTTTAAAAAGTTTTCGAGGTTTTGGGGGTTTTGTTTTTTTAATAGAAAAGATGGAGTGCAAGTGGTTATCCAGCCTATCCTACTAAATTAAAGTGGAATCAACTGTACTTTAAATTATTCTTCAGGAATTATTTTCTTGCCAGCCTTTAAAAGTTTGTAATGGTGGCAATTTTACAGGTTCTCTAAATTGATCTGTACCTTTGCTTGGGCACCTCCAGTAAGAAGGTTCTCTTCAAAAAAAGAATGTAAATGTCCTTTTTTGCAGTTCAAGTTTTATTCCCTATTCTAGCTTTCCTTGTTGTAGAGGCATATGTTCTTTCTTGCTGTCTCAAAATTTAGAAGTGGTTTTCATCTTTTGTCAGCATTTCCCTCTGATCTAACTGAAGTTATCAGATGGCTCTCTCAATCAGGTGAAACGGTAGTTCTTAATAAAATATTGATTGCTTTCAATTACTTTAGTTTCCAATTTACAGGTTAAAAGGTAGAGGTAGTTTTTGGTTTTCTGAGTGCAAAGCATGGAAGAAAGGGGAAAGAAAACCCCCCATGGCTCCTTTTTATTAGGTTCTCATATGATGCTTTCCCTGCTTTGTAAGGAAAGATAATCTGTTTCTCCTTTCCCAGTTTTCCCCTTATATGCAGTATTAACCATGACCCTGTAAGTTGTTACATAATACACTCTTTCTCATTGTC
The DNA here is from genome assembly GCA_013400435.1 of Pycnonotus jocosus. Taxonomy (NCBI): domain Eukaryota; kingdom Metazoa; phylum Chordata; class Aves; order Passeriformes; family Pycnonotidae; genus Pycnonotus; species Pycnonotus jocosus. Next base: position 32,935 of record VWYP01020783.1, read on the forward strand.
ACTTAGTTTCCACAAGACAAGGAAGTGCTGGTTCTTAAGTTTTAAGGGGATCCATAGCTCTGTTCACTCGCCAAAGCATTATTAGTATCAAGGTGGCCTCATCCTCTGTTCTTACTTGACAATTTCATCTCTCCTGCCTTATTCTTTCCCATTTCCTTTTTAGTTCTTTAGCATAAGACCCTTCCTCTACTATTCTCTCTACACTTCACTTAAACCTTTTCTTAAAAACAAAGTAAAAAATTAAAAAATCCACTACTAATCCATTTGGTTTGGGTCTGGAGTGCCTTCTTCACTACATCTTGCCCCTCTAGCAGGTCATCTATTTGGCATTGTTATATTATCTAAGACTTAATGCTCCTGACCCAAGGACTGCCCCGTAGTAGCTGTCAGTGGTCTGCAGACACTCCACAGTGCATGCCACCTACCTGTTGTGCCACTGTTAAGTGTGACTTTATGAGCACATAGAGGAGAAATGTTGAGGTGGTGATAACCTGTGTATCTGGAAACTGCAGGAATTTCTGGTCTGGAATGATCACTAGTGCTTGCTTCTTAGGATGTGCACTGGACCCTGGTGCAACCAGTTGTTGTAGATGTCAAAGGTGAGAGAGCAGTACATAGTACATGACAGCAGGAAAGGAGAATACAAGTTGATTTTCACCTCAGTGGCTCAAGTTTTATGCACTGGCTAGGAGGAACAGTGAAGAAAACTGCCTAGCATCTGTCATTAGTAGGATATTTCAGCGGAGATAAATGGCAGAGAAAAGCAAGCTAGGTATAAGGTGGGGATGAGCATGGAGGGGAGAGTAGCATGTCTGTGCTCACCTTTCCTGCAGCATACCTGTCCAGACTGTGGGGAGCCTCTCTTAATGGGTTGCCAAGCAGTGTGGGATGATGGACAGTATACTGACCTTGGGAGAAAACAAAAATAAAAGTTGAAAAATGCCCTTCTAACACATTTTTTGTGGTTGCCTACATAAATAGGACTGTAGGTCCCTGAACTTGCCTGAAGATGGCAGGGAGATCGTTTCATTTGCCTAAAATATACACAGGGAGATTCAACCCCACCAAAACCCTGATCAGGCAGCAGTCACTGCCTGTTATGCCAGTACTCTCATTTGCCTCAGGGACTGCAGTGTGCAGGGAGAAAGAGGAGAAGAAGGTGGCTCTGCTGCTTCAATACAGAGGGCATTTTCCCTAGGGAGCAGTTGTTTGGTTTAGTTCATTGGGCTCTGCTGAAAACTCAGCTGCTTGGAGCCTCCAGTCCAGAGTGTTTCAAGTGCTGGGTCACTCTTCCCTGAATGTTCTGTGGCATCAGCATTAGTGCTGTGTGACACTGAATCTTTGCTGTTCTCTAACACAAAATCATTTATTCGAGACTTAATGAGTAGCTAGTTAGTCAGTAGTTGTCAGAATGATAAAGCAATGACCAACTCGGGAAAGCAATTATGTCATGTTTGGTCATGTTGAGTATCTGCTAATTGGAGTTTATTAATCGGTTTAAGAGGGCGCAGTAAAACTTAGGCTGCAGTAAAGACTCGTGTAACACATTTCTGCTTGTGCTATGAGAAATCCAAGCAGAAATGTCCCTCTTTCTGGTTGCTGTAGTTTTCTTTCTGTTGTCTCAATAATCTTCATTATCTGTAGGATATTAGCACCTCTGACATTCTGCAGAATTGGGTACAAAACCAATTACAAGTGAGTAATGGTGTGGACAAGCACTTAGTTGGTCAAATTCTGTATAGACAATTTCTCAAAATGTTGGTAGGGCAGTGGGAATGCTTAGAGGCTTTCAGTGGGAAGGGTCACAAGGAAGTCAGGGACTGTATCACACTTCAAGGCTCTGGGCTCAGACTCCCAGTGCCCTGCTACTACTTATTGTTGTGCCTTCTTTTTCTTACCACCTCTTTTCTGACAAAAAGCTCCTGCTTACTCCTAGATAAGATCCTCTGGTTTGTTCTCCCTTTCTCTGTAGCAGATTAATTCCTCTGATGCTCCCTCGAAATCTCAGCTTTCTCACTTTCTAAGCCCACTTCTTTGTACCCACAATTGCTAAATCTGTGGTTTGTAGTGATACAGAGGCCAGTGCTGCAGTCTATGAACTGCAGTCTGTCCTCTCTATCTATGATATGAAAGAGGAGAATATGTACACATGAACCTGCACATACTTGAAAGACACTGACTATCATGCTTTTCCCAGGATAAATTGAAAGACATGCTAGGAGTAGGTTGATGTTTTATTTTTAATGAAGTAGAGGTTTGTGAAAATAAAAATTGCTAAAGAACACAGATAATCTGAATTTCCTTTCTAGATTGTGATCGTTGGTAAGCATTTAGTTGTGTCTTTACAGAAGTATGGGAGTTAGCAGTGTGTAGCAAAGGCAGGTGGTGGTCTGTAATGCCATGGGAACAGTTATTTATACTGAAGATTCATGCTCTATAGTTCCTCAAAGCCCAATTAAATGACCCAGATGTTCAAGGGTTAATACATATTTAGCATAAAGTAGAAGGAGATAAACATTGCATACAGAGAAGAAGCTTGATTAAATATAGGCAGTCCATTCTCTGTGGAGAAGAATCAGTCTTTGAGATCTGAAAAATGACACTGATTTTTCACATAAAATGTATGTATTAGTTTTTAGATCCAGGAAGTTGTTTGAAGACTTATTTGCATGTAGGACATGCAGAGGAATAAATTAAAATATTTTATTCCTTTTAAACCTGCGCAGATCTGTGTGTGGATGTTGTTGCTTATATTTAAATTAGGCTTCCTGTTGTTCAGCTTGCTATTGTAACCTAAATACTTGTTAGTTTATGTGGGTGTTATCTTTTCACACTGGTATAGCCACTCTATGCAGTTAGAATGAACTTTTTAGATATAGACGAGACACTGCTAAAGTGGATCTGCTGAGAGCATGAAATACATTTTTCAAAAGAATGTTGCTGGTAATTATAACTATGGTCCTGTAAAAATCATAAGGAATGCTTAATAAGGATAATCAGAGAGGAAAGAATTTAACTGATTGCTTCATGTTTTTCAAATCTGTCCTAACCAAATTCTTAACACAGGGGAGACAGAAGCTATGGATGAAAGGCAGAACACAAAGGAGACAAAAACAAAAGAAAATTTCATAGTTGTACTGAGGCCTGAAGAGAGGCAAGAGCATGGTGCAATCTAGAGGCAGATTGGTCTGGGGCAGGCTTAGGGTAGGCATTCCCACAGTTTATCTTGCTCAGGAGGGAAACTCAGGGGGGAAAGTGCACAATAGTAACTCAAGACAGGCAAAGGATGGTCAGCTGCTGCTACCAGCATGGTCACTGCAGGACACAATCAGGAAATGGTAAAGGAGTAGATTAATACTATGTGAAGCAGCAAGTGGAAAACAAGCACAATAGAAGAAGGTTAATGCCCATCCATGATTACCTGAAGACCAAAAAACAAGCTGTGCTTTTGGAGATACAATGTGAATTTGAAGTATGGAATTTGGATTTAAAGAACTGTATAAATCTAACAGTGCAAGGAAATTTCATTAATTTTAAAAAATAGCACAGACCTCCTTCTCTATTCTTCAATGGTTTCTGGATTAATTAGTAAAGAAATGAATATACTCCTTATGATGTGATAGTCTTGCAAACTGCCAACATGTGATTTTATTGATAGTACATCTATAAACATTATGTTTAATTCTCAGCCAAATTGTGCAGGCAGAGTTAGTACCAAGAAAGTTGTATCTCCATGTTTGTTAAGCCTCCCTTTTCCTTCCTTATCTCTCTCTCTCTTCTCTTCTCTTCTTCCTTTCCTTACTGCTTGCTCTTTCCCTTTCTCTCATATATCTCACCAAACAAATTGTTGCAGACATAACCACCAAAGCCACTTAGAAAATTATTTGACTTCTGTTACTTGATAGGTGAGCCCAGTTGCACACTTTAGATTGTTTAAAAATCAGTACTGAGCCTCCAAATGTTGTAAGCTATGAAAGAATACTGAATGTTCATTCTGTTTTGTCTCCTGTTGTGCAGGAGAGGAGGGACAGATGGTGCTGCTGGAACAGGGCTCTATTCTCTCAGAGTCTGCAGGGCTGACTTCTGTGGGGGAAAGCTGGGAGTAAAGTGACAGCACCGCACATAGGCAGGGCTGAGTATTTGCATAAAAACTAAAAGACAGGGAAGGTGAAATGGAGAGCCAAGTTGCCTAGTAATTAAGATAGGCACTGTGAGAACTGCAAATGTGCAAGCTGAAGGACCCTGCGATGGGCTACATTCATAAGCTTTGTTTTTATTGGGAGCTCCAACTGAGTTCACAGCAACTTCACCTGACTTGTAGCCTTAAGGTTAAGCCCAGCAGTGCTGTCACTCCACATTCAGTGAAGTCAAGGTGCTGTTTGTATCACAGGGCTTTTGAACTTACTGCTGCTTTCTATTCTTGTACAAAAAAAAAACAAACCCCAAAAAAACAAACCAAAAACAAACAAACAAAAAACCCCACAAAAACCCAAACATTCTCCCTCATGAGATTTGTGCTTCCAGGGTCTGAAAATCCTGTTTCAGAGAAAACAAAACTCACTGATATTTTGCAGAGCTGAACAGGATTTTATTCTTAACACCACCCTGGCGTCATGTTTTTCTGTAGTGTCAATCCAAGAACATAGTTGTTGTAAGCATAGTGCCAGCATCTTTTATGCAAAGTCTCATATTAGGGTAAAAGTAAACAGAGTAAAAAAAGTAAAATTCAAAAATTGGCTGATAATCTACATTGATTTGACAGCCAAGCTGAGAAGCAAATCAGGAAGAAATTCAGGCAGCCCTTAGATGGCAAACACACACATGACATTTGAATGGCATCTTAACTCCTAAACAAGTCACTCCTCCAAAAGTCATGGCTTGGCACTTTCCATAGGAAGACTAAGAGGAACAAGCTCCATCAAATATAGTTTAAATATGGACTGAAATATATTTTGGATCAAGAACACGTTTACAGATGAATGCAAATGACGAATGTTTACAGACGAATGTAGGATGAATGCAAACTTGAGTACAGTGTGTTTTTCTCAGCATTTCAACTCGGATCATGCTGGTTTTTATTGTGAGGGCTGTGCTCTATAGGCAATGTTTATCTGGAAAAGAAATACAAAAATTGTACCCCATGAAGAAAGATATTTTAAAAGAGGCACGGTGCGGTATTGAGATTGCTAAGTCACTTCTCTGAAGGCCCTGTTTTGTGAGCAATAAATAATTTTTTCCCTTTAGTATCCAATTTCCAGTTTATCTCTGTTGGGGGTGAGATTTGTTTCTTTTTTACTTATAGAATTTTTCTCCATAGGTTGCTAGGAAACTAACTACTGAGTACTTATGGGTACTTGAGAAAAACAAAGAAGTGGCCAAAGGAGACTGTAGCACTGGGCTACACCTTTTTCTTTTTTTTTTCTTTTTTTTTTTTTTTGT
>VWYP01020785.1:0-17389 GCA_013400435.1 Pycnonotus jocosus
TAATTTTAGAATTATAATAGTATTTATTTTCAGGATGTGTTTTTACTATTTTCTATAAGAACTGTTTCACAAAAATGTAGCACATTATGATTCAAGACAACCAAACCACATCAACCTTTCATTTTCTTCTATTTTAGTATTATGTAAGTGTTTTCTCTTCTGGCTTTTTAGTGTGCTGATACAATCAAACCAAATGCCTAAGCTGTTAGGTAGCGTGGGATAGCAAACATTGTGCTGCCAGCAGAGTAATGCTTACCCTACTCTTTCGTCAGTCTTGATTTACTGCAACATCTTTAAAATTGCCACAAGCAAGTGAACTGTCAGTGATGTTAAAAGACAGAGAAAGTAGAAGCTTGACTTTTTACTTTATTTCATGGATACACTATACAACTGCATGAATAATGAGTTTATTTAGTGATAACAGAAACAGTGAAATAAAAGCAGTTTTAATTTGTTGACTTTTAAAAAACTTACTTATTTAAGAAAAATCAATGCCTATTTTAAAACAAACATTGTATTAAAAATGCAGTTTCTCATATGCAAAAAGGAAGTAAATCCTTTTTGCTGAGCAACTACTCCTGCATTAATGAAGATTTCTAAACAGACAGTGTAGCTCAAACGTATGCAAACTTGTCCTTAATTCATTCTCCAGACTTGGTATAGTTGGATTTCTCACTGCTTGAAAGCTGAGCTCCACAACAACAATATTAGAATGTCACATATTGGGTGAATGTAGTAACTCTCAGTGATACAGGTACAGATGGAGCTTCATTGCACTGCTTATTGGACACTCAAAAGTAGGTTAAGGTTTTTTACCCCTATGTATATAATGCAATTTTTCTTCAAATGCAACATCTATGTATCACCATTGAAAACAGAAAAAATACAGTCATGGTAATAAAAAGAGTAAAGGATTTTTACAGCACCACAGAATTGATTGGATTGGAAAAGACTTCTGAGATCATTGAGTCCAATCCTTGACCAAAACCCACCTTGTCAACGAGATCATGGCACTAAATGCCAAACTTATTCCTTGAACCCCTCCAGGGATGGTGACTGCACCACCTGTCTGGGCAGTCCATCCCAATGTTTAACAAGTGAAGAAATTCCTCCTGGTGTCTAACCAGAATCTCCTCTGGTGTAACTTGAGTATCTTTGGTCCTCTCATCCTGTTCCTGGTTGCCTGGGAGAAGAGCTCACTCTCACTTGGTTACAGCCTACTTTTAGGCAGTTGTAGAGAGTGATAAGGTCACCTCTGAGCCTTCTTTTCTCCAGGCTAAGCAACCCCAGCGCCCTCAGCTGCTCCTCATGGGAAACACTCTTCAGACCCTTCACCCACTTCATTGCCCTTTTCATCACTGTGTCTCTCTCAAAGTGAGGGGACCAGAAATGAATGCAGTGCTCGGGTTAAGGCTTCAGCAGTGCAAAATACAGGGGGGAATATTTTTAGAATATTAATGCAGGAAAAAATAGTATAATGTAATTTCAGCTCTTTCTGCTCCAGTTTAAGAAATTCTGTTTAATTTTCAGATTGAACTGTATTTCTTTCATCATTCTTTCACAATTAAGAATATTCTTTCATGTTTCATCTTCTCAGCTCTATCAGTAAGCTCCTTTGTAATTTACCAAATGTAATGTCTCTTCCTAATAGCAAGGCTGGAAGAAAACTTTCTTTTAAAAATAAAATAACAAAAGTTATGTAGATAAACTAAATTATTAGAGAATAATAAGTGCCTGTCAAGAAAAAAAATCCTCCAAATTTCAATTTTTGTGATGTCCAAGGTGTAAATGAAATGGTATAAGAATGATTCTGTACAAAGTTATAATATGCAAGGTGAACAGTCATCAACTATAAGATCCATTTGTAGAAAGAGATGTAACTGACAATAAAGTGAATTAAAGAAAAAAAAAAACATAAAAACCAATTCTGTTGTAAACAGGATAATATTGTATCTCACTTCTTAAAATACATCAACCATAATGATGGAACTGAGAGGAGAAACGAGTTGAGAATATGTGATGGTTCTTCTGCTTTGTATTCTTTACTGATACAAACCTTTATAGCAGTTTTTTCTGTCCATAGTGCTTGAGCAGAGTTTATTGAGCCCAGAATTCTCCTGTAGTGAGAAGAGGGGAGACTTGGGGCAAAAGAACTTGGCTTTATTGACCTATTGTGTAAAAGTAGCTGGGACAAAACATCTCCCTTTGGTGCATTCAACTTCCCACATACAAAATTTTTGCTGATCTTGCTCTTGACATGTCCACCTTTTCTAACTTCTAACTTCTTTCATTTGTTTCCTTCTTTCCTCCAGATACTTTCTTATGCATTCCTGCTCTTCTTTCATCGGCTTCCTCTTCAGACACTATTGACCCTACAAGGTATCAATTCTTGCTGCACCTGTATAAACAGTAAGTGGAAGCCAGCTCTTCTTTTCCCTCAACCTCCCCCAGAAAATGTTTAGTAAATCTTCAGGTTTAGCAACACTGCTCCTAGCAAGATGGATTTCTGATAAAGGATTAACTGCAGAATGCACAGAATATACCATATAGCCACCTCCAAATAAAGTGTAATAAGATTTTATGAATTGAACCGACCTGAGATATTAATCTGATAACTTTCAAAAGTATAACCTTGTTATAAACTTTATCAGATTCTGTTATACTGCAGTTCTTTTGCATCAAGACCATTTAAACAGTAACAGGTGCTCAAAATAATCATTAGGGGAAAAAAGGAAGGTTCTTATATCAAGAGACAAGAAGGTGTGATGATGTGCTCCACCACCCCCCTTTCTTCTTAAGGAGATGTCATGCTGATCTCCTGATGGCTGCAGCTGCCTTCAGCTGGACTCTGGGGAGACAGGTAGCAACACAATAGCTGTGGGCTACCTGAGCAAGCACAATCCAAAATATAGCTGGTGTGCAAATGTGACTATAAGTTGGTCATTTTGTTCCATACACAGTGAACAGCCCAGCAGGCTGCATGCCAGCATCTCCTCTTGAATAGGACTGTCTCTCTAGGTTACTCCTTGAGGCTGAGAGAATCCTTATTTTTTCAGATACTCAGAAGGTGGCATAGGAATAAGTGCACTGAAACTCTGAAATCTTATCAAAGTGATATAAAGTATTGATTGCACATATGTAACCCTTTAAATATAAACCATTGACCGAATTGGCACTAGGTCTGCATTCAGATGCACCTAAACTCCACCCTGGGAAGAAGTTTAAAACTCAAGGATGTCCTTTCTGAACCTCACAGCTCAACAGGATGATCTCCCTAATAGTGTTGTGTGACCTTGTCTTCCAGGCAGTAAACAATCAAGTGTACCTTGCCATTGAATCTTATTAAACCATTAACCAATTTGCCATTGAACTCTTATCTTACATCTATAAAATATATTGTTGTTTTTCTCTAGTGAGTAAAGTACATCACTTTTTCCTTGACAGAAGGGAAAACATAGCTTCTCAAAATAAAGGCTGCAAAAATGATAATGATATGTTGGAAGCAAACAAGGTGGAACTGGGAAGTTTGTTTTACACTGAAAGAAGGGGAAGAACAACTTGATTATAAATAGCACAAGTAATGTTGGTGTTGTACAGGGGACCTTAAAGTAGCAGGATTCTGCTAGAACTGTCTACCACCTATTGGATCCTCAAATGTAAGTATCTTTATTATAGAGCTAAAAAACAATGCATTAACTGATTGCTTTTAATTGCCATTAATGGGACTTATTCAACCTTAAGTCTATTTCTCTGGTTTAGAACTATTTTATTTGCATAAATACAGTCTTTTTTTGTCTATACACCTCTTGCTCTAATAAGAGTTCTATTGATAGAGAGCATATAGTCCTCTGCTTGTGAGAACTCATACAATGGCATTCCTTAGAAGATGAAGGATTAAACTAAACAGTATAAGAAGTGATGTGATTAGTTATGACACTGCAATGCTTTTTTTCCCCCTATTGATTGCAACTTAAATTTCAAAGAACTATCTGTCAGCAGGAAAGGAAACAGTGATAATTTTGATCCTAGAAGAGCTGCTAGCAGGCAGAGGAAATGTAACCCACCCTTTTAGACCTTCTTTGGTTTTTTTTTATTTTTTTCCTTAAGTTATTTTCAGCGAGTTAAATGCCTTAGGAAATTGGAAAGGGAAAATACTATTATTTGTGTCAGAGAACTGTAAGAGCTTCTCCTAAAAAGAGCGCTGGGAGCCTGGCTGACCCCAGCCCAGGTGAAACAGTCCCTGCACTGTTCCAAAGTACTTGATCTCCATGAGAGTAGGGCAGTGACAGCAGCAGGTTCCACCAAGGGTCTACTGAGTATCAAACGAAGCAAGGTAACAGGAAATCCTGGATTTCCAAAACAACAGTTTGGAACCAGGCTAGAGACAGGCCCACCTACAACAAAGCTCAGTCCTCAGGCTGAGCAGAAATGTGCTCCTGGGCCCATGGGCAGGGCTGATGGGGGACTGCAGGGGAGAATAGTCATAGTAATGCTTGTTAGTCACCACAGGGCCCCGAGAGCTTGTCAGGGAAAAAAAACAAACTATCAAAAATCAATGTTCTTTGCACAGAAGTTGCCACTTCTATTGCAAATTGCATTAGCACAGCCACTGCTGCCTCATTTTTCCTTACTCAACACTTTTTTCCATGCAAAAGGAAGGAAGAAAGTAGATGAGCTGGGGCCATGCACAAGGAACAAGTGCATGGACCACGTACTACTTATCTTTTACTAGAGCATGAATCAGCTCAATTGCTCTGTCCCTTCGTAAGATGAGAGATTAAATTTCACAAAAAGGGACATACATAGGCAAATTTTCTATGCCTTTTTTCTGAGTGGGGTTTTATGAAGTAAATATGAAGTTCAGAGAACCTAGTAGCAATGGTAACAAATGAGCAGACTTCAGAAAGTGCTCTCCTACAACCCAGCAGGTAAATGAACCTCTTACCTTCTCTGGTCAATTCAGAACATAATGGTCATTAGGCTTGAAAAAAGTTGCAAAGTAAATCTTTCATAGAGTTGCATTATAGCTCATTGAGTGAAAATTTTGGAAAGATTAATTCATGCTTGAAAGGGAAGAACTTATCTTTTTTGCCATAAAACCTATTATCTTTCAAATAAGTTAGACCTTTTTGGTCTCTGTCTTTATCTTGTCCATCTTGTCTCATGCTCAGTAAAACTAGAAATCGGGAACCATTTTTCACATTTTTGTCACTTTTCCAGCATAATTTCTTTTAGAAAGGCATAAGAAAGTGTCCAGAAAATGGAGAGAGCTATTCATTGCATCCCATTTTCAATGTGGCAGGTACTAGACCTCAAAAATAAAGATCCTCTGAAAGTCTGTGGGCACCTACTGTTAGGTCTCATATTTAATAAATTGAATAATTTAAGACCATCACATCACCTCACCCCTTGTCTTCCTTACCAGGTGATTCATACAAACTTTTAATGTAAGCATTGGTTGTAAAACTGATATCTCTAAGCACCCTTTTGTAAAAATCAACCTCTGCTTGTACTATCCAAATCAAGGTCTGAACTAATTACTTATCCTCTCTGCAAGATCTTTCATCTTATGGCTCTTTTCTTATCATAAACATGATAAATGAATTTGCTAAGTGTTTCCTTAAAATCAAAGATTATATCTAATGATCCTATCTTGTCCACGTACTCACTGACTGAATTCTTTGGTCTGACCTCATAGCTGATCCTGGTTTGAGCAGGACATTCATCTAAAGAACTTCAGGGCTATCCTGCTTAGAAATCATGTTGACTATTCCTCAACTTATCATATTTATACAAGGGTCCACTAATTATATTTTTTTGTAGTTTTTGCTAAGTTGCCTCACACATACATCAGTCTTACTCATTTGACATTTTGGAGGTGGTCCTCTAAAAGAATTTCCACATTTTCCATTCTCCAATCCCATCATACATATATTCCTCTATAGATTAGATATTGTCACCACAGCTAGAAGTTACAGACCACTCCCATTTCCTCCACTAGTCCTTCTTTGAATTCTAAAGAATTCCTTTAAATATGATGTCTTGTTCTCATTACTGCTCATTTTACCTTTTCACCATACCCTGTTTCATACACACTCTGACTTGAGGCAAATCATGGCAAAAGCTTCAAGATACAAATCTGAGTTTGCATACTTCAGTACTGACATTTTTGCAATCTCCTATCTGCCATCTTGCTTGTGCTTAATTTTTTAGGTTGATTTGGGGGATTTTTTTGGTGGGTTTTCCCCTCTATGATGACTTGTTTCTTGGTATCCCATTGTAGTTGATTAAGAAATTTTCCCTCTGAAAACTACTTTTTTTGTTTTGTTTTGTTTTGTTTTGTTTTTTCCTAGCATAGATTCCATGTCTAACACTGTGATTGTAGCTCTGAGGAAAGCTTAAACCCCTTTGTTTTCCTGTTACTTGTGCATGTGGTACATATGTTCCCTAGTACTGGGGTACAATTTGACATTTTATTGCTATAGGACACTTCTACATTAAAGTAATATTTTGTCTATTAACTTGTGGAATAGAGTTCAGAAGTGTTATTACTAAAAGTTCTATGCTTAGCTGCCATTGGCTTGAAAAGCATAGCAAATGTCACTAGTTTTCATGATTTTGAGTCTTTGTGTCCATGTCCAAGGAGCTACAAGAATGTATAAGTCTTGTTAATTGCAGTGATTATTTTTGCAACTCAAAATTAACAGGATAGTAATATGATAACTGTACCAGCATTTCTTATTCAAACCATATTTAATTGGTAGTAATGTTTGTTCTGTTAGCAAGCAGATTAGTATGAAAGCAGGTTAGAAAGAAGTTATTAAGGTATCTTCAATCATTCAATTTTTACAGTATTTCTTTTTTACAGAATTTTTCTCTGCCTGCTACTATAGCTATTCATGATCTTCTAGGCTTCATAGGTTGCTCTATTTATCTAATTAATTTCCCTTGCATTTTATTTTCTTTTGAACAGATTATTGAAAAGTAGGTATCCAGAGATGCATGTGCTACGTATGTATGTGGCCAATTAGACTTTAGATTCAGTCAACAGCATTGAGAAAAAAGGTGGTGCCTGTGGGACAGAGCTGGATTTTACCATACTCATCTAAGCATATTTTTGTATGTGACTATGAGATTTAACTCTGTAGCACCCCTTTGACTAAATATCTCTGCCTTTGCTTTCACCATCAAAACAAGTTTCAGAATGAAGCCACCTGGATTTATAGGTAGCAAAGAAACAATAGAAAACTAAGAGCAGCTAGGCATAATGGCATCCCAGAAGAAGAAGGCAGGCCACAGATCATTCATCATGGTAAGCACTGAAATGAAAAAAACCCTCAAACCAGCCCTCAAATTTAACTATATTAACTACAAAAATGGATTTTGACTTTCTAGCTGTTTGTAGTATGATCTGAATAGTGTGTGATTCCATGAAAATTGAAAATAAGAAGACATCCAGAAATATTTGTTAATGTGAAAAAAGTACAGGAAGAACAAAATCATCTGTCTTGTCCTTTTTTTCTGACAAGCAGTTACTGGCTTTGATCAATGCTAGGAAACAAAATGAGTAAAACCTATTACATTTTTATTCTCCATTTTGTTAAATTGATGAAAATACATATTTAATCTGCTTTACATCTGGTACAATTATGTTTTTACAAGAGCTGCAGGAGTGCTGTCAGATGACAGAAGTACTTAGTCTTTGGCAATTTAGGATGTGAATAGTTTGTTAGCCTTTTTTGCAGGACAGATTTTACAGTGCTTTTTTTCTTCGCATATTTTATTTCCAATTTTTGTGGGTTATAGATTCAAGCCTGCAATGCTTGAATCAACAGCTACATTTGAGAGAACCCTTCTACATGCATACAGCTTGAAGTGACTGCTTGATCTCTATTCAAAATTAAAACTGAATATATGTTGAAGAACTCCCATGCATGTTGTAGCAGAAGCTTTTGTGAGGAGTTCTCTATTTAGGAGGCAGCCAGAGGCCGTATTTTTGACAGCACTATGCCAGCAAGAGAAATGGTAATCTGAGCTAGACATTGTCTTCTTTGGGTCATTAAGGCTGACCTTCCCAGGGTACTGTGTTGCATTTCTGTAGCAGCTGCTTATCAGTCTATGATTCAATAAAATCTGAGCTGCAGCTACTGTTATTCATATATTTAGATATGTTTATTAATAATTCTTAGTATCTTAGAACCTGAATTTGATAGTTTTTCTCTGGAATTCCAACAGTTCTGAAAGAAAACTGTGTTTGTCGAAAAGTAAGAGATTAATAATTTTCAAAGAAAGACAGGTTTTGTTACTTGAATAATAATGACTGATCTTTGGTAATAGCACTAAAGGGCCTTTAAGTCAAAACTATTTTCTGGGGTAGGGGTGGAAAACTAGGATATTTTTAAAGATATCCTAGTTAATTTAACAGTCATTTTATGAGGCTGCAGTTGAACAATAATTATATAAAATCTCTGTTGTAGAGGTTGATAGGCAGTAGGCATCTATCATGCTTAATGCACTTTTCCTACTGCATAATACTCTCTGTAAGTACACAACATTAGCTTCATTTCCACTGTGTTGAATTACACTCATTTTTGGTCTTAATTAGTGCTCTTAACTAAAATTCTACTTCCAGTTGTCCAAGCATAATGAACTGAATTCAAGTTCATGTATTCAAACTAAGTGCTGTAATTAGAAGCACTTTCTTCTTTGAACATGGCCAAATGTGAATTATCTTCCCAAACTCTTTGCATTGAAAGCCCTTCTAGCCTATATTTTGTAGAATTAAAGACAACTGTTTTAAGTAGAAGTTTTATTTGACCAATAAATAAATTTGCTTGTTTTAATTGACCAATAAGTAAATCCAATTAATTCTTACTGGTTACTAATATAGTTGTGATATCTGAGCATCACAATAAATTCTTTGAAGTAACTAATATCTTAACACATGCAATTTTGATTTAAGCTAACAAAAGCCATGTTTGATCAAAATCATAGGTGTTTTCCACTCAAAAATAAAGATTTTATTAAATCAAAGCTTTTATTTGAAATCAATGTCATTGCTTCTTTTGATAGTTATAAGAAAAACATGTTTTCTAAATGTGATGTCCTATGTCATGACTGTATGTTCTATATTAGATATTAAAAAATGCATTTAAAAACCCCCCAACCAAACACATGAGATAACGTCAAAATATTTAACAATATTACATCCCATGGAAAAATTCAGGAATTAGTCTCTGTTTCTTTCCTATCTTCCAAGTTAAAACTAGATTAAGGTTTTTTTGTTTTTTTTTAATTATCACCTTTGTTGTTTGGTGTTTAGATGCCTGTTTGAGATCCATTTAAGAGCTTTGATCTGAACCTGAATTCTGGGGAAAAAAAATGTCTTCTGTTATGTTTTGAACTGGCTCTTCTGGTGGTGTACCCATTTTAAATTCTGTTTGCAGAATAAACACAGTATAACTAATTAGTAATTGTCTAAACTTTTTTGTGTATAAAACAAATCACAGATCTAAATGTGAGAATGTTCACATTGTATGTGATTTTTACTTGAGTGATAAACCTTTTCAAAAAAAGAGAGAAAAATTAATTGCTTTAAGGAAGGAAGAATACAAGGCTAAGCAAGGAACAAGTGTTCCTTATCCTCATTGTCATTAAGAGAAAATGCAAGCACAACATTTTTATAACTGATTTTCTCTGTCACAAAATATTGTTATGCAGCTTTTTTGCAAAGTACATTTTTTTTTTTTAGTATCAGAAATACTTCCAATAAATTCTCATCTACAGATTTTCTTTTTGGATAAATTCAGTATACTGAATGTTTTAAATTTTTCAGTGCACATTTTATTTTTTCTATGTATTTCAATGAATTCCATCTCTTTCCTAAATTCTTTTGAATATTATACCACCCTTTTGAAATCTGAATATTTAAACTGGTGACAGTGCCTCTATATTTACATATCAAGTGTGTAAATTGCATAAACTTCTGTTTTAAGATTGTTCCAAGACTGCCTTATTTTGCCAGAAGTATGAACAACCTGAACTGTCTTGACCAGACCATGTCATTGAGAAGCTGTGTTCAATTATTTATGAACACCTTCACCCTTACCTTTTCAAAGCTACATTTATGTTACTTATAGAGTATATCTGGTCTATGTGTCTTGTTTCTAGATGGATGACTTCACCTGTAGCTATATTCAAATTAAGCTTTATATGTCATATTATCTATTCCGTCTTAATAAAATATTTATGCTGATGACTTTTCTGTGGACCTCGGAAGAAAAGCTGGAAGCATAGTTTGCTGTAACGGTGGCACCATTAATTTCATGATTAATCTTTAGAAAAATTAAATTCAAGTGATTAGAATTCCGTGTTTTCCCTAGGAGATCCTGAGAAGTAGGAGTTTAACATAACCTCACCAAGCTATAGGTTTTGGATATGGTAACATACATCAGACTAATAGTTTTAGGGAAAAAACAAAACAAAATAAAACCAACCAAACTCTAAATAACAATGGAGTAATAAATACAAGTAATTTCAGTAGTACCGTTATCTAGGTCAAACCTCCAAGAAATCCAGCAATTCCCTGATGCTAGGCTGAAGCTAATGCCCAGGTGTGCAGTGGTTTACACAGTCAGAGTGACAATGCAGGCTGGCAGGAAGGAGGGCACAGTGCTGTCTTTGGAGGAGTCACTTGTATCAGTCAGACTCAGGGCGTGCTGGATTTCCCTGACTCCTTCCTTTGCTAGGTTGCAGAAGCTCTGTCTGGACTTGGTTACACATCTTCATATCCCAAGAAATCATTTAGGTAAATTTAGCAATACAAGTGTCACTTCCTCCCTAAGTACTGCTACTACAGATGAAAATCGGGCTTCTCCCTGACTGAAATCCAAAGAGGTGAGGGTAAAAGAGAAAAGTTTACGGCTTATAAGTTGTGATTAGTTTTGGTATTTCACCAAAGAGTGAAACACTTTTCATGGTGTGCTTTTCAGCTTCAACTCAGCTGGTCTGGATGGAAGCCTTTTTGACATTTATGCAAGGTAAACATTTGAAAAAAAAATCTGAATGTTGAACTGTAACTCTTTTAACATAAAACTACTCAGATTTTCTGTAATTTCATATTTTTATATGTGTTGCTTCTACATGTATAATTTTGACTTGTCAATATTTACTCTCCAATCTTAATTTTGTTGTCATCTTTGATATTTTATCTATTCTTCATTTTTGTGATAAGGATTTGTTGAATTTAAATATCTATGATATTCCATACATTCTGTACTGTTAAAAAAAAAAATCCAGAAAAATATTTTTCCTGAACCACGTATTATTAACCATTTCTATTCATGTAAACTATAGATATCAAATATCACTGAATTTTTTTATCCATTCTATCATAATTTCTCTTCATACTTATATAGTACTTTTTGCTGGTTTATGTAGATGCCCTGGTAAACACTGGTCACCACACTAGTTGAGATGGTATGCTATTAAACTCGATAAAATTTTAGAAGTCTTTAAAAACCAGTTTCTCTTATCTGTTTTTTAAAGTGACACATTTACTTATACTAAATATCACTATTTTATCCTCTGATGACATGATTCTATCCTTTTACATTAAGCTTCAACAACTATTTAACAATAACTAATAAACTCTGATGCAAATTGTGTTCAATAGAAAGAAATAAAACTGAGACCTTGGAATGTTAATTCAATTTATAAGAAATCATAAAATCAGCAAGAATTATTTACCTGGTAATATGCTTTTATATACTAAAAATCTCATTACCTGGTTTATAACTCAGCAGACCTTTTGCTGCACAGATATGTGGAAAGATTATTTCTTCTGCTAAGAAATAATTATTTATAATGAATATCTATATGTTGTCAATGCAATTTATCTTAATATAACTTACAGGCACTTTGGCTTCTTTTGCCAGCAAGTTCTGTTTCAAAGAGAAGAGACGATAATCTGAATCTCTTAGTCTCTTAGTCTCTTTTAGGATTAAGAGACCAGGTTTGTGTCTTTACTGTTTCATGACTATTACCAGTAGAAGAGCTGTGAAGGTCACCTCTCTTAGGAAATCACCTTGGAATTAGTTCGACCTTAACAGAAGCAATTTTTTAAATAACATCGACTGAAATTTTTTACATACTTCGTTTCATCTCATTATGTTTAGCAGTTGGGCCCTGAAAAAATGAGATAATTACCACTGCGGATCAGTCTTTTATCGTGCATGTTTGATTTCGGTTATATGGGAATATTTTACTTCATTTCTTTATATTTATTAGATATAACTTGACAGCCACTCCATTAGAAAAGTTCTTCATCAGTCTTTACTGTTATTTTCATTTACCTGTGACGCCTGCTCTTTAGAATGTCATTTAGGTTCAGCTTAGAACTATTGCTTTATTCATAAATTAATGTACAGAATATGGATTAGAATTTACAGTAAAAGTGTTAGTTAAATTGTATTAAAATAACATCTAGAACCTTGGTGATCCTCTATAATTTAGAAAGCAAAAAGAGTAGGACAGTAGCTGTTGAGCCAGATACTTTTTATGGGCTCTGTCATGCAAAAGTTTATTGATAATTTCAAATTATTTTTAAGTTTTGTAGATCATGTAGATTTTGCAGATATGTTCTATGTAACATCTATTTTTCCCCTGAGATATTGTCTATAAAATTAGATTTACTGACTTGAGCACAAAAAGATGGGAGATCTGATTTGCCTGAAGTTTCATAATTAAATATCTTCTTTCTCTGAAGACTGCTTGTGACTTGATATGAATATTAGATTATTATGATGATAAACATGAGGTTTGTCTTTCAACACCTCTGAGATACACAGTGTCTTATACAATATTGACTTTTCCTGAACTTTCCCTTCATACTGATCCCACCCTACACACCTTAGAAATGATGACATGCTTTGCTGTAGTATTATTCAAACTTTCATGTGCCAGTTATGGGAGGAAATAATATGACTGTGTATACACTGCCTAGACATGCTTAAGAAATTTGGATTTTCTGAAATTTCTTTATGTTTAGCACTTCACATAGTGTAAATTTACTTGTTGATGGTGAACTGTTGATAGGTTCTTAAATAATACATGAAGTAGCAGGTTTTTTAAATATAAGTGGTTACCTACAGGCAGCTATGTTTTTTAAATTAATAATATTAACTGTATTTTAAATATAGTTAATCAAAAAAAGCTTTTACTTTCTTTTCAAAAATTCAACAAACCAAGGATTTTCAAACATAATTATTCCTCAAAAATAAAAATTAATGATAACTTGGACATTATTCCAAGATGACCCTAGTATTCACTTGCAGCATGGTTTTAGGCAGTAATTTCATTTTAATGAAAGTTTCTTAAAAATTAGATATTCCAGAAACATTTTTGAACTTCATTGAAATTTCATTGTTAATATCTTATTTTGAAAATACACTAAAATATTTAATATTTGGAATGTTAAAATAAATCAATGTTATTATTGATAGCATTTATGTTGGCCTTCTATTTCATCTTTACATAAAAAGCCATTATAAACTTCTTAAAAATTCAATTTTGCAGTCATTATTCAGCATGTCAAATATAAAATCCAGGAGGCTGTGCTTGAGGAAAATGATAAAATTATTAGAATCTCCAGAAGGCAACTAAATACAAATCAGATAGTTTGTTCAAAATGAGCATTTGGCTTTAAAGATTTTTAATAATGTTTGGGAAAGGCCTGATTGAACAGATCTCAAAAGTATGTACTTACTTTTCTATTCTTTGACAAGATGGTACTTTTCAATTTCAAAACCTAGTAGATTAGTTCCATGAAGACATATTTACATATGGAAGGAAATAACTGATATTGTACCTCTTCTGCTGTTGACCCAAATAATGAATTTATAGAATCATAGAAAGTCTTGGGTAGAAGAAACCTTAAGATCTTCTAGTTGCTACCAACCTCACTAGACCACGTTGTTCATCCAACCTGGCTGTGAAAACTTCCAGGAATGAGACAACCACAACTTCTACAACTTCTCTGGACAAAATGCTCCAGTGCCTCACTGCACTCTCAGTAAATATATTTTTTTTATAACATCTAATCTATTTCTATAAAATGTGTGGTGTAAATAACATCAACCAAATCATTTTTAATTTTAAAGTTTAGAGTAAAATCATGGAGACTAGGACTGTCTCCAAAACTATAATCTGTATAAAATGAATCATTAAAACAGAATAATTAAAAATCATTGCAAAGGGATGAGTACATTATTGCAAAAGGGTTCTAGTTCTTCATCTCTGTGTTCAGATCTCAGGACATGCATTTATCTTCCTTAATTTTATGACAGGCATAGGAAAGCAGTTTGAAAATATGAAAAGCATTTCTAATCTGAGTGCATCTATACAAGTTATGCACCCTTATTTTATTGGGTAAAAATGTTCTATTTTAACAAATAGTTTTCAGAAATATCCACTTTAAAAGCAGCTGTGTTTCTCAGTAAATTGAGGTAAGTTCAAAATAAAAAACAAAATTTATGGCAGCAAATGACCAAGTCTTGGAATTTATTAAGCAAGATTTTCAGATTCTCCTGTTTGCTATTATACTTCAGATGCAGCAAAAAATTCTGAATTTTTTTTTTGATTGAATAGAATATCAAAATTTAAAAAACACAATAAATGTTTAGATTATTTTGAATTCAAAACTGGAAATTAATGAGTGCCGAAGTAGCAATAACTACCATGTCTAAAATTCTCAAAACATCCTCCCAGTATGTTTTTGTTTCAAACAATTTTGAAATTCAGTTTGTGAACAATATTTTTTTGTGCTAATAGTGTAATTTTAGTATGCCTGACACTTTTAAGCACAAAGAATATGTGGATGTCTTCCTTTGTGTAGAAAATAGCATTTAACTCTGCAATCAAGACAACTCATAGTTAACTGATGAACTTGTATAAACAGAAAGAATTGTCACTGGATTGGGCCTTAATAACATGAAGACTAATTTCTCCTTAGCATGAGTAAAGTATTTTTTTTCCCCAATGTTGATTCTCATCCAGTTTAAAAAAGTTAATCTTGAAAATGTAATACTTGTGTTTATTCCAGGTAAGATGTCAGATTTATCAGGATACTTTGGTGGGGAATACATTTAGGACATGTGTCTCCTGGACACAAACCTCTCTCAAACTCATGTCTCACAACACAGAATTTGCATTGTTAGTTGTCGCAATAGGACACAAAAGGACAAGGCAGGGACAGCTCAGAGGTCCGGCAAGAAAGCTTTATTTTTTTAGTTTTTTAATTTTGACTCCAACTTATATACAATTGATCAAAAGGCAAGAGATTGGCCAAAGGTGTTGCCACTTCTCCAATCTCATTGGTGAACATCACCATCACTCAAGAAACTCCTCATAGAGGAGAAAATATGTAAACATTTCTTTATTTACAAGAGAAGGTGTGAGAACTAACTCAGAGTTCTGTAAACATCAGAAGGAAAAGTGTAAACATCAGAAAGCAAAGCATAAACATTAGAAGGCAAAGAAAAAACATGGAAAACCAAGGGCAACCATTAGTCTCTTCCCCACTACTCAAATTGCACTGCAAAACTCTCCTAGGTATTGCTCCCTCATAACTAAATTTGCCTTACAGCTCAGATCTTTGATTAGTTGCATCTTACCCATTTTGTTAACCAAAGGCTCTTTAGCTTCACTCTGTTTTGAATACTGCTTATCATGTTGTGGTTTTGTTTGGTTGGTTGGTTGGTTGGTTTTGGTTTTGGTGTTATTATTCATTTGGGGTTTTTGTTTATTAATTTGTTTGTTTTTTCCTTAAATTCTGTACTAGTGGTCTTCTGTCTTTGCACAGTTTCCTGTACCCCAGTATCTTTCACTTTCACTTCACTTCTAATCCTTTATTATTCTTAGTGCACTATGAAATAACAGGTTAAAGTTTTNTTGCATCTTACCCATTTTGTTAACCAAAGGCTCTTTAGCTTTACTCTGTTTTGAATACTGCTTATCATGTTGTGGTTTTGTTTGGTTGGTTGGTTGGTTTTGGTGCTATTGTTCATTTGGGGTTTTTGTTTATTAATTTGTTTGTTTTTTCCTTAAATTCTGTACTAGTGGCCTTCTGTCTTTGCACAGTTTCCTAATTTGCTTCTCTAATACCCCAGTATCTTTCACTTCACTTCTAATCCTTTATTATTCTTAGTGCACTATGAAATAACAGGTTAAAGTTTTATAAAAACTGTGTGTCTTTTGTCCTATTTCCAGAATTTCTTCACTATTCTTCTGTTTTCTGGTTTTTTATCAGATTCTGGCAGAGTTTCAGGTGTCTAAATATACCCTTTTCGAAACTGTGGACTGTCTGATATATCTGCATGAGACTGGTAGGTAGAATGCAGGATCTACAGGAGACATGCACTTTTGAAATGATAGCTAAGCATCAAGTGAGTAGCACCACTTCATAGCATCTACAGCAGCAGTAGTCTCTTCAGATATCTGCATCATTCCTTCTGTGTGCTAATTAAGGCTTATCTTTCTGAATTCTCGCACTGCTTCCTGATTACAGGCAAAGAAAATATAGAGCCTGTTTCTGTGTTTTATTTCACTCTCTACAGACCAACACCAACTGGTACAGGAAACTTCAAGGCTGTCTTTCCAGCTTTGGGCTGGTGTGGGCTCAGTCACTGTAAAAGAAGTCCCTTGTGGTTTAGTGGTTTTCTTTGCTAAGCTCTGAAAAGTATCTGCTGAGAATGAAGCGTTTATATGCTGATTGAAGTCACAGGGATTTTCACAGGGAGGGGAAGACACATGTTCGTCACAGGAATATGTGGGTATGTTTGAGAAATGTCCCAAATTCCAGGGCCCTGTTGCAAAGCAGAATTTTAGAGCTGTGGTCACAAAAGGTTTTCAGAGCTTATTTTACACATGCCTGCACCCACCTATGTATTTCCTTGGCTTTCTTTTCATATAGTATTTAAATGTTTTGTTTTTATAATAAATCTGTTTGAGGTACATTAAACCTTCTCCTTAAAGTTTAAACTTGGTTTTCAGCAAATGGTAACAAAATCCCTAAAGTAAAATGCCTGCAATATTTATAAGACATAGTATTATTGAACTATCCATTTTTTTTTTCAATTTGGTCAGAAAATGGCAAATATGAAATAGCCATTTTTAAAGTTTCATAAAGGAGATTTCAAGTTTATTTTTTTTTTTTACCTTTCATGTGTATTTTCTAATAAAAATTAATTTGTGTATTAGATTAATTTGAGTAATAGATTACTCTTTCATCTATATTCTAGCAGAAAAGATCTGTTGAAATAAAATACAGTCTGAGGAGTACTTATTGTTTAAGTGGACTTTTTTTAAAATTGGTGTTGTTTGGTGCTTTGGT
>VWYP01020787.1:0-22545 GCA_013400435.1 Pycnonotus jocosus
TCACAGAATGAGTCAGGTTGGAAAGGACCACTGTGGATCAGCTGGTCCAACCTCTCTGCTCAAGCAGAGCCATGCCAAAGCACATGGCACAGGATTGCATCCTGTTCCTGAATATCTCCAGTGAGGGAGATTCCACAGCCTCTCTGGGCAATCTGTTCCAGTGCTCAGTCACTCAAACAGTAAGGATGTTCTTCTTCATATTCATGTGGAACTTCCTGTGCATCAGTTTCTGCCTGTTGTCTCTTGGCACTGCTGGAAAGAGAAGAGCCTGGAAACCTCCTGTTGACACCCTGCCTTGAGATACTGATAGCCATTGATGAGGTCCCCTGTCAGCCATTTCCTTTTGAGACTGAACAAGCTCAGCTCCCTCAGTCTCTCCTCTTAAGAGAGATACTCCAGTCCCCTAATCATCTTTGTCATCTTTTGCTGGACCCACTCCTGGAACCCCATGTCTTTCCTGTACTGAGGAGCCCAGAACTGGACACAATATTCCAGATGTGGCCTCTCTAGAGCTGAGCAGAAGTGCAGGACCAGCTCTGCTGACCTGCTGGCAATGCTCTTCCATTGTACTTTCTAAGGCTATCAGGTATCAGAAAAATGTACTTTAAGAAATCTGCTACCAATCATGGCCAATGGCACATTACGAATGGGATTGCTCTTTTCGTATCACAGATCTTCTTATAGGAGTAGTATATTGAATTATTTTCTTTCCTTCAATATCTCAATTATGCTGGTAGGCTGTTTGCACAAATCTGGCTTCATAACAAATGTGTGTGAATATCAACACAGGTTGAATAGACACTTTTACAGCCAATAATGTTCTGTGACTGACTAATTACATGATAATGAATATGACGAATTCCTGTGACAGTATAATTAAAAAGGTCTCTTGACTATCTAATTTGATAAGTAAGTATGTAATTGATCTATTTGTGAAAAATATTCTTTTTTTTTTCAATTTGTGTTTCTTACTGAAGGTACCTGAAGTTCAGGAAATTGCTTAAGGAAAGTTTATTTTTAACAGGAAAACAGTATTTATGTTTCTCAAAATTTCAGTCCTAAAACTTCATGATAGCCAGATAAAATCTCTCTTTTCTTGGAGTTGTCTAGATCACCTCTTTTGCAAATGCAGGCATTTTCTCATAAAACTTCTTGGCTGCAACTACTGAGATAGCACCACTAAGACAGCGGTCAGTTGTGGCGTTATTATTTTCTCAGGCACTGCAAAGCAGCAAATAGCAGAAAGTTCAATGCAGCAATCTTCTGTGGGCTTGACAGAGCCTGGAGCGAGAAATGTTCCCTGTGAGAGGGAGGGTCTCCTTCTGGTCAGATCAAAGGATCCCTGAACCTCAAGGTTATTGTCTGAGGAGAGCCCATAACAAATGCCTAGGGAAGAGTAACAAGACAGAGCAAATGTACAGCAGGAGCTGCACTGTGTGTCCTCCTACCAGCCAGTGTGGGGGCACTTCCTGAATCAGGAGTGATATTTTTGTACCTAGCTGCCCTGAAGCAGGTTTAGTGAGTCTGCAGATCATAAAATAGCTGCATTGGCTGCATGATCAATATTCTAAGGAAACTCAAACAATGTTTTCCATAATCCATGGCTTATTATTTCTCTAACAACAGAACTTTTTTACACTCCTAGCTCATAAGAAAAATAGTAGCTGGTTTAAAATAAATATAATTTAAAAAATATTTTCCTGTAATAGGTATTTTTTTAATCTGTCCAAAATACTGGGTAATGATAGTATATAGGCATGCCTTAGTTATGAAGGTAAAATATTTCTACTCATATCACTGAACTGAAAGTGCATTTATTGATTCTTATATTGGGCTGTTGAATCTTCTGAGTAGGATATATTTTTAAGGTGCGTATGAGCAGAAATAAGTGAAAAATGAAGAGGGAAAAAAAAGTCACTCTAACGATTTCAGGTAGAACTCAGAATAGCCTAATAAAAAAATCGCCGCTTTTTCTGTTGCTTTGGGATTTTTTTTTCAATTATTTTTAACATAGCTTATAATTTCTTTAGTAAAATTGAATCCCTAAATTTTCAGTGTTTTGCGTTATTTTTCCACTGAAGAACTTGGACTCTGAAGCAGGAATCTTTGTTCCATTAGAGCAAGGCTTTGCACTGCTGGATTTCAGGACAATACTGTTAGTGAAGTTCCTGTTGCCAGTCACATCTTGCATTACTGTTGAATTCTCTTTTGTCTCAATGATGGCTCTTGAGTTTACAGCATCAGTAAATTTCAAGAGGGTACTCTAGTTTTGGTGACAGGGAAATGAATGAAGACATTTAAAGGTTCTCTTTTGATAGCTGAATGGAACTGTTCTTAGAGCTTTGATAGATTGCAAAATATTCAATATATGGTGTTTACTGTACTTGAATAGAAAAAAGAATGCTTGGGATGACTGAAAATACTGTGTTTACTCTCCTGTTGCATACATGGCTCATCTGAAAATCCTCATTTTAAACATCCAGCGTAGTGCTGGCCCTTAAACTTCATTCTTGATCTATAGAATTTCATACATTACTACAGGAACTGAGCTCAGGGTAATATATGTACTATGCCTCTCTAGGAAGAATGCAGTTTTTCAAAGGAGGATAAGTTGTTCTGTGGAAGTCTGACAAGAGCAATAATTTTTACTGTATAAATGATCTTGGAATATGACTCAAATCTGTAAAACAGTTCCTGCTATACAAAATTTGACAAGGTGTCAAACTTTTCTTACCTGGGTTTTTCTTCTTCAGAGGTACTGTTATATCCCTCAAAATATATATGGAAATTTCTCATTAAATCTTCAAAAAATTGTGTTAGCTGGCCCAGCTTTTAGCTTTCCCAGTACTATTCAATGTGGATGTTGTTTATGAAGGGGTTAGTGAAGAATTTAGCCTTACAGCACCCATGAGAATTAGTGATCCATCAAATATTCTGTGCATAACATCCCAGTCTGTCTTGATTAAAAGAGTATGCCTAAAGTTCAAACCACCTGGAGCCTGCTCTGCTCTGAAATATTTTGATTTTGTCCCCTTTACATTTCACAAAGCCTGTGTCTCGTTTGTGATACGCAGAGTATGGCTTCTAAGTGTCTCTTTTGGCGTAACGCTTTCTCCCTGTTTTCTGTTTGGGATTTCCACCTGACAGAGCAACCTGTTTTAGTGAGGTTGTAACAAATCATGAGAGAAGTACCTGTACACAGCAGGACAAGAGGATAGTGAATTAGCAACCCTGTCCTGTGTTTAGTGAGCAAGTAAAATAAAAACCCAAGTATAAACAGGGAAAGCTTCTACATTCTGAAATAGAGAATTCCCTTTCTTTTTTTACCCACTGTTAAGACTGTGGTAATAGAGTTTCTGCTCCTTAGTCCTAATCTTGGCCAGCAGTGATTTTTTTCTAGATGGCAAGGCATTTGTCCAACTTCTGACATGAATAAGAGCTGTTTAATTTATTCCTGCTTAATTTATTTAGCTTCCTGCAGCCCCATCCTGCCTTGATTCTGAGCTTTCCTTGGGCAGAGGAGACTGCCAGAAGAAACTGAGCTATATCATGATACTGAATATCCAGTTGTTGGGGTTTAGATTGGTTTGCTTTTTCTTTTTCTTCTTAATTATAGAATTTTTCCCCATATGTTGCTAAGGAACTAATTGCTGGATACTTATGGGTACTTGGTCAGAACAAAGGGGCCATACACCTTGTTGTCTCTCTGGGGGAGGCAACATGAGTGCTTTTGAGGGCAGATAAAAAACAGAGCTGGAGGCAGCTTTGGCCCTGCTTGGCTTTGCTCTTTGGGCACCTGTTGGAGAGGACAGACAGGCTGTTTGGGGAAAGAATCCCAGTCCTGGGGAAATTTTCCATGGTTTGCTCGTACCCCTGGGAATTCTGAGCTCCTTGGCTTGCTTGCCTGCCTGCCAGAGCCGGCCCGGCCCTGCCCCGCCACCGCGGCTTTTCTTTGGCATTTTCTGCTCCAGTGTGACTCTGCAGCTCCTGCCTGCCTGCCGAGGACATCCTGCCCTATCTCAACTGCCAGACTGGGACAGNTCAGAGTCTTTTTGCCCTCCTGGATGCTTCGGGGCAGACGCAAGAAAGAGACAGAGGCTTCAAGGTTCATTTTCTCCGAAGTCTAAGAAGTTGTTTATTCTTTTTCTTATCTCACAGTTCACTCTGTCTTCAGCGAGGACTGCTCTGAACACCAGCCATCAGGGAACTCCCAGTCCCCTGAAAGGTTGTGCCTTATACACAGATTATTACGAACATATTGTTTACCATTTCCTACCAATGTCCACCATCCACATCAAACAGACCATATCCACTTGGCCCAATCTTCCCAAGCCACATTGTGCTAACGTCACAGCAGAAAACAGAGGTGAAGAAGAAGAAAAACCTTAGGAACTGCCCCAAAATCTCCATCTTGTCTCCATCTACTTCTATTGTGAAAACCTAAAACTACATATTTCTCACTCTGTGATAAACTAAACATCTGTATTTCATACTCTTGAGATTTGTAATTCATCTCTGCTTTGTGCCATGGTCTGTGACCCCCACGGACAGGGGTAAAAACCCCCCTGTTCAGGTGCAGGATATTACAAGTGCTCTTGAATAAGACTCAAATTTCCCTTGCTCAGTTCCCAGACTATTTGGCCAGGGTTTCCTGAGCTCCCAGGGCAGCCAAAGAGATGCCCTGGGTTCCCACAGAGGGGATCTGAATTGTCTGGACACCTGTCTTCTAAACCAAGACACCAGTACTGAGAGAAAAAAAAAATCATAAAAAAAAGAAATCTCCTTTTCCCTTTGGTGTTGGTTCAGCTACATGAGTCAGTGGGGCCTATTGAATGCCTGCCCTTTTCTCCTTGGTATCCTGTGTCCCAAAACACACTCACTTGCATCCATGGTCTAGCAACATCATTCCTCCAAGTACAGTCAACTGACCTGCACCAGCAAAAAGAGACTCAACCTTTCAGCATTGCTTGTTGTAAGAACAAAATTATTAGATCCATTAGGCATCTCCATGCAGCCTTGTGTCAGGAACCAACATTTTGCTTCTTGAAAATGAGTGAAATAGGTTAAGAAAACAACATTTTTATATTGAGTTCAGGACAAAAGTTAGGTTTAATTAGTCCCTGAAAGCTAGGTCTGATTCTGCAAGCCCTTTGTCCTCTGAGTGACTACTAGCAATTGTTCCATTGCCTATGTTGTCTCAGTTGACATTACACTGACCTAAGTCATGAAGGGTTTTAAGCAATTAAATACATATTTAAATTGCTACCCATTCAGATTAGCAAGTAGATTTTCTTATAAAATAAAATTTCTCAGTCAAAACAGAAAAACCCCAACAAGTTAATGAACACATCTTGGTATTGTGTTGTGGAGTCTTATGGATGAGGAGTAGGAAAACCAGTAAAGGAGAGACAAGTAAAATATAGCTTTAGTAACCCCATGAGCTTTTACATATGTCAAAGTTTAGTAAACCCCCTTCCTTCTGTAGACAGAGTTACAACTCCCCTTCTGAAGTGAGAGTCAGCAGTGTGTTCCAATCAAAATCTGAGCCTGGCATATCCATGCCGGCTGTAACACACTGCTTTATGGAGAGTCAAGCCAAAGGGATCAGACTTATGTAGCTTTGAACACCTACACAGTAGACACTAAACCAAAATTAGTCATCAAATTCTCAATTGCAGGCAGTGGAGAGAGATGGGTGCATTTATAAAACAGTTTATCTGGACTGTTTTAGGTGTTCAGCTCAGAAATCAATTGTTCCTTAAATATCCCTATGTCTTCTCTCTGACTATAAAGTGAAATGAGTCACACTCATCATGCCTTCTTATGTGGAGTTCATTACAGCTTTCTTGGTTTACAAACACTGTAAAGCTCCTTCACTCTGCCATCGAATTATAAAAATTATGACCTGAACAACCAACTCACTGGAATAATTTATCAACACTGATGAAATAAGGTATCAATAATACAGCATGAACTTTACAAACGTGTCTAAGTTCAACATTTCCTTTTGCTTTCTTCTCTATATTTTATTGTTCTCAAGGAATATTCAATGGATAACTAATAATCGTGACGAACATAACATCTTGCCTCTCAAAAAAAAAATTTACAGAGGAACACTGAAGCATTATGCTTATTACTATCACTAAAGTCCAGATTCAAAATACTCGTAGAATCATAGAATAATGGAGTAGTTTGGGTTAGGAGGGGACCTAGAAGATCTAGGTGTAGTTCCATCTTCTCTGACTTGGGCAGGAACACCTTCCACTTGACCAGTTTGCTCAAAGCCTCATCCAGCCTAACCTTGAACACCTCCAGAGATGGGGCATCCACCACTTCCCTGGACAACTTGTTCCAGTACCTTACTACCCTTAGAGTAAAGAAATTTTCCTAATATCTAATCTAAACCTACTGGCTTTCAATTTGAATCCATTCTCCCTTGTCCTGTCACTACGTGCTCTTGTAAATAGGCTCTCTCCATCTTTCCTGTAAGTTTCCTTCAGGTACTGGAAGGCTGCAATTAGGTCACCCAAAGCCTTCTCTTTTCAAGGCTGAACATGTTGGACATTGTACTTTTGGAGGTGAAAATGAAGTACCAAGTATCTATTGCCAGTCTCTTGAATGAGCTACAAGGAAGCTGTTGGAAAGGACACAATTTCTTTCCTACTGCCCAGAGTATAAACTATCACCATAACATTTATTCAGAGAGAGAAACAAATTGATTTCACGTCATGCAAAAGGATATATGACCTGGAGTGATGGTTTGGCTTGCTACAGTTGAGAAGAATATTCAATCTAATGAACACACCTCCATGCTATTTATATACAGAGGTGGCTCTTCAGGCACTCCACTGATGTAAAAGACCACTACAAGACCAGAGGTTGATTTGCTTACGTTATGGATGAAGGTCTTTGAAGGTGTGCTTCGCATCATTACAAAGTCAAAATGTCATTCAGACTTGGATCAAAGAGATTCAAGTACTTCTTTTGATAGTTGTGTTGGGCTAAATTTTACCCTTGGAAACTCTGTGTGTTTAGTTATGGTTGACTTCTGTGTCTAAGGCAAAATAGCCAAATTGTTGCCATGGAGTTGCACATGGCACTTAAGCAGATGAAATATGTCTTATATGCTGGAACCACATCATGCAACTGCAGCATTCTGTGCTGGCATGCAGCCTGCTGCTTGCACTACAGCCTGGCTCCAGGAGTCACCGCTAGCTCCCAAGGCTTGCTAGGACCACCTCTGCTCTCAGTCCACATCCATGCTACCTGCAGTAGTGGGGAACTACTGTCAGTCAGCAATGATCCTCCCTCAGTCCTCCTTTTCCCCTCAGAATACCAAAAGCAGAAGCAGCTGCAGTTAAGAATTAGGATGTGGAGTGCTCTTTTAATCTGATTAGAACCAGAATAGCTGTTGTTAATATTTTAAACAAATAATTTCATAAAGAGATGTAGTGAAAATAATAAAAAGTCAAAATTTAAAAAATTTATTTAAAAGATGGAACAAATTAATAGGAATGTTGTTATTTTTCCATTTTTTTAATCAGAAAAAAAAATTCCTTCTGTTCTAATTCTAGACATCTGTGAAAGTTATAAAATTATAAATGAGTCAAATAAGTAGTTAGAACCTGATTCCAGAAAGTTTTATCATCCCAGTTTCCTACATTATAATTTTTTAATATATGATGGCAATTAGTGTTTCTGTTGATCATCAGGTCAATGAGCAATAGATGCATTTTTTGCTTATAATATTGGAGTGCAGAAGATAAGGAGGAAGGTATCTTTAAAAACTGTATTTCTGCTCAAAATAGAGAGAAGCTCACCTTTGTATGTTAAAACCAATAGATTTTCTAATGTTAGAAATATTTCTCTGTATTTAATTCTTACAAATGCAAGAGTTTATTAACTGCTCATCCAAGCTGTTTTCACAGAGATTCAAAGGCAAGGCAATTAGCCTTTCATTTCTTTGTACTTTCTTACCCACCCAGATTCAGCAAAATAAAAAACTACTTTACTCGTCCCTTTCATCTCAATATACTTCAGTGTATTTGCTGTGCAGTGTTGTCGAGAAGATGGTCTGTAAATTCTAGTTCCAGAGTTTTAATTGCTGTAGGTCTGCAGATTCTCATAGTCCAATAAAGATCCCTAGGATTTGCCTAAATTTTATTGGTATGGCTCACAGTATAACAGAAATAAGTCTCTTCCACCTTAATTCCCCTTATTTTTTGTGATATTCCAAAATATTTAAAAAGTATACTTGCTTTTTTTCACTTCAATTTGCT
The DNA here is from genome assembly GCA_013400435.1 of Pycnonotus jocosus. NCBI lineage: Eukaryota > Metazoa > Chordata > Aves > Passeriformes > Pycnonotidae > Pycnonotus > Pycnonotus jocosus. Next base: position 8,280 of record VWYP01020787.1, read on the forward strand.
GAACAGTGTCAAGTGGAGATTAAAAATGAGGACAAAAAATAAAAGATCATGCAGAACAAAAAGCCTCATTTATCAAGTAAAAAAATCCAGTCTCCTAAAGCTGGTATTATGCCATTTCTAAGCTAGTTCTCATATTTAAGTACCAAAAGGTCATTTTCTTGAGTACTATCTGAAGTCTCATCTTTTAATCTTGACTGTAAATTTTTATGGGTATTTAACCTGTGCCAAGAATGTGACATTTAAATCAGCAGAGGTTTCTTATTTTGATCCCCTTCTTGCACAGCTTTTACAAGAAGTACCTTAAAGCATTAGTGTCACTCGTTCCTCCTGTGAGAGAGAGACTGGCAAATTTATGAGGACATATACACTCTCAGTCAGCAATTGATTGCGATTAAAATGGTTAAAGTATGTTCACACAGATGTGGGATTCAGACTAAGCAGACTGTACAGCTGAACTGCTCTACCAGATAGTTCATTTTAAAGCTGTTATTATACATTCTTTCTCTGATCTCAAAGACTTTGATGTAAAGCAGCAGATTTATCGTGTTGGGTCGTTTTGTAAATCTTACACATATAGCAACTCCATGTGTAGTTCTATTTTAATATAGCTAGGGAGGAAAAAACAGGGGAAAAAACTCTCTGTCTTTTTTTATAATTTTGTTATTTTCAAATATCACCAAGCATTTTATAAACATAAAACAGCACTGAGAAAAGTGCTTTAAGGCTGATCGCTTTTAACAATTCTACAGGCAGAGAAATGCAGAACCAGGAAACTCCATAATTTTTGTCAAGAGAAGAGAAGACATGGCAGCTCATATTTCACTGCAGTTCGCCAAGTTGAGAATGCACCTCTTCTCTGGCATGCCTGAGAAGTCTATGAGAAAGCCAAGAAAGCCTCTGTTGTTTTCTCACTCCTATAGTTGCTAGTTCAAGCTACATTAACACCCTCTCCTGCACGTGTACATCCACGTGTGTAACAATCACCCTCCAAACCCCTATGAACAGCTGCATAGAAGGATGCACAGGAGAGGATTTGGGAGAGGCCAGTGTGGCAAAGCAGAACTTCTACTATATGATGAGTTTATGTCTTTCTTTTTTACTCAGATTCCCAGATTTTAAACCAGCAGGTGCCATGCGATAATCTGGCCCGATTTTTTACTGAGACGTTCCGGCTCATCAATAGGAATTTTAGGGCTGGAGTAATGATCTGAGCTGGAACTGGAATGCTCCTAAACCATCTGTGTTAGAGACCGCTGGACCAGAACACAAAACTTAGAGATGTGATGAATGCTTCGGCGTGTCATTCCACAATATGGCACCCTGAGGCACCATACGGAGTACCCAGTCATCAGGCAAAAGAAGACATTCAGGCTTAAAACCTTTTTTTGTTTGTTTGTTTGTTTGCTTTGCTTGGTTTGGTTCTGATATGTTCCCTCAAGACCACCTGGCACTGTGATTGCTGAGTGCCCTACAAGGAGAAACGTTCAAACCTAAATCAAGAAACTTAAGGGAAGATTCATTGTACATGTCTATATCTGGGCATGTCACCTAAACTCCCCTCATAATCAATGAAGAGACATAAGCACTTGCATGATGTGACTGATTACAGCATGAAGCTGGTGTCTGAAACATGTCAGATGAATCACTGCTTTGTTATTTTCCTTGACTATAAAAGGAACCTAAGATGAGTCATCTAGATTCAGACATCTGCATTGGAGATTTTTGGTTAGGTGGGTTGAATCCCACACAGAGCTTCCTCTGAGGCTATCAGACTAATTTCTGACAAATTTAATACCTGAAGATGAGCAGAATTGTCACCTTCCATGTATCAGAAGAATAGAGGAACCTATCCCTGAGCACAGTAAACGGACATGGCAGTTTTCTTTTGCATTCAGTGAAAAAGATGATTGACAGGTCAAAGACATTTGGAAAGCCTGTTCTCCCAATGTTACTGTAAGAGGGACACTACAGAGTGCATATTAACTGTGAAGAATGTCATGTTGACACTCATTCATTGACAGAAATAAGAATCACACAAAAGTGTTTCCGTATAGAGTAGACAGAAAACCCTTAGATTTCCATGGAAAAAGAATCATGATTTCCTTGGGATCCAAGAAAAAAAAATTAACTGCACAAAGTGAAACACCTGAAAAAAAGTAAAATTTCTTTTACCATATATTAATACCTATATAAATTACACGTGTATTCAAGATTTGATGCTTCTGTGGCATTCACTAGAATTTTTTGCGCCTATCACAGCACTCCTATTAGTGGAAACATTTTCCAGTATCACAAGCATTTCGGCACTGACTTTGCTGGCTTGCCTCCCATTTGTTTCTATTCCTGTGTTCTGTCACAAATTTATAGCATCTGTATGACTGTAAATTTTTCAGCACTGGATAATATGAGGTTGCTTTTAGCACATCTATTAATTTTCTGCCATCTTCTTAATTTCCTGTATTTTATTTGACATAATAAATTATTTATGAACTGCTTCTTATTGACATTTACTTTGATCTTGTTTATTTCCCTGTTTTACTTTAATTTAGGAAAGAGCTCAGCTGGTCAGGTCTAAAGGTACCTATGCCAAATGCTTATGGACATACATCAAGACAGCTGCTTTTCAGCCAATGAGTAATAGATGCAAGTAAATGCATCACAACAAATAACCCAGTCAATAGGGTAGATTGTCCTTTTCCTCACATTTATTGAGCAAATAGCATGTCAAAACCATAACATCTTGCAGACTGATGGGTTTGGAAATCCGAACAACGTTGCTTGACCAATAGTGGCCATGCTAAGTTATTCCTGTTCCTTTACTCAATAAGCAAGCTCACTTTTCTGTAAGCCTGCATTTCCCCTTTTGTCCCCAGTGCTCAGGGAACAAAGCTGCACTTTAATTCGCACCGATGGCTGCAGCACAGGTTGCTGCAGTTCATACCTTTAGCCCCAGACATGTTCATTCAATAACTGAGGTGATGCTTTTGTATAAACACAGTGTAGCACAGAGGCTTCTAAGTGCAAAGCTGAGGCTTGATTTCAATGATACCTCAGAGATGCTACTCTGAAAACTGTTTTCCAGGTGCTTTTCTGGAAAGGAAGTGAAGCTTTTGTGAAAAAAACAGTGCAATACAGAAGGAAAATAGCTAAAGTAAATCAACTTCTTGTTTTAAAAAAAACCCCACAGTCAATTTTTGCACAATTGGAGTAATTCCAATGTGGGTCTTGTTATTCCACAATGGAACTCATTTCTTCAAAAAGACCTCAAATATCTGTTTTATGAAAAAAGTTAAAACTCCAAATTTCTTTGTAGGGATTAAAATACATTAAGATATAGAACGCCATTTTATGTATTAATTAATAAGGCTGATTGAAGGGGGTCTTGTAACTGCTTTGCAAAGACGTGTTCTTAAATTATAGTCTAAGGGATGTGCCTACTTATAAAAAGGCTAATGTTTTCTGTCAGACTTCCAGTTGGGTAACAAACAGAAAGAACTAAGCATGATGTGAGAGTTTTGATGTTTCATGTTTCAGTCCTGTGTCTTATAGATTGTGCTAACAAAGGGACTGGCAGTGAGACTTTGAGCAGTTTGGGTTGAGATGACCATGGTCATGATATTTGAAAACATGGTACACGGTTTTGTGTTTGTAAAAGGAAGGGAAGGAGATGTGAGATTTACCTAGTTCATTGTACATCTGGTGGAATGAGTGTTGTCACTGATGGAATGACAGATGTGTAGGTACTCCAGTTAAAACCTGTTCAAAGACAAAAGGCTTGAATACATGCTACATGCTATTGAATACTTGTGTTTTACAGCACAGATCAAAGAAGGTGTATGTTTCACAGCTTTCAGAGGCCTGAACACTTCTGCACTCTGCAATTCTAAATTAATATGTACAAAGTTTTGGCCATTTAATTTCTGTGTTTCCTCTTTTTTTTTTTCTTTTTTTTAAAACTTACTCTTTATTTTCCAAAAAGAAAAGGAACAAGAAATAATAAAGAGAAATTTTTAGTCTCTTGTTATTTACTTTCTAAATTCTAGTTTTGATATTTGTTTCAGTAGGAATGATGTTGTGGCCAAACAAATGGTGGTCTGCGTGGCCATTTTCCTGGTTATATAAACTTATTACCTTTCTGTTCCTCACCTTCTCTCACAAGAAGCAGTCCCTGATGCCCTGCTATAGCAGAGCATGCCCAGCTTTGTGCCTGCTTGCTCAGGCCCAGTCCTGGTATCCTGTACTACCCTGCCCTCGAGACACAGCCCTTCTTTCTGATTGTTAATCCCAGAAAATAAATATCAGCCTTGAAAGAATAGTTTCCTTCTTTTCTCATGATAGATGTTCTCATCTTCTGTCTGGTGTGCCAGTGCCCGAAAACATGTACCATGTGTGCTAATCTACACCAGAAAGGATTTTTGGAGGTATTCCCTTCTACAAGATGGAAAGCAGAACTCAGATAACAGCAGGCTTTTAAAGTACAAAGGCTTTTAAGGTACAAATATTGATTTGATCTGCACTTTTCACATTCTCATGCAAAGGTTGCAGAATCTGTCATGGATGAAATTTAAACAGGGAGACTTATCTCATGGAAAAACTATTTATGTGACATCAGAATTTGACGTGGAAGCCTTCCAGGTGATTTGTTTTCTCAAAGTCACCAATTTCATGGGAAGCCAGTAAGTATTTTGGAATGTATAAAACATCAGCCTCTAAACAAAGAGGATTTGCTAATGTAGCTGGCTTTGCAAAAATGTCAGCTGGACCATACCCAGCTGACTCACCTCTCTGGACAAAAATACCCTAATAATCAATTATCTGTTTCAACATTGTAAAGTTGTGGACACCGATCTAGGGTAATGAAGCTGAGGTTGTTCGCAGCATTATCTACAGCTAGTGAAAATTTAGAGGCATGTCATAAGAAATAATGTGTCATTCTGAGTCTATACAACCTAAAAGGGAAGGTTTTGCACTCATGAACAGTACCTTAGTATTGAAGTATTTCTTACCCTTTGACTATGTTCCATGTTTAGGCCCACAGTACCCTTTCCTGAAATGAGGGCTATAGAAATGCCATCACCTTTGTGCTTGGATTAAAACCGTCATCGCTCATCGGTGAAAGCTTCAACCAGCTTTATTTCAAATTTGTAATGGAAGCAGAGGCATAGGCTATAGATCTAGAGTAAAATTGACTTATAAAATCATTTAATAATAAAGACATTACATTAAAACTAATTGAATAATATAGGTAACTGATAAAATCTGATTAAATATCTCTTATTCAGTTAATTTTGCTGTTCCTATGTCAGTCTCATTTAGAATATTTGTCATATTCAATTACATTATTATTATTATTATTTGCTGTCTACTAATGTAGTACTTTATGATCTGCAAGAAACTTCAGAGTTGTAGAAAGCTGTTAATTGAATAATTTGCCACTTTTATTAATATCAATTTATTCAAAGAATCATATAATTTCTTATTAAATCACTTAGATAATGACTTTCATTTGTTACCACTTATCATCACACCACAGCATCATCTTGCTGGAAAAAGTAAATTTTTTCAAGAAATGTTCCTCATTAACTGGTAGAAAAGTACGCCAGTTTTCAGAGAGTTAGCTTAAGGGAACTGAAACTTGAAACAAAGTTCTTAACATCTCTGCTTCATTTTCTACCCTAGCATGTATTTTCCATTTCTACTGCCAGAAAAGCTCCAAAAATACAGGTAGGATATGTATGCAAGCCATCCTCATGTTTTTCTAACAGTGGGGAAAGCAAATCCTCCACAGCCTCCAGTGTGAGTGAAACCAGAAAGTCAAGGCAAATAGTGCCGCAACTGCACTATTAAATGTTTACTCTGACCTCAGAGTAGCTCTACGAACTTTGCACCTCATCTGGACAGCTGAGTGCTGCCAAAGAGACTGAAGGGTTGTGGCTATTGATATCTTTTTGGCAAAAACCCATTCTGTTTTGAGGTTATCTAAGTTTCCATCAATATTAATTGAAACAAATGAGTTATGGAAAAGGAGAGGATCAAACTTACATCCCTGCACTAACAGCTCTAGTCAGAGCCAAAATTAGAATTCAAGTTTCTTAGATTTTTTTTTGTGTGTGTGTGTGTGTTTCCATCTGCAGTTGCAGATGTAGAATTCAGACCCTGAGAGAAGCATGACACCAACCATCATTCTGAGCAGCACCTTAAACGAGCATTTGCACAGCCAAGGAGGCTAACCAGCAGGAAATACTGAGCAAGAGCAGAGAGTTGAAGTTGTCCCTGCTTTCAGATCTCAAGGAGGAAATGCAATAGATTTTTGATACTTGTAGAACTGGTTGTTCCCTGACTGAGTGAGAAATCATTCTTGTCTTTTAATCATGGTTGAGAGAAACATTTTAGCAATTAGAGGGCCAGAGCCAGTTTCAGCCTATGAATAAAGCAAATTTTCTGTGTTTTCTCATGCCACCAAGTTCCTCAAGTATTGATGTGTAGGGCATGGATCAGGAATGGTTCAGGTGCATTACTGCAACTTCCGAGTCCAGATGTTGTGCTGTGATGAAGAAAAGTGGCCTAGCTGTTTTCAGCTGTTTTATAGCCAGAGAAAGAAAAATGTTGAGGATGATTCCTGCACATCTGCTGGTTAAGGTGTGTTAATGGAAGCTGCAGTGTTGTGTTCAGGTTCTCCAGAAAGCGTTTATGCTTTTCAGACTGGCTTGCCTGGTTTAGACAGACATTTAGAAATACTTTTCAGTGAACCCAAAACACAGATTTTACAGCTCCTAACCAAGTTTCTACTTCCTAAAACAAGCAGGGTCTGAGTTTTACATTCAGGGTAGGACAAAGCATCTAAAGCAGGATACGGAAGTCAGCTAAGAGCAAAACAAGGGGTTCAGTGATTGTTTGCCCCCCATCAATGCAGCATGATGCACTGCAGCTTCCCCATCATCTTCTAAAACATTTCACGAATGATAAAATGGTTTCAAAGGGACAGACTTGACAGTGGGACACTCTCCCCATCATGTGGGATTGGCCCCTAAGCATGACAGGGCATGTAAGGCATTTTCCTATTTGCAACTGACTCTAGCAGCAGTCAGGTGAATATCTTCTGGATCACATATTTTTGCATTAGCACCTTAATTGCCCTCAAAGAAACTCAAGATTAGAAAAGCTCTGCTTTAGCCCAACTCTAGACCTGGTTCTTAAAGGTACACTTGCACCTAAATACAATGCTCCATTTTTTAAAAAACTGAACAGGTTTTGGTTAATAGTTGCTAGCTGGATTTTGAGAGAGCTTATGTACAACTCTAAGTAGATGATATTTGAATTTAATAGTACTTTAAGTAAAACAATCTGCAAAAGCTGAGATATTGTGGTCAAACCCATCCATATTAAGCATTTTCTCTGCCAACTTGGTAAATATTCATCCAAGTAAATGACTTGGGAAAATTAATTGACCCATAAGGAGTTGTCATGTAAAATTTTTATGCTAGATTCAGTCAGAAACTGTGAAATAGAGAGTTTTCTGCTCCTTTTTAAGGGCAAAGCTAATGCATTCAGGAGTCAGTGATGTGCCAGAATAATAAACCAGTTGTCAAAGAAGTAATATTACTTATTTGGATTGGGAAGCTGCAGATTGTTTGTCTTAATCTAAAATTCCTGACAGCACCTGACCATTAACTGAGGACATGGAACATGTGCAAGTTAAAATGAAATTAAACTGCTATGTATTAAACATTGCACAAACTTATGCTACTGTCAAAAGTGGAGCTGAGTGAACGATTCGGTTTTTGTCAATGAGTGAAAAGAATGGAAAAAAGAATCCATTTAGATCAACAAGAAATTGATCCTCATAATCCCACTGCATTTTTGCATCACTAGAGAGATTAAAAAGGGGAGCTTAGTAAAAACTTTTGGGAGGCCCATTAAAATGAATACACTATTTAAAAGAAATAAGAATAGGATCAGATGCAGAGGTTATTATAACTTGAAAATAATCCATAGTGTGCCGACAGTTACTTTCCAGAGCAGGGCTGAATAGCCATATTAGGAAAAAGAAGGAGCCAGCCACTTATTGTGCCTATTGTTCATGCTCCACTTAAGGTCATATCTACTCATAAATTTTGACTGGAAAAAACTTATTTCATTAAAAAAAACAAACAATCAAACAAAAACCTAAAAAACCTATAATGAAAACTAAAAGTTATTAGATATATCCTACAGAAAGAAAATCAGATAATACAGGAAAGTGAGTCTGGCATGCTCAGACAAGGTTCTCAAAAAGGCGTCAGAGCACATTGCTGAATACCCTGATCCCATAGTCCAGAATCTGGTTCACAGTTTGGGCCAAACTCTGATTTCCTCCTATTTTATAGGTTGTCAGAACATTGGCAAACATGACAGCTAGGAGCTATTATCCTTGCTGTTACCCTTTTTAAATAAATAAGATGAGACAGTTCCTTTTGTCACATTGATTATATTTTTCTCCTTCTCTGCAACAAAAGGAAGTGCTTTTACTTTCAGACCTGATGGTGTCAAAATAATCTTGGATGTTTTAGTTAATTTAAAGAGAAAAAGGTGCAAAGATGAGTATACAATATCCTTAGGAAAAGTTTTTTACAAACTTTGCAGAATCCTTCATTAAATGTTACTGTAAAAACTGTTTCAAACTATAAATTATACAGAGTCACAGGCTCTCATAATGTTACTCAGGTACGTGTATCTAATTTTTAAATTATTTGAATCACAGTAAAAATCCTTTGCTAACACTCATTTAAGTTTTAATAGGGTTTTTATTAGAATAGATCTGCAAATTCTGTCATTTTATAAGAAACTTAAATCAAGGCCAGTGAAGGAGATGGAAAATATTGCATTGCTCTGGGATATATGCTGCTTTGGGAGATGATTTGTTCTCTAGCGATATCTTATTCTTGTCTCACTGCACACAGTCAGCTACTGCACTCCATCCCCTGAGGACGCCAGAGTTACTCACTCACATCCATCCAATGTCCTCTGTGATCTGATAGTGATCACCAGCAGTAACTAATGGCTGCTACTTCCCTGAAGTGTGCGTGTTGCCATAATCAGCCTATCCAGGTATTCATCAGAAACTCACCTGGCCACATCCTCGAGTTAACGAGGAGCTGTAAAATGAAGGCTTGTAATTGCTGTTAGCTATAGAAGCTAACTCCCTGACAGATGCTATTAGGTACCAAAATAAACAGGTTCAAAAAGAAATCTCTTGAAATTGACTATTAAAATTCTTGTTTTATGTTTTAAATAAGGGAAATACATTAACCTTTATTAATAAGTAATATTTACTCCTTATAAACACCATGTTCTTGTATCCACAAAGGAAAAACAAATCTGGTCCCATTTCCTGGTACCACTCAGGAAAACTCCTAGCTACTGCATGAATGAATATTTAGGCAAAACCTTCTTTTTTTGTGGGAAAATTTGGAAAGCTCGTTCTGTGGTAGCAACATTTAATACTTTAAATTCTTATTCTATATCACTCCCACTTGTTGTCCACTATCTGCTGCTGGTGCTCAGGAGGTGTCACAGATCTAGAGGTGCACTTTGACAGAGATGCTTCCAGTATTATCAGAGGTACTGATGAATTTTACTTTATTTATTATTTTGAAAAATTTAATAATTTCAGCTTTCATTAGTAAATGGATACAAATAATGTCTTTAGAGTCTACTATAGTTAAAATCATTCCTGCCACTGGCCATAGGCAGTTCATAAATGATGAGAAGTGGCTGACGGAGCTGGGGGTGTTCAGTCTGCAGAGGATGAGGCTCTGGGAGAACTAATCACCTCTGCAACTACCTCAAAGGAGCTTGTGGCCAAGTGGGGGCCAGGCACTTCTGCTAAATATCAAGAGAAATTGACCTCAATTTGCACCATGGGATGTTTAGATTGGATATTAAGACAAATTTCCTCACTGAAAGGGTGATCAGGCATTGGAATGTACCACCCAGGGAAGTGGTTGAGTCACCATTCCTGGAGATATTTATAATATGTGTAAATGTAGCACTTGGGGACATGGTTTAGAAGTGGATTTTGCTGTTAATCACTATACTAAATGTCACCTGGAAGTTACTCTATTTTTCTGAAAAGGACTTTTGAAGGAATTTTTTACAAAAAACATTTTAAAAGCTTGGAAAAAACTACAAATACTTCCCACCTTGTCTATTTGTAGCATTTTATTTACTCTTTTAAACGTAGTGTAGTAGGCAAAGTGAAATTTGTTGTTAAAATATACTAATTTTTGATGTTAAAGTGAAGAACATTTGAGGCCTACATTCACCTTACTTCTGTCCAGCCATAACCTCCACCCTTTTCCTGCATCTTCTTTGTGCTCTCCTCTCTGGCTCCTCAGAGCACATGGCTCACTACGGGAATGTTTGCCTGGGTAGCACTGCTTACTGCAATGCTTTGGGAAAAGCCAGAAGGAGCCAGGGGGGAATGTGTTACACAGCTTGCTGAGCCAAGTAGCTGGCATGGCAAGGGAAACTGCCAAGATGAGGAGAATGCTCTGGTGAGAAAGTTGTAATAGTTCCATCATCAGATCTAACAGTCCTGTTTTGACTAATTTCTCATTTTTGGTTTTACCTCTAAAGTCTTTTTTTACCCTATTATTTTATTTTCTAAAATTTAAAACAGCAGCTCTTCAGATGGTTATCTGCCTTCTATATTCAAACTCTTGCAAAAACTTTTAAGAAAAATCTCTTCAACCAATCAATGCACTAAATCATCCCTATGGCCAATAGTAAGTTACAGAAATAAACTGTAGAATATTGTCTTTGTTAGGCATCATTGTGGAAGTCATTTCTGTGCTAGAATACCGTTCTTATATAATCTGAAATCTGCACTTAAGAAGTTCAGTTGTCATTTCAAACTGCAGTGGATTATATACAGTGAGCTGTAATCAGTTAAAAATGAGTCCTCTGATAAGTTCTATCCCTTTAATAATTTCCCTGAAATAAGTCAACTTTACATAAAAGAAGCAGAATATCTTAGCTACTTACATCTCTAGGATTTTTGTTGCTTAGATTACAAAAGTATCAATAGGTAGAAGAGTAATTTTGCAATTTGTACTACTCTTGTTTTTTTTACTCACTTTGTCTAAAATTATGGATGTTTTATTCAGGCAATATCACTCCTGCTACTCACTTTCAAAGATAAAATTATTTCAGCTTGAACTTTATGCAAACTGAAACGCATGAACCAGGAGATTATATTCAAGGTTAAAAATCTAAGTATGGAATTCATAATTATCTCAAGAGATATAATTACGTGATGAGGCAAGGTATTTTAATTGCTGTCCTAGAAAAGGATGGCATATAACTAATGTATTCAAAGCTGCAGGTAGAACAGTGAAATTGCCTAAACTAAAGAAAAGGGACTACTCAGTCCCCTGAATCTTTCAGATTTTTTTTCTATACATAGCACATGACTTTCTTTCAGTTCCTTTGCCTTAAAAATAATTCCTAGAAAATGCCCTGTGCCAGCCAGCATTTGGTTTTGTTTTTTATGTTTCCAAACCAAACAACTCTTTCATGGTAGCACACTTCTATGAGTCCTCGCACAACTAAAATTCAATATAGGAAATTTTGTTAAGTGAAAAATATAATTTGCTTTAATGGTTTTCCTGTTTTAAATCTTTTCTGTACCATGTATTTCTATTTTCTGAATATGTCCTGTTTCAGGGGGATATCCAGGGAAGCTCTCCCTAGAATGAAATGGAGAATTCAGTTTCTTTTTTTTTAACTTTTTGGGTTTTGGTTTTTTTTTTAAATTAATTCCTAATTTTTTTTAATAATTTCCTAACCTTGAACTATGAAAACTATACTTTTGAAAGATCCATGCATTCTGGAAAAAATAAACACTCTCTTGTGTTTGCAAAGAGTGTTAAAAGTAAAAAATAGTCAGTCTTGTGAAAATTTCCTTTCCTTCTGTTTCAACAGTCACCTCAAAACATAGTAATTTGATACCAATATTTTAAATTGTTTTCAATCTTTTCGCAGAATTCTAGTGGAATGCCCAACCAAACAAAAAGGGCAGCTAAAGGTAGGACTGCAGAACATGTGTAGAAAAATCAATGTCAGGTGTAACTTAGTTTTCCTCTATCCTGGTTTTATCTGCTTTTTTTTCTAGATTCGAAGTACATTGATTATAAAGCCTTTCATATCTATTTCCTTAGATAAACCACTTCACTAATCAGCATAGCCAATTATGTCTGTTGTCTTCTGTGAAGGAAGAACGGGTGGTGCCAAGCAATAGGACAAGAGGCAGGGGGCAGGAAGTGATGCACAGAAAGTTCCACCTGAACTAGAACAGATTTCACAGAGAGATTGTGGAGTCTTCCTCACATTCAAGAACCATGTAGACACAATCCTGTGCAGTGGGCTCTAGAACAACTCTGCTTGAGCTGTGAGGTTGGACCAGCTGACCCATTGTGTTTCCTCCCAACCTGGCATCCAAAATTTTCGTGAATTAATGAATAAACAATTAAAAATAAAGGAATTTTTTTCCTACACATCACCCATTTTTCTACCACAAAAAAAAAAAAAAGTTATCAGAATGCCATGGTGCACCAATCAATTCCATTATTTAGCTGTTTATCTATTATTTTTGCATTTGCCCCTTCAAATTAGTTTGTCTTTACTGTTTTCATTTGGAAAAGGGAGAATAGAACATTTTTGTTCTGTTTTCCTGGAACAATATTTAGTAGTTTATTACATTTCTTACAGCCTCAGTTTTTCAAAACCTCTTAACATTTTATGCAACAATAAAAAATCTGTAGCTTCAGTTTCAATGGAAAAATTACAATGAAAAATGGTCTTCTCTAACTTTGTTTTACTGTGTTGCCTTCTAACACTATTTCTTGGTTTTTTACTCTTTTAGAATCCTTGAAAATATTATTGAGTGCATCTATGGTCACCTGTGCTTTGTCTATAATGCTGAATAGGAGGGGATCAAGTGTTGATTTCTGCCCTCAACACCAAAAGGAATGAGTGAGCTGATACCCAAGAGCCTTGCAGACTGGTGACATCCATTGTATATTCATGCTATAGTGAAATAGGTAGAGGTGTCCAAAACACCTTGAAAGAGGGAGCTAAAAATTAAATAATACATGTAATTATGGGTTCCATAGGCAAGCTCCACTGCAGGTCCTGAATTTACCTTTACAGTCATTGCCATGTGCTTATGTAATGGAAAGCTTGCAGTGCACATCTGAGAGCCTACATGCTGAAAGAAGAGTGTAGAATGTCAATCTGAGGTAGAAAACACTTGAAGAGACGGGAAGTAAATGAAGATTTGTCTACAAAGTAATTTCCAGCAGAAATCTTTATAGCTAATCCGCTACTGCTCACAATAAATATCTAACCAAGAGGATAACTGGAAGCTCAGAAGGTGTACTATAGTACCACAAGATGGATAATAATTAAGTTATTCAACAAATTAATAAAAACAATTGCATAATTGAATTAAACCAACAATTTATATGACTGAAAATGTAGGTTGGCTCAAGGGAATGGATGAAATCCTGCTATTTTAAGGAATTTTGCACAGTAGTTAAGTCATTATATGCTTGGAAACAGTGGATCTGAATACCAGAGTAGTACTCTATGCATATTGTGTGTTAATGTGTATGTGATAGGAATATAGGAAGAGTGTGAAGGATTTTTTTTCATTGTGCAATATTTTAAATAGCTTCTTTGTAAAACCTGCAAAGCTCAAGATAGAAAGATAAATAACATGTAAAAGTAACCCTTAGGAAATTATTCATTAAAGGGCTTCTCTGTCCTGGGTGTTTATGATAATGAAAACACAACAGTGACAATTAATCGTGAAAGCTACAACTGAGATGTCACCACTGGATATAGAAACAAACAAAGAAAAGAAAAAGCAAGCTTGAAGTTAATCAAGAGAGGACAGAAAAATAAATGAAGTGTGAGACATATTTAAGTATCAGAAACATTTTCCATAGTGTTGATCTGCTAGGAAAAGTTAATCATTACTGGGGCTACACCCCAGGCATACACTTGAGACTAAATAATGAGCACATTTAGTCAATGAAACAAGTGAAAATAAGGTTTCCCCAAGAGAAGAGACAAGAAATCTATTCCTTCCCAGCAAAATGATAAATAACCTACTATTAATGTCCCAATGGAAAATGCTACAGAAAGGTCATAAAGTAATAGCTTATTCTTGTCTTTCCAAAGAATGGTAAATGAAAAATTATATAAAAAAAAATATATATAT
>VWYP01020789.1:0-227135 GCA_013400435.1 Pycnonotus jocosus
AAAAAAAAATCAGAAGCTTTTTGTCCCATCCTTCTTCAGAACAGAAAGGCACAACCAGAAATGCTTTAGTTTGAAGCCAAAGAAACATTTTTAGTTCAGGGCCAAATAATGGTGGTGTGGTTTTTTTTTTGTTTTTTTTTTTTTTTTTTCCCCAAATGAATATTATGGAAAATATTGCTTTATTTTTAATCTTTTCCATTTTTTGTTTTCTTTCTTTTCCTTTCCTTTTTTTTTTTTTTTTTTTAAGATACACTGCCATATAAAATAAATCAGCTGAATCAACTCTTGTTCCAAGTTTTAAGGTTAGCTGGGAGACATTTTATTGTCAAGAATGTCTGAGCTTACTAAGTTCTTTGGAAATAGGCATTGATGTTCTCATTGGACTGTGTTGCTTCAGACATGCAGCACCATTTAAAATAAATAATCCCAGATAACTGAAAGGCAGAATTCATTGTATACAAGGAAATAAAAAATAAGCTATAAGATAAAGCATCCAGATTTGATGTGAGCTTTAGTTCTTCTTCTTGTGGAAGAAGAGTTGGGCTCTGTTGGTTGCAGTGGGTTTTGTTGCAAAAAAACAGCCCCTGGCATGTTCTGAGTTTGCTTTGGAGCTGGAGTTTGTGTGTGGATCCCTCAAGTCCTGGAAAGGCTGCTGCCCATGGCTCAGCATGTGATGCAACGGGGGCTCTCTCCTCCACCCTGCCTTGTGCTTTGGCAATATTTGTAGAAATAAATTCAGTGCCTTGAGACTTCTGCTGGATTTGGTGATGCAAACAGCTGGTTTCATATCAAGGGAAGCACACAACTTGTTTAAGAAAACAGGCAGCTACCTCCAGATTGAGGAATATTGATTTTGGAAAGTGGTAAACGTAAGTGCATGCTGAATTACGTGGGAGGTGAAAACTGTGCAGTTAAAAGGAAAAGAGCTCTGGGGCTGACCACCTCCAGGTAGAAATATAAGTCACTGTATTACTTTTAATCATTTTTTCAACAACCCTCTTTCTTCCTCTCTGCAAGATTCCCAGGAAGACTAGTTTCCAGCTTTGACACTTATTGTTAGATGCATTAAATTAAGCAGTGTAAATCCACCCCTGAGAATTTACCATTTGTCTAGCTTTATGCAGCAGGTGGAATTTCACTGGGCAGAATTGATGCCAGTTTTTCTTCCAGGACCATTTTGAAATGTGTGCCTTTTCAGTCACCAGCGTTCCTATTTTCCCCTTGGCGAGGCATATGTCTCACTAAAGAGCCTGTTTGGAGGTTGTTGGTTTAGACAGTTCTTTGCTTTTAGGTTTGTTTTTTTTACATGCTTATCTGTCCTTTTTCAAAACACCACTGAAATTCAGGGCTGAAGTCAAGGCTTTGCTTCCCTGGCATCCCCGTCTAGGAGGAGATGAGCCTTTCAGGGAGCTGAGCATTGCAGATGTGATCTAAGCACTGGCAGGACTGCAGTGGATTTCTCTGGCTGCTCTTTGCCTAGAGAAGCCTACAGCAGTATCTCTATATTTATGTCCATGTGTGCATATGTTTGAGTGAGTGGTAGGAGGAAAAAATTCCTTAAGACTGCTCACATCCCTTCCCCTGGAGAGGGGTGATGGCAGATGTTCCTTATTTGTCCTCCTGGAAGGGCTGAGCTAACTGTGGGCACGGAATCTTCTCATTGCCATGGTAATGAATGTCTTCTAGAAAATGTGATTTCTGTCATATAGTTGGGGAGAGAGACTTTTATTTAGATTTCCTGGAAAGGTTTTACTAATCACATTATTTTGACTCTTGCTTTTGCTGCTGTCTGTGTCACCATATCAAAGAAGCATTCACCACACTGTCCCCAAGGAAACAGCAGCACCTTTCATGGCCATGCACAGTTTATTTTAATTGTTTGCAATGGCTGGTGTTCTCACTTAATTTCAGGGCCACTTTCTTCAGGATAACATATTACTGAAGAGGTGCTGAATAATTTACAAGATTCACATCTAATTAATGTGAGAAAACACCAGGAATGTAAATCCATGGTTCTTGCTACTCTTTTGTGTTTTGTATTAGTCTGACAAGCACTTGCAGAGCTTCCTCTGCAAGCCTCTCTGCTCTTCAATGTTGAAAACATAATCTAAACAGCATTCCTCAACTTCACGTATATTTTTCCATGAAAAAAGACTTGAGTTTATATTATAAAATTTATAAACTATCATTAACTGAAGATGGTTTAGTTTTGTTAGTTTTTGTTTGGTTTTTGTTTTTTTTTTACATTTGTGGTGTTTCTCACAGCTCAGACTGTGAATGATGCTACATTTTGCAGTACTATCAGTTTGGAAATATCTCCAGCTATTCACTTAATGATCACTTAATACAGAGCAATGACAGGGGCAATGTTACCTCTTACAGCATATGAAATAAGGTAATTCCTTTTTTTTCCATTCTCAATTCTGCCTGTTTTGGTAAATCTTTCTGGATCCAAGTTGTAAAAATGACCTTTTGGCATCAGATTGAGATCAAAAGTCCCTTCTTGCTTTTGCTACAGTTTCCTTTACGTGACTTGGCTGAATCATTTAATCTTGCTGTGTTAACTCTCAGTTCACAGATAACATTGTATAATTTATCTTTTATGGTTTTTTAACTAAAAAAAATTGTAAACTAGTGACTGTCTCAAACATTTTTGTAAAGTTGAACCCCATGGAAATGCAATTCTTTTTGTCTTTATCATCAACTTCAAAGCTCCTCTTCTTTCACCTGTGAATACACACATCACTGGGATGTAATATGTGCTGAAATGTACAATGTGCTGTAAAATGTACCTGACATATGGGTGCAGTGGGTGCACTGGGTCAGGCTTTGATGAAAGGTTTCTCAGTAAAGTGGAACTGCTCTTCCCCTGCTCACTTCTCATGGCAGAGCCAGAGATGATGGGTTTTTGTTCTGATTGCTGTCTTGTAGTTTAATAATGGAGGAAGATAACAAAGGAGTAAAAAACTTTTTAAAACCCACATGGCACTGTTATTGCTGTTGTTCACAGAGTACTGGAGGGAATTCAAAAATGCTATTGGTGCTATATAAATAATTGATGTTGTAATCTTCAGGCCAGGCATCCTTTCATGAAGTAGCAGTTCAGGGAGCACTGTCACTTCGTGTCTTTGGGAACACAGGTTTGTACAAGATGTGTCAAGAGACACAGAATCACTGTGAGTTTGGATCCAGAGTTGTGAAGTGCCACTGGGGTCACTGCTGGCACAAAGATACTTCAGAGCAGGTGACAAAGAAATGCTCCAATATTGTTCAGTTCACAGGGGTGGTAGAGAATGACTGTGAGGTGTTGTCTAAGAGGAATAAGAGCAAAAGTCTCTGCAACACTGCTCTGATCTCCATGCACATCATCTGTGTGAAATCCCACTGAAGATCACAGTGATCAATGGGACAGTACAAGATACATTGCTTTTCCAGAGCTGCACTCCCGAGGGGGCCTTGGCCAAGTTTTTAATTCTGCCTTTAAAGGGCTGGAAACACATTCTGCTTTAATGATGCATCACTGAGAGCAGAAAAAAAATGTGGTAGTGATAGTAGTTATGGCTCTAACTGTGCTCTGCTAAATTTGAGAATGATCCATTATCCTTGACTACAGAGAGCTCTTAAAACTCTCAGTTTTAAACTGTGCTGCATTCATGACACAAAGTAATCAAAGCCAGAAAATGCAAATAAAATACTCTGTGGAAAAGTGAGAGCTGGATTTTCTGAGATAAACAAGTAACAGAAAACTGAGTTGTAGGAATACAAACAAATGGCAGCTTTAGTATTGAAATTACCCAGATTTTGCCAATTTCAAGTGCAGCTGTGCTATTTAGGTTCGGTTAGTTTAAAAGAAAAGAATTTCCTTGAACACAGAGCTCTGCAGACATCAGAGTGGTGTAATAAATAAATAAATAAACAAGCCCAGCCAGGGAGCACAGATGCCAGTAATGTGGCAGTGTATTAAAGTTTACAGCTACTTCTTTTAGATTCTTCCCTGGGGTGCCATGTGTCAGCCTCCCCGAGAAGGAACTGCAAAGTCTGATTCACTGACGTATTAGAAGACATCTGTGCTTGCTGGCTTGGATTAGGGATCCTGAATCAAAAAGAGGTTGATCTGCCTTTCCAGCACTAAGCTGACACGAGGTTATGCAGCTTTAGCTTGTTGGCTTTTTATCTGGTTGTGTTGGATGCTATGAGTCAGCACTGGGTGGCTTTTTTTGCTTGGGGATTGCCTCTTTCCTGGGCAGGGTAAGAGGTGTGAAATGGCTTTGGCCATATCTGTGACCTGCAGAGAAAGAGCTTTGCATTTCCTGTGGTCAGCTGAAGGACAAATGCAGGGATAACTCACAGGTGCCAAAGGGTGGCAGCTTCTCAGGGCACCAGCTGCTTCATGTGAGGTTAGCTTGGGTAGAACGGTAAGAAAGTTCCCCCTGAAGAGATCCTGCTGCCCTAAGTCCTGCTGGATCATTTTGTTTTCCAGCAGAGTCTGTGTATTAATCAGGAGCTGCTGTGCCTGTCCAGCCCTG
Source organism: Pycnonotus jocosus (assembly GCA_013400435.1). NCBI lineage: Eukaryota > Metazoa > Chordata > Aves > Passeriformes > Pycnonotidae > Pycnonotus > Pycnonotus jocosus. The sequence goes on from VWYP01020789.1 coordinate 4,527, forward strand.
CTGCCAGTCTGTCATCATGTGGGATGTTGGAACAAACAGTCCAAAGGCTGCTGTCCTCTGCTGCAGGAAAAGGCATTTTTCACAGCAATTTATGTGCAAAAATACTGAGGACATGGGCTTGCTTTGGGTTAGCACCATGCTATTGCTTCATGTCCTGTTGTCCTTTGCCTGCCCCCAACTCAACACAAAAAACCAGCCAGGCTGGGAGCCTTCCATCAGAGAGAATAGTCCCAGTCCTGGCCAGTCATTCTGCTTTAGTGGCTCTCTCTCTGTGCCTGTTTTAGAGTCCAGCAAACTGCTGATGTGCTGGTTCGATCATTACAAAAACCTGGTGTTTCTGCTTTTGACATACATACTAAAGTTTGAGATTTGGGGATAAATGGAAACCGATGTTTTTGTCAACCGGACACAGGAGAAGAAAGCTGCCAGACATCCATATTTTTGGCTGAGAGTATTCCACTGACGTGGTAGCTATCAAAATACAATCTGGTGCCCATCCTGACAGATACACAGCATTTGTGTGACATAGGGAATGTCAGCTTGGGGTTCACAGCCAAAACACATTTAGCTCACAGGAGCAGAAAGCTTAGTACCCTAACCCTTTGTTCTTCAGCTAGAAATGCACTGGGCTGAGGGGAGAATGAATTACAGGGAAAGACAAATACACACAGATATTGCTGTCACTGAAATTAGTGTGGCAGTGTGTGCACCCTGCTCTGTAGGACCCCTCACCTAAAGGAAACAGAACCTGCTCCTGGTGATGTTGAAGACAGGATACAACATCACAGGCTTAATGTTCAGCTGTGATGGACATGGATCATGGGAAAATAGAGTTTTACTGTAGCCAATGTATTGGTGGGCACTAGGGGATTGACAGAACACAGGCCAGAAAAAGCCTTGCATTTATTTACATAAGAAAATAAACCAAGGGACTTGAGGGACTTTCAGGTCATTTGTGGGACTCCTCGCTATTGCCTTGTTCCAGTCTTGTGGGTTTTGCTTCATCTTTTAGAAGATAGGAAGCATAAGGAAAAGCAGAAACCTCCAAAATAGAAATTTTGGGTTACTACCATATGTCCTTGGAACACAGACATGCCCTTGAGGACTTCACTGGATGCTGAGTGTGTGAAAAAAAGGGTTTGAATCATTGAAATTCTGTGTGAGTAAACACAGGCATAGCTATAGCTTTTTATTTTTAAGAAATAGAGAAATTCTAATTACACCACTGTGTCCTGTTAAATTGACTATTATTTTAGAAGAAAGATAGCCCTTCATTTTTTTTTTGACAAACAAATCAGATGAAAACAACAGCAAATGGGTATTTAACTCCATGACAGCATCAACAAATCAAGTGTGATACATCTCAGTGCAATTTCCTCCTGCAAAAAACCTTGTCTGTGTCTCTGCCTACAAAGGATGAGAAGCAGGTAAGTGAAAGCTGTGTGAGCCTTCCCTAAAAGAAATGTTCCAGAGGAAAGGGAATGCACCAGTCCCCAATCTGTGTGTGGTTCCCACCTTCATAATTACCTGTGTGGAGGAATCTGGCGTGTCTTGGGTGATTTCAGAGCTCTAGACTCACCTGACTGTGCAAATCCCAACAAACAGCAAGAGCAGCAGCTCCCCTGGCCAGGAGCCATCAGTAAGGTACATTAGCCAGGTATCGGGTACTTCCTAACATATTTTTAAGGTTCCAAAATTCAAAACAATGGAAATTTTGAAAGGTAAATCTAGAACTCATACAAATATTCATTTAAACTATTTAAATAGGATATTCTAATGCTTTGTATTTTTTCAAACTTTTTTTTTTAATATACTTGGCATCATGGACAGAAACATTTGTTCCTCTTAGCAACAGAGCCTGAGACTAAAAGCTCTGCATTTCCCCTCACAGGCAGGGCCTGTCTCATTTCCTCTGCTTCTCAGGAAGCTCTTGTTCAAAACATCCAGAGCAGCTGGTATCTCTTAGCACAGAGGACTGCCTTCTTGACTGTACATGACAGAGGCATAATCAGCTCTTTGTTTTCCTAATTTTTTTTTCTGCAGAATACAAAAGCATGATTGAAAGAACTTTCCATTTCACTGGGAAATGTAGGCTCTCATAGTGTTCTGTATGTCTTCAAACCAACACCAATGCAGCTATCTTTTTTTAGTGTTTTGTTTTTCTCTGATAATCCTTTGTGGTGTCAGGAGCTGAGGGATCTGTTTGATACTTCTGTTCCTGCTTTTAATTGAGTCCTATAACAGTGCCAGCATTTGAGAGGTCTCCAAATGACCTGGAAATGCAGAAGTACTTTATCATTGCCCACAGTGAGCTTTACAAATCCTGCATGACTAAGGAAGACAAGAGAGCATTTTGAAGAGCTGTATGTTGTCCCTTTAGATGTGATTTGCATCTACACAATTATGTATAAATAGTGTATCTGTTAAAGGACGTCTGTCCTAGCATTCAGTTGCTGTTTTTGAAATGGAAAAGCTTTTGTTTAGGGCCTGGATCTTAAGCCTGCAGTATGAGTTTATCATATTGAAGTCATGGAGGTTACTAATACAGAGGACTCAGTGGGGACAAGAACTGTAGAATGCCCCCCAGTCAAGAGATTTGTATTGGGAGAATAATGGACCCAAATTCTCACTCACATCACTCTAAATCAGGAATGAATTCAGTTAAGTAACAAGAATTTTATCTGTGAAAATTACCATGAGAAGAGAATGAGATCTGCTTTATTTACTTTTGGAACAACTTGATGTTTGAAATGGGCATTTATGGCTATATGTGCTCAAATAGGATTTTGAATTGTCAGAATTAGTTAAAGTCACTGCTTTTACTATACATGGGATGTTTTTAATGGTGCACTTGTTTTCTTGGTGCCGTATGTTCCTCCTTTTAGAAAAACAAACAAACAAAAATTAAGATCATCCAACCAAGTTACTACAAAATGTGGCAGCTTCTTATATCTGTTTGTATATAAACATACATTGTGCAAGCCACAGAACAATAACAAGCCTTGGTGATCAGCCTAATATGAAAGTGGTTGTTAATATACCAGGAAAATCAGTGTTTCTGTCTCCCTGTCTCAAAATGGAAGGAAGATATTGCAAAATTTCTGGGGAGCAAAGTGACATCACTGAAACTATCATACTGAACTTTTCCAGGTCCTCTGCTCTTGTTGATAAAGGGATTTTTTTCCTTCCCCACTCAGTCATCCTCTGCTTCACCTCCATAAAGTGTCCTGCAGGGAGTGAAGAGAGAAATACACTTGTCAGAACAATCTTATTCTTTTTCTAAAGATGTCACTGACACAGGGATACATTTTGGGCACCAGGTGGAAGGATGCAGTACCCAGAGGATTTCAGTCTGTATTCCCTGTATTTTCCCAGATGATTTCCCACTTGAGTTACTCAGATCAAAGACCAACAGGTGTTTGTGATGCAGGTGTTAGAATTGGGCTGAATTACACCACAGTTCCATCATAAACATTAACCCACCTCTACTACCAGTATGAATAAATTGCTGCTCAGTCTGGGGCCAAGATGATGTTGTCAATCCCTCCTGTACTATTAAAAACTGTTCTGTGTTTTGTACATGCAAACTAGGGGCTGGGAGGTGTCAGCAGTGGCTTTTTGAGAACTTGAGGGATCCCTGGGGCCCCCAGGGAGTGTTGGCACTGCCATGGCCCCACTGCCCCTCCATGGGGCACACACAGAAGGCACCTGGGATCTGCTCTCCATGGGAGAGTTCATGGAGGCAGGAAGGGAAAAGTTGGGGTGGATTCACTGAGAGTCTCTACTCTGCCAGGCAAATCCCAGGAAAGTCAGCAAAAGTCTTCACCCTTTGAGGATGTTATTTTATCTTTTTGCATTCCACAGCAATAGGACAGATTTTACTTGGATCCAGTCAGCTTTTCTTTATCTCAGATAAAAGCAGGGTGTTAACTCTGCCTGCACTGGAGCAAGTGGTTCTTTGGATATTGGGACACCAGTAAGAAATCTAAATCCCCCTGGGAATGAGGAATGTATTTCCAACCTGTGGGAAATTTTTTACAGCATTCTTATAAGGTCTATGTGTGAACTCTGCCCATGTTTTTAGTGACCCTGCTCTGTTGTGATCTGTCATGTTTCCAGAGGTGGGTGTGCTGTCACAGGCTTGAGGAACCAAGGAAATTGCTGTGCAGACACTTATTTTTTGTCACATTTTTCTGAACAATATGCCTCTCAGTCTTCCTGTGTCGTGTCCTAAATCTTTGAGGCCCATAGTAGATGCCTAATAGAGAGATAATCTGGGTTGATATAGGATGTACTCTCTCCCCCTATTCTTCCATTAATAATGATAATAGCCTGTCAGCACAAGGCATTTCACAGTTTTTGTCTTATTTCCTTTAGGTTTTCCAAGTCTGTGGTTTCTTTGAAACCACTTTTTTTTAAACTATGAGCTACCCAAATTGACATGACTAACAACACCTGTGCTAGAAAGTAAAAAGAAACACTGAATCTATGGGGATGAATGTCCATTTCATCCGTGTTTTTAGCACTGATCCTTTAAATTTATGGTGTGACTCCTGGATGGGAATATAACATATCTAGGATATTTATTGATAATTACATGTAACAACTCTATGGCCAGATGGTTTTCACTGCAAATCCATGAGCAAAGATGGTTTTCACTCATCTCTAGTTGTAAAAAACCTCAAACAACAAAACAAAGAACACAGCCTGAAGGGCAGACTGGCTCTCTCCCTTCTTATCACTTGCCCAGTGGTTCCACTGTTGTTTCTCAGATCTCACCAAAGGTTGTCTCTTGTCTCACTCAGTAATAACTGATTTTGGCTGGTTTGGATTCTGCTGCTTGATGTCAGCAGTTATTTCACTACAGTGTTTAGAGCAGGGGTAAGACGATACATAAATATATAGATACATACACACACAGACTTGAAATCTGTCTTTCAGCTCTTTGGCATCTTGAGTTATTCTTTATACACGAGTTTTGATCTATTTTGTTTTGTTAGGTCGACACAATTCTCCTTCTTTTTGCTGCATGGTGAATTCCTTTAGCAATGACCTCATGCTAACTGAGAAAAATACAGCATTTCCTGGAAGGCAGGGTGTTCAGAGACCTGTGTGATGCTGCTGAAGCAGACCCTGCAAACTCTGCAGTGCAGGCTCGTTTCAAAAGAGGTGTGTGACAGATGGAAAAAAAAGTGACATTAAGGCTAATTTGTAGTTTTTATTATTAAGCATTTTCCTGGCTTGTCAGTGCTGCAAGCAGAAAGCAAAAAGAACAATAAAAAAGAGTGATCTCTATAGTTATGTCTAGTGAACCCAAGGGTGCTGTCTTACTGGGGAAAGAATATATTGTTTTATTTCCAATAGCTTAAAATCCAGAGCTGTACAGGTGACATAGGCGCCTTCCTTTATTTCACTTGGCTGTTTTCATTCTATATTGCTTTTAAAATTAACATTGACCTTTAGTGGCTGTGGAAACATCAGTTACAGAAGATTAAATAAAGAAATAAAAAGGGTGCACAGTAAATAAGTACATGAAGATGTAACAGATAGATTAACTATGCTATCCCAGTGAATAAAACTCAGAGCAGCATTTCCTGCTGGGGACTGGCTCCTCAGCACTCTGCCCTTGCTGCTGGGTACAGCAGGTGTAGCTTAGTCTGGATGTTATCCATCATTCCCATGTGCACTTTGGAAAACTTGTCTCAAAAAAAAAGATGCTTGAATTTTTTTTTCCTTTTTTTTTTTTTTTCCCCACTAAGGCTTAAGTTATTTGGTGTATGAGGGTACAGCAAATAAAACTGAGTGGCTGGACAATAAAATGGCAGATGAAATTCAGTGTGAGCAAATCTAAACATGGGAAAGAGCCACTGCTTTTGCTTCTCTTCACTTCAGGATGTATCTGCTGGGGCTCTTCTGTCTGATCCAAACCTGTCCAACCCAGGTAGGGGTATTTGCCATCAAGGGATTTGCATGTTCACAGAACACTGGAGGTAAGGGCTTTTAGGCTGATTTTGGTGAGTATTTTCAATGGTTAGAAATCAAAATGTCTTTGGACATCTGAGGATATCTGGACAAATGGATATCTGAGGAGACACGAGCAGTATTTTTAGATCCGCCATGTCTTCCATCTCTGGGTATTGCACAGTAGTTGAACTGCAGCTCAATGATTCCTCAAACTAAATTTCAAAAAGGAAATTGTCCCAGTTCTTAATAATTCAATACAAGAATTTTCAAATGTATGCATTTATGGATAAAAATCCTGAATTCTGGAGGAAATGCCATTGGCATTACGTGGATAAAGGGGTACTTCACCATGTCTCCATGGAGTGTGCTACAATATTGTTTCCTCCTGTACCTTATGGCAGCTTTCAGTTTCACCATTGGGTGAAATATCCTAAATAATGGCAATCTTGGCTCTTAAATGAAACATAGAGGGTTATGTGTAGACCTTTGGCATCTGAAGTATGAACTGAAGGAGGACTGAACAAAGAAAATACAGAGAGCCTTTTTCCAGGAGAATGTGTTTTCAGACTTTCAAAGAACAGAAATTTGAGTCTTAGAAATTCCTAAATGCCTGTGCTCACTGCCGAATTTTAGCTTCCTTTTTGTACTCATTCCATCGAAATTGCAGGTGTAAAATGTGAGTTCTGAATTGCTGTGTGGAAATAATGAGCGTTTCACACCTTCCCATGAGTCCTCAGCCAAGCATTTGCAGGAAGAGGGTTCAGGGAGCGTGCAGGGAGCCAGCCCAGCTTGGGCAGCTCCAAGGGGGAGCCTATGGAGATGCAGAGATGTGCCAATGCTGCACCTGGAAAACCTCATGGGAGCTGCCCAAAAATGCAGCACCTTTAGATTCAGCCTGACAGGTGTTCAGATAACAGGAGTGCAGGCAGGACAAATGCAGAGCTGAGAAGAAAAATTGCAGAGGCTCATTTTAAAGTTAATTCATGTTCAAATCCAAGCGGATTTTTCTCCATTTGTTTTAAAATCTTTTGTTTGGGGGATAGAGATTAGATGCAGCTATTGTTTGAGAAGAATCTTTCTTCATGCCAGCAGAAGAATGATTCCTAATCATTCAAGGCAGATTAGGAATAAGCATCAAGTAAAATAATTCTCAGATGAGGAACTCTGAATCCATGGAATGCATTGCTTGCTGGCTCTGCCTGTGATTTGAACCATGCCCTGATATCTCCACTTGCTTTCTGCTGAATATCAGGCCCTGCTCTATTATAAAGTAGCACATTCCCACTGCTTCTTTTCAAGCATTTGCTGACAGTGACTAGAATAGTCCAGAGCTGCTCTGAGCAAGGGATGCTTTTCTGAAGGAGTCTCTTTCTGTGGGAAGCTTCAGCAGGATCTGCAGGCAGAATGTCCTTGTGTGGTTGGCCAGGATGAAGGCAGGGATGTTGCTCTGCCAAACACGCACAGTAATTCATGCACAAAAACCATCCCATGGATATTTTTGAAAACGTATGAAAAATATATGTGCAATATGTCTCTTTTCCAGGCGTGGTGCCAGCATACTGAGCTCTTCTGGGGTTTTTTCTTCTGCAGAACACCACGAATTAGAACAGCAAAGGCAAAACAACAGGAAAAAAAAAAGATATTAAAAAAATAAAGGAAAGGAAAGAGAGAAAAAGAGAAAACAAGGGAAGAAGGATATATTTTTTGGCATCTTAATCTTATTTATATCTTCAAACTAAGGGTCTGACTCCTCTTCTCAAGACTGCCTTGTGCTCTTCCTTGGTGTGGAGTATGTGTCAAGCACTTTGCTAAGGATTCCTCTACGTGCAGCTGAATTGAATTCGCCTTCTTGTTGATTTTAATCTAATTACAGTCACAGTACATGTTAATTGCAACCTGCCTGCTGTGCCAGGTCTTGGCATGCTCTGCATGTGGGGACATCCAGCTGGACATGGTTTTCATGGAGCTGATTTTCAGTCTGGACCTTTTTATTGCTCTGCAAGAGCACAGAACTGTTTGTGTGGAATGTGGAAACTTGCACAGAAGTTTTTGGAGTGAAGTTAATACATGCAGAAAACCTCCTGCTGACAGAGGTTGCCCAGCCCTTTTCTAGTAGAGAAGAGTTTTTAAAATTTTTATAAACTATGTCAAATGTCTTTGACTTTCATAGAAGGTGTTTGATATTTCAGTGGAAGCCCCTGGGTTTACAGAGAAGCCACATTTCTTTCTCCCGTGTATTTCAGTTAACTGGGTTATAAGATCTTACAAGTTGCTGTTTCTCTTCCACATTCTTGTATTCCCCAAGAAAATTATGGTATCTACCCTAATTAATATGTGAATATGAAACTCTCTGAAGAGCTAAAACTCAATTTAGCCTAAGCAGCAGCAGTAGCAGTGCAGTGCTGTGTAAAACACACAGTGCAGAGCAGCAATCCCAGTGTGGAAGGAGCTGCTGGGCTCCCATCCCACCCAGACCCTTCCTGTGCCCCCAGCGTCTGTGACATCCCCCAGTGGCCCTGGGGACAGCTGAACTGAAGCAAATAGCTGGGGAATGAAATTTTAATACTGTTATCTGATGGTTTATTAATTTCTCCAAATTCAGAACCAATGGATTTGCCATCCTGCCCTCCAAAATTAGAAACTGTGAGATTTAAGGTTGCCCACTGAACCTTAATTCCTGCCCCAGCATTTCTGGTCCAATTTCTATCACCTCCCTGACATCCTGGGTTTGTGGTGCTGCTTGCAGCAGAGAAGTTGCCCACAGAAATGACAGAGGGAACATTTCTCGGGCCTCTCTAATTCTGGCATATGCTAACTTTCAATTGGGTGACTTTGCTGCGTCCTTTAACGTAGCTATTTTTGTGTGTATGTGTGTATAAATTAAAAATAGCTCTATAGAAATAACTTTAAAACCCTGGAGTATTTAATAGCAAGCAATTCCTTTTTATAAAAAATTTATAACAACTTATAAAATGTAATCAACAGAGAATTGTGCCCCCGCTTTTGAATTCTTTAAATGGTTTTAAAAATAATACTTTAAGGATGTTGGAAATGGCAGCATGAAGTGTTTCTTTCCTGTTGAATAGCTACTAAAATAAATTATTCCAACTGTATGAAAAATATGAAAAGCCTACCACTGTTACATATACTTGAGCTGTGTGAAAGCACCTCTGTTTGATGGGATAATTGCTCTGGCATATATAAACATAATTTATTTTACTGAGATTTAAATATTAAACACCAAAGGTTTTCAGAAGGAGGTCCTAATGATGTAGTGCTTCACTATGCCTGCAGTCAGAGGTGTTAATCTCAAGTCATTTAATAGGAAATATTAAATATTAGGGGTTTATTTTACCTTTATTTGATGTTCCTTCTTATTTTCAGTAAGCAGTAAACACTATAGTAGAGGCTCAATGCAAAGAGGCTGTGAAAAAAAATTCTAAAGAACAGCATTTAAAAATCTATAAATTTGAAAAGGAGGACAAGTTGTGGAATGCCATTCAAAATGCTCTTTGGGGAGCAGACAAAATACTAAGTCTGTTGTGTCCAGATAAAACTTGGTTTAAAGAACTTTACGTAATCACTGGAGATGGTAAAAATGTCAACTGGTTTTAATAGTTTTAGGGAAACTAGCTTATTTTTCCCCAACCATTATTTTCTAGGAAAAATTGTGGATGGGGCTTGTTTTGAGATGTCAAAAGGTAAAAGATGCCATTTAGTTTTAATTTCTTCATAAAGAAGCATAAAAGCGGTGGCCAGAATGAAAATAATTGTTAAAATATTTGAGCCCCCCCAAGCAATGTTTCGATCCAAGGCAAAATAAAAAAATATAAACAACTAATCTTTTTGCTAAAATCTCTCTATTGAGCTCACATCACACAAGCCTCATCCCTGTCAAACAGAGCAGTTGGGTAGAACAAATCCTGGCATTACACTCCCGAGCCTTTGTGGAGAGCCACAGGGTAAATCTGCAGCAATGGAACAGCTTCCCACAGCTGGGATATCTGATTATGTGCTGTGCTGCAAAAATTACAACCACACTGAGCTTAAATGTGGTAACAGGATAAAGCTGTAATAGGAAGGCAGATGTGGATAACCAATACAAACACTCTGCCATGATAAAATATTTGATTTCTCTTCACGTGTGAAAATGTCTTGCTTTTAGAACGTGCATATTTGTAAATAATGAATTTTAATGATGAATGCTAATTACTGTAGATCAAAACAAGACTCTGGAAGTTCAGAACTAGATTCTAAGTGGAGCATGTTGGCTTTAATAGAAGGGATATTTTATAAAATATTCCTTGTGCAAGTAAACTTTGCAGTACTGCTGCCCTTTTCCTGCCATCTATTAATTCTCCTTAATTCTCTGTGCACTGAGGATCAGTTACATGCTGAGTATATCTGACATAGGTTAGAAAAAAATGTTCTGCGGTCTTGACCAATGAGAAAATGCCTTCTTTTGGGCCATAAATGAATAGTTGAAAACTAAGGTCGAACAAACTGTTACTTTCTCCTCTTACACTTCTCTCTGGGAAGGAAAACTTTTTCAAGACAGTCTTTCCAAAGCCTGCTCTTCAAACTTGTTTTCTATGCATTAAAAAACCCAAAACCCAATACAAAATTCCAAAGCCCCACCAAAGGTTAAAGCATAATCATTTTTTGTCTAACATTGCTGTCACTTCAGCATTGCAGAGGACAATTTCCCCTTAAAAGCAGTTTCACATTCCTTTTTCAGGCTGTTCCAACATGAATATATTGAGAAGGGGGTCCTGCTAACCTTGGTTGGCTGCAGCACTTCACAGGGAGTCAGCATGAACACCCTGCAGCCCAGCCCAGCTCTCAGGACTGTGAATGAGAGTCTGCCACAACTCCTAGAAGCAAACTCTCACAGATTCTGTATTTTCCTTAAATTGTTATGTGGCAATATATCTGTTTACACTGGTCCTGCCAACTCCCTGCCCCCCAAATATGACAGGATGAGCTTTTCTGTTCTTTTCAGTTTCTGCTGTTTGCTCCTGGGTATCTCCTTCCATCTCCCATCCCAGCAGCCTGGGAGCAGTGAGATCAGGAATTGTGCTACAGCTGTCCTTGGCCTTTGTTATCAGGCCAAAAATAACATCAGCACCATGTGGTGGTGCCAAGATTGTAGCAAGCAATAATGACATATGTTTTGTTGAGAAATTGATGCTGTGACTCTGAATAACAATAATAATAGTAATAATAGTAATAATAATAATAACTGGTTTGGCTGGTGCTGGTGGTGATTGCACAGGAGAGGAGGGCTGCTCTGCATCCTTCAGAACTCCCTGGGGGTAGAATGGGCTTGTTGGGATCTTGGTTTGCATTTAGAAATCTCCTTGTAAAATGCAAAACTGGTATCAACGTTTGCAAATACAATCTAGGCCAGTTCCCAATGGGCACCATCACAGAGCCAAACCACGCTGGGAGAGCTGCTACAGATCAGCTTTTGGCCAGAGCAGGGCTTCCATGTACAGTGGTGGAGCCTGAGAAACCTGGGTTACTTAACAGTGATATATAAATATTAAAAAAATCATTTCAAGCACTCCATTGCCCTGAAAAGATGCAGGTAAAGAGAATGCATCCAACAGGCTGCACTCATTTAAGTCAGTGGAGACTGGTTTGTTGTTTGTCAGAGGATGTTTCAGGTCTGGACTGCTCCTCCAGTACAGTCCAGGGTTCATTCTGGTGTGGGTGAGCAGGGTTTCTGTCCTGACCTGAGGCAAACCTTGAGCACTGCTTGCTGCTCAATAATGCTTGGAAAACCAGCAAAGGGCTCACTGGAGTGAGTTACCCACTGGACACATTCCCTGCCTGCCTCCTCACTGCACAGAGCACACTTCTGGGGGTGCTCATCAAGCCTCTGCTATTTATACCAGCAACACCTCTCCAGCAGTGCAGGATGTTTGTGGTTTGCTGGTAAACCACTTGCCATTCTGCCTGTTAAAAGCTAAGAGAAAAAAGGGAGAAAAAGTGTGAGGTGTTGACATCAGAGGGTATTTGTAATAATGAGTAATATGGTACAGAGCTGGTATAGCTTGGCTACCATCCCTCTGCTGCATTATTTTAGTGGCTGTCTAGCTGTCTACTAGCTGTGACACATTTTTATGGTTTATCATAAAAATAAAAGTGTGTCTATTACCTCTAGCCAGAATCTGGATGATGCATAAATACTGAAGCAAGGGAGTTCATGTAAGGAATAATAGAAAAGCCATTTTTAGTGTTGTGCCAGGACAAGCACTGCTCATGCAGCAGGGCCTCCTGCAGGCTGTGGCTTCCCATGTACACAACCCCAAAGCTAAGCCACCTCTGGGCTGGGTAAGGCAGCAAATTATTTGTAGATTGAGTGTAGCAAAAAGTGTTAGTCACTTCTGATAGGAAAACTCATTCACCTGCTATCTAAATATTTCTCGAATTTGTATTCTTCCTTCATTTTGCTGCATTCTTTACTACTTCCTACTTTCAGAAGCTGTTATAAAGTCACTGAGAGGAAGAAGGAAAAAAAAATTCTTTCTGGCCAAGTATTAAAAATACCAGCACAATCATTTGTATTTATTTGACAATGGACAAACTTTCCAAGGAATTTAAAATGATATTTTTTTTAAAAAAATCTTCCTTTGCTTGTCTTCAAGTCATGATTAGCTTAAATGGGCTCTTCATACAGTGAAGAAGTCCTAGAAGAATATTAAAAGGAAGGGGAAGATGCTGGATAAAGCAGGTCAACTTGATTAGAAAGAATCTTTTTGGGTTTCATTTGTTACCTCTGTGTAACTCTTGGGGGAAGTGTATTAATGAAAGCCAGGAACTTTCTGGCCTAGCAGAGTGGTGATACAGAAACATAAATATCAAGGAACCCCTCTGGGACTCCATCTTCAGCTATGATAAATTGGAATAGCTCTCTCAAAGTTGTTCTAAATTATAATAGCTGAGGCTCTGCTCACTTATCCCTTGCTTACTTGGTGCAGCAAAGTTTTGTCTTCGTTAAAAGTAATAAGTAAGAAACTTATTAGTAAAATGAAGAAATATTTCTATTTCTCTCCTCTGTAGTCAATAGACTAAAATAATTGTGTCCAAAGTCACAAAACAGAACATACAAGAAATTTTGAATTCTTCTCAGAGAGAAGAAAAATGTCATGTTAGCAGTTGTTCTCCTTTCCCTTTACTGTAGAAAAGGAAATATTACAGATGTGATGCTGATGGGGGCCATAAAACTCCCAAAGCAGGATGCTGACCTGAGATGCATCAGGCTTAGTGCTGCATAAATCCTGAAAGAATGGTTGTTGTGGGAAGTGGTCCATCTAGACATAATGTTTTAATTTAAAACAAATTACTGATACAGGGAAGAGTGAACTTGAGGATATTGCACCAGGATCACAATGTCCACAGTTCTACTTCTAAAGCTGCCAGATTTTTATTAGGAGCATATCTGAAACACAAGTTTCTCTGCACAAATTCATGGCTTGCTTCCAAGGCAGATTACTTCTCCCAACATTTGTATCTTTCTTCTCATATAATGTAACAACAAAGCATTAGTCATGCAAATATCAATATTTAATGATTATGTGGTTAATGCCTGCAAAGCACTTTAGAGATAACAAGTGCTCTATAAATCCAAATGTAGGATATTTACTCCTTGCCTTATCTTAGTTGGATACAGAAGAGCTGAGAACCAGTTCATATTATCTGGAAAGGCAGGTGCCTGATGCTTCTGATACCAAGAGTAAAATATTAATTCTAACCATACTGAGCTCTATGACAGTCTTTTCTTTTTTCTTCAACCTGCTTTTGACGTTTGCGCTATTAGAAACATTTGTATGGTAATGAGGATACTGCTCAAACCTCAAAATATACTAATTAGGTAAAAAACCAGGATAGGGAACATTTGGCCAGCTAATTAAAATGTCACAGTTGGTGCTGCAGAAACCATTGTTACTTTATACAATTATATAAATGAAGATCTACTGGCTAATGAGGGACTGAGAGGATTATTGCAGAAAAGTAAGAAGTCGAGCGCAAGCTTTCCCTGCACGTCAGCATTGCTAAAAACCCCCTCAATATGGCCCTTTTTAAGTGATGGGTGAGTCACAGCCACCTTTCCTGAAACACCTCCTTTTTATTGAGGAGTTTCTTTTGGACAGGATAGCAGAAGTTAAATGGCACCTTATGAAACCTCTGCTGGATGTTACAGAAGTTTGTGTACATGAGCATCCTGCTGAGTTTGGCCATAAGAACTCACCTTATGGGAAAGGTGAACTCCTCAATACAAGATGTTTGTTTATCCCAAGTCTCCCTTGCTCCTTTTACTTTCTGTGTCTGTGTTATGAGCAGTGCTCAGGCTTAAGTGGAGGATGAAACACAACAAATGTTGTTTCCTTAAGTGTCATTTTTGCCAGCATCATTCTCAGTTGTTTGCTGGCACTTAGCAACTTTCTCAGCCATTAAAGCATTTGAGGAGAAAATACCCAGTTCATATATTCTTGGAGAAGGTTTATTTAGCAGGATCCTAGATTTTAGAATGTAGAAGAGGTCATGTTCTCCCTAAAAGTCCCTGCCTAAAAAACCTTTCCCTACCTGCGAACAATATTGAAACCCACTATACAAAATACTCAAGTGTGTTGACTTTTGAGTTCATGCATAAATCTTCCCAAGTCATCTGAAAGTCTTGCTGAAGAGATATGGGTGTGTTTTAAACCTGTCAAAATGATGAAGTTTCTGTTAAATTGTATGTACAACAGACCTCCTCCACATGGGGAGGCTTAATGAGAACCTGTGGCCATTTGTGTAGGGGTTTCAGACTCAAAGTTGCCTGGGTGGGGGAATGTCTGGAATCCTGGAAGTCCAAAATGATAGAAGGGAAGATTAGAGATAGCAATAGGATCTGGCAGCTCAAAGTCAAAACTGGTAGGGAACATCCAGACACTGCAGAATACAGGGGTGGAAAAAAATTGTGAGGCAGTTCAGTGAGGGAAAAGCAGGGTGGCCTTGGAAGGCTGGAGAGCAGTTTGTGTCCTCAGGTGCTGCCAAAAGTGAGCTCAAAATGTGGCTTTGCAGAGGAGAGATCTGTCTTTGGTGGAGCCTGATGCAAACCACTGCCACCATCAGAGCAGAACTTGCACATTTGCTAACAGAAGGGTGACAGCACAGAAGGAGACTATTCAGTCAAGGCTTCCATGAGTAGAAGCACAGATCTATTTTTAAATTTTCTTTTTGTGTTCTAAGTGTGATTGGAAAAAAAATTATCATTTGATGAAACCATGTTGAGATTCATTTCAACCTGACAAATGAGGGAACATAGCAGAGAAGGCAGGTAAGGTTCAGTTTATTTAAATTGAAATAAAAATAGGGTCTTGAAATTTGTTGAGTGACATAATTTCCACATGGTTTGCAGACACCAGCTGGAGACTAGCTGGGATAGTGGAGAAAACCTGTCAGGCACCTCAGTACAGGCAGCTAAGAGTCCTGCTGAAAGCAAGAACAGGCAAAGCAGAGAGTTCTCTGTCCATGTTAAACACTCAGTGTTTTGAAGGCAGGATACTGATTATTGTCTGGTATGACCCAGGGCTCTTGTCAGTTGGTTATAATTAGCTTCAGGCTCTTCTCCATGCTCAGAGCTCAGTGCTCTGGGTGTGGGAAGCTATTTAAATCTATTTACATAATTTTGGTACGTATTTCTTAAAATATTTCTCTGTGATTGAAGAACTCTTCCCTGGATTGTGCCTGGCTAAAGCTATATTGGCATTTTTGGTGGAAAGGTGGATTTCAAGAGGAAAGGAAAGGCCCCTGTGTGGCACTGGGCTGATGGAGGTTCCCTGGGGCAGGAGAGGTGGCACAGCCTGAGTGGGAGCAGTACCAGCCTTCATTGCTTCACTGTCTCGCCATCCAACCTGAATATTCCTTGTGCCACAAAATCGTTTCGCCCTTGACCAGAGCAACTTTGACAATGTCTGATTTTTTAAAAGTTGGAGCCCTGTGGGAAAGACAGTCTGTCATTTAGTTATGTTGAAAAAGAGAGGAAAGGAATCCATCATTGCTAGCAAGGTGTGAGGCACAAAGAAACAATGAGCAATTAAAAACTCCCACAGTAACTTTTGCTTGGATTTTTCCTCAAAATTGTGAGTAATTTGTCACATCTTTGAAACAGTCATGTGCATTAGCATACTGAAAAGAGTGTTACCCTACATCTTCTTGATGGCTCTTGGAGTAAACTGCAATGGGCTGTGTTTGGAGAATTTGGAGAATTTAATTAACTAAATTAATTTTTAAAATTTAGCAGTTATTGTTAATTATGACTTTGGTTCATTCAGAGATATTACTTTAAAAGTGATCTTTGCCATGATTTTTAGTATACTGTACTTCTGAACCAGCACTCAGAAGAATGTATGTTTTATAAGGGAAATCGTTTTCTTATAAGCTGACATTGGCTAAAAAGTAAAATTAGGGGAGTTTGAGTGAGAGAGAAGAAT
This sequence comes from Pycnonotus jocosus, assembly GCA_013400435.1. NCBI lineage: Eukaryota > Metazoa > Chordata > Aves > Passeriformes > Pycnonotidae > Pycnonotus > Pycnonotus jocosus. Next base: position 20,975 of record VWYP01020789.1, read on the forward strand.
AAAAAGATATATTTTTGTTCATCAGGGGATGTGCAGTTGTGGGACAAAGGAGGACACATTTGGGATTCAATTCAGGCTCAGGGTTACAAATGCTCCCTTCTAATCAGAAGCATACAGGTGAGAGACATGCTTTGTGTCTTTTGTGCCTCCCATCAGAACAGATTCAGGTGCATGCATAATGCATGAGGCAAGTACCAGCACTGATGCAGAATAATCCATAAAATATGAAGCTGATGTTATGAATAATTAAAGCACAAACACACTCAGAAACACCTGCATGCAGCTAATAGGATGGGTTGGACTTGGCCTATGAGAGATGTGGAACTGAAGCTGTCCCTCGTCCCCCTCGGTGTCCCTTGGGCTCTGTGAGGAGCCTGCCTCAGGGCACATCTGGGGCTTCAGACCCCTCTTTGGGAAGGGACTGAACACTCTGATTTTCCTTGGCTACAGCTGCAGAGAGGCCTGGTACCTGCTTTCTTTAGAGAGAAATTGCCAAAGTGTTTCCTTGTTATAATATTGAAAAGGCTGAACTTTAGGCCTCCTGGTAAGTAAATGCCAGTTTTGTTTAGAGACGGTGCAGAAAGATGAAATATTTAGCTTTTATCAATAATGTACCCTGTAAGTAACAGTGCCTACATCGACATATAATCTGTGACAAACTTTCACAGATCCCCTGATGCATTTGAGGCAAGCTCGAGGGTTTTTTTAACTTGTAGGAGATGAATAACTTCTGATGTTCCCTGCAGAGAAGGGAAAGAGCAGGGCAAGAACTGAGCTAAGAGTATCAGCGGCAGAGAAGGTCATATAAATTATTACTGCTTGTATGGCTTGTACAGATACCCACTCAGCTGGTGTTGGTGTTCTTGCTTTATACTTTCATGATCTCAGTGGAGATCCTGGGTCTGTTAGAGAAGATATTGAGCACAGAGCAGAGTAAAACATCCAGGTCCTAAATCAGTTGTTTGAAATGGAGGCAAAAAATTGTGAGATCTTGTCTGAAGTTAAATGGCCATATTTTTTGAATGAGTAAAGCTGGGGAATATATAAAGATACCTAGCAGAGATTGATCACACTTTTACCTGAAACAGGAGAAAAAGCTTCTCTCATCTTAGGCAGCTTCCAAAATAAGGTTAAATTTATACCTCTGTAAGGGTGATTTGAATCTAATGGAAAATAATGTCTGGATTGTGGTTTACATTTTATGACTGTGCACAACTCACACTACAGCATATTTTAGATTTTGTGTTTATATCTCTAGACTTTTATACTGCTGCTCTGATAAAAGAGTTCTAGCTGGGTGCACAGCAATCTTACATCATTATTTAAAATATCTTCTTTGGTCTGATGTGCAGGATCTAAGGAAAGTCCTTCTGTACTTTTATTTCTGAAGAGAGACTGTGTATTACTGAAAACACAGAGCTTTCAAAGTGACAAAATCACCGTGCTCTGGCTGGGTCACCCAGAGTGTGAGCTGAAGGATGCAGTGCTCAGGGAATAGAGTGGAGAGAGGATAGAAGAGACCAGAGAAGCTGGACCCATGGGGCTCTGAGTGTGAATCAGCTAAAGAGACAGAGCTCTAAAAGCCCCACAAACCCAGTCCTTACAGGGGCAGTTTGGATGGCATTCCTGCCTACAAGAGGAACAGTTTTCCTCTGGTTCCAAAATGATGAATTAATTTCTAGTTTTGTCATAAGACTCACTGTCCAACGTTGTTGCTTGTTTTGCATTCCCTGTTCTCAACTGATAGACCTGGAGTGTGTTCCTATTTAAATTAGGCTATAGGCATTAGACAAAAATAAGTCATTTTTCAGTTAATTCTAGAACTAGGACAACAACCCCTTTGGAAAATGCTTCCTTTATGAAAATAGTACTCAAATGAGCCTGACAAAGCACAAAATGATTATGTGTGATTCTCTAGATTGTTTTACCAGCTTAGTTTGCAGAAGCAAAAGTTCTGAAATACTTTGTGGCTGGTGTCTTGCATCAAACATCCAGAAACCACCATTTGTGTTTATCTCTGGAGGTTAGGCTAAGTGCTGAAATATTTTAGCATGATTTGCTGCCAATTTATGTCCAATGACTCTTCCCTTGTATCTAGAAGCCATTAAATCCTGGGATGCCTTGGGTTTTCCACTGACCCTAGACTTAAAAAGGCAGAACTGCAGAAAACATTCAGATACCATCAACTCTCTGCTGTCTAAGGGAAAACCAAAACCCAACAAGTACTCACAACCCAAACAGCCCCATATACTACTGAGGAGGCAGATGAACTTTTTCTATGTTCCTCCCCTGATTTTTCAGTTCAGTGTCATTTTCACTGTGGTAACTAAATGTTTATATCCATGGCACTCTTTCCTACTCCAGAACTGGAGGAGCTGCAGTGGCACTGGGACAGGGACAACACTGATTATGCATCCAGAATCTTTCCCACTGGCAGATTGAGGATTTTCATGGCTTTCATTGATTTTCAAATGATGTTTTTAGGCAGTGAATTTTCTGTTAATTCTTTTCTACTGCCAAGGAGGAACAAATTTTAAAGTGTAGGTTCATAGAATATAGAATATTTTTCAACTTTGGGCTTTTAGGAGAGTGTTCCTTTGCCACAAACCACCATAGAGCTCCTCAGGCTTCCTGTGAGCTGAGCTGACAGGTAGGATGCTCTTTACATAAAGCCTGTATTTTCCCCAAGAATTGCTGAATACTTAGGAAATAAATGACTATAAACTGAAAACAAAATATATTTACTGTCACCCAGTCACAGCAAATGGCTCTATGCAGCTACACATCCTAAAAAGAATAAGGACTTTTCCTAAAACTATTTTAGCTTTTTATTCTGTTTTTAATTATGGCTTTACATCAAATTCAGGAACTTTTATGCTTCAAACCTACTTTAAAAGAAGACCAAAGAGGGGCTGCTGATTTCTGCCATGAGCACTTTAATACTGAAAAGTAATGCTGTGTATGTACAGCAGCTGCTGGGGGTGCAGGTAAAATAGGGATGCCTGTGAATTATTTTTTCCTATTTATTAAGGAATTGAAAAATGACACGTTTCAGTCCTGTGACCTCTGAGAAAGTATCTGCAAATGAAGTTGTGCACATTTTAACCTTCACAGCCACACTTCTTGCAAGATCCACACCGTCAGACAGATCATGCAGTTGATGGATATTCTAATGATCTTGGTCACATTATGCCAATTTTATGGAGTGGCCTCGAAGCCACTGATGATGCCTACAATTAACACTTGAGATGTAATAGATGGGTCTCCTGGTGAGTGGTGTTGTTTGAAGGACTCACAACCCTGCTGCAGCAGGAACCTTGTACAACGTATGCAGGCTGTTCTGCTGCTGATACTGTCCACATGGTTCCAAAATAGACCTTGCCAAATCATTAAATGGATCTTGCAGAGCACTGAATTTTAATTGCTCTGGGGATACTGAGAGAGAATGGTATTGATTGACTAACTTTATGTAAGTTTATTAAGAGTTGTTAATCTAATATCTAATTAAGGGATTTTGTTTTACTTTTTTTTGCACGATATCGCTGTGATTTTATTAATGATATTTTAAACATCCCTTCTTTAATAATTTGCATGTACCAAAAGGGAATTAAAAGAATTACCTTGAACTGAAATATTTTCCCCCTAGGACCAACTTTTCAAGCATGGTAGTTTCAGACAGCTAAATCTAGAGTTAGCCACAAAGAAGTGGTGAGATGCAGAAGACCTGAAATGTGGGAGGCAGACTGTTCATGTCAAAGGTTACACTGTGAGGTGAGGTAGGATGAGGTGGCATAGGGCAGGATGGGGGTTTTTTATCTGTTGTAAGCTTTTCCCCATAAAATCCCCTTCCAGATGAAGGTAACCTAATGAAGGGACAAACAAGCCTGGAGCTGGGATCGTGGGATGCTCTGCTGAGAGTGGTTTGAGAGTAAGAAAGATGCAAGAAGCACTTTGAAAAGAACAACTATGTCCTGCCAAAATGACTTCCTGTCCTGCAGAATCTTTGCATTACACACTGTGATCCTGTGAAAAGCTGTATTTTAACATTAGTGTCGGTGGATCAGAATCAGTCCTCTCCCCCTCTGTGTGTATCCCTGTGACTCCTGGTGGGGACAGAGCAGACCAGAGAAAATGGTGAAGATTTCTTCTTTGTTTCTTGTGTGCCCCAAATCAGAAGAGGATTGGTTAGTTTTGAATTTAATTTGCAAGGAGGCTGTGCAGACTAAGGGAATTTGTCTAGGAAAAGAAAGAGCTGATCATGTAGTTTAACAGAGTATGTCCTCTAGCCCTGGAATTTTTCTGCTGAAAAATGTGACATTCCTGGATATTCTTGGAATACAAATGACTACTGTGATGCAGATATCATGGGTGGATACCGTGTTACACTGAGTCTCCCGGCAGTTTTTAATGAAAAGGTATGAAATAAAATAAATTTCCGATCATGTTCCAGGGAGAGTATTTTCCCTGTGAAAGCTGTAGTAAAGGACATGGAAATGTCAGGGAGAGTGAGTTTAAAGAGGGGGTGCAAAGCTACAGAACCACTTCTGACTCACATTATTGGGAAAGGACATATTTTGCATAGCCTATGGCACAAATAAAGTGTGAGGTTAAATCTCATGGGTAAAGTGCAGGAGAGCCATTAATAAATGACCATTTCCATAGAACACATGGCCCAGCTGGCACAGGGTGAGTAACAAGTGATGAGAAGGTTGGCATATTCAACTTATTTGTTAATTGATATGAGAGAGAGCGAGCTAAGAGATGTTTTGTACAAGATATATAGCACTAACCTTTGGTTTGAGGGATTTAGTCTGTAAATAGCCAAACAAAAATTCAACAGCTTCAAGTACTGCATTTCAAGTAGAGAATGGTGATCAGCAAAGGCAAACTCAGAATTTGTGTTGATCACCCCATTGCTTCAGTTAGACTTTTGTAAATGTACAGAAAACACCCTGACCTGACACCTTGGTTATCAGGACATTGATATGTGAAGGAAGTGATTGAAAAAGAACTTATTATTTGTATACCAATTATTTAAATCCAATTTGAACTTACCAAAATATGTCAGTGAAAATGCACCTACTCCTAAATCTGCTTGAAATAATAAGTCTGAGGGTTGGTATCAAGGGTATCTTCCTATGCAAGTCTGATCAATTAAATATCCATAAGGGAAAAACCCCAGCTCTGAGTGCTGTTAGTGCCTAGGAAGGCTTGTCTCGTAGGGAGGTTTATTGAAATTCATATGGACACTGGCTCCCATCCTCAGGCTGCCTCCAACACGTGGCATTCAATTCCAAAACCTTTCTAGTTTGTCTCCACTAAGAAATGTCCCTGATGACCAGACATGCCAAGATTTAATAATCAGCCTTGGACAGAAATAAAGCAAATGCATAAATCCCAGAAAGAGCAAAGGGAGTCTTGTGGTTCCTACCACGAGAGGCTTCCTAAGGCAATTTTAAATTGTGTTTGTATGCAGAAGTGTTAGTTATTAGCTTTCCCTCTGATCTTTTAAGTCATCATGGTTTTTTGATCACACAATTCCAAACATGTTACTAGGCAGAAAATTTGGTCCCTTGCTTAATTAATGAAAGTAGATTAAAGCTTGTGCTGCAAGGATAGTGATAATGTCACAAGAAAAAAAAAAAAAAGATGTTATTTACCTCATGTTTGCATCCTGGGTAAATAGGCAAAATGTAAAAAAAACCCAAGGATAGTTCCCACCATCTGCAATTTTATAGAAAAAACGCTGATAATTAGCAGAGTGCAGTCTGAGCTGGATACATCTGTGTGCATTTTTATTAAACATTCTAAAGGCTATTTCAATAAAATGCTTCAAATGACTGTCTATTTTCATGGTACACAAGTCTCAACAAACACCCAGAAGAGTAAATGAGTTTTTCAAAAGAAAGGTGCCATGCTCATTTAGCATGGATTTAATTTTTGTAGAAAGAGATGAGCTTAGTAGCAGCAATTTCACCTACTGAATTGATAGCACTTAGGAAGTTTTAATTGTAGACCGTAAAATTCCTCTTAGCTCCTGGCTCTGTTACTTTGGATACAGCATTGCAGGGTACAGGGTCTGCTCCTACCACTCCTGCAAACTGTAATGAGGCAAAATGCATACAAATGATTCTGCTAGTTTAGCACAGATCGTGTTTTTCCTGAAGAAAAAAAAAAAATAAAAAGGAAAAAAAATCCCCAACACCCTGGGCACTAAAACAGTCGTGGCATGAAATCAATTTTGTAAATGTCAAGACATCGGACTGGAATTTTCCAGGGAGCCTAAGCGCATTAGCAGCTCAAATCCCATTGAAAACCTCCCATATATACTCTGGACAAATTACAGAACCAGCAGATCTGTAAAAACAGCTGCCCTGGCAATGTGGAATATTCCTTGGAGAGGAGCTGGGGTCAGCTGCATGGTGGGGTTGCAGGGAGGGCACCTCGCTCCTCTCCAAAGTGGCCAGAGATTTTTTATGTGTTCTTCCCAACCGTGCAGGATGTTGGGGGGATGCTGCCCTCCCTGCAGGGCTGGGTGTAGCTGCAGCCCCTATTTACCCTTCCAGTAGTTAGGTAGGAATGGAGGTAGAGAGAGAAATATGTACCCATTTAAAGCTTCCTGGGCAAATAGACAGAATAAATATGAAAATATTTCTCTAAAAACAACAGTACTGACCCTTCAGCTGACACTCACCCATGTTCCTCCACAGCAGTTAAGCGAGGAGAGGATGGGCAATTCACACTGTCTGCCTTTCAGTATTCTATCAGCAGAAACTTCTTTCCCTGGGACACTGCCTATCTTCCCCTCAGCAGTATTTAAAATGTGGTCTGAGCGAAACCCTAGGACCCTCTATTCCTCAAAAATGTATATTTGTGTATATAAAAATACACATATGTACATGTGAACATATACTTGTGTGCAAAATTACTTCTTTTTCCCCCCTGAAATCAGTCATAAAATTATGATGATGATGCTTTGAATTTGTGCTTTACCACGAGTTGTAGCTGAAGTGTTTCTAACTCCAGTTCTTCCTTTAAACAAAGTTCTCAGCTCTGGCTGCATCTGCTGTGTTTCATGGCACTGGCTGGTACCTGACATCAGAGGGAGCAGGGCCACACTTGAATACTGTGCTTGCATTTATTCAGATATTGGAAGTGAAGCTTCTCTTCCACCTCCCAGGCACCTGGGGATTTCAGAAATGAGCTCACACACTTTGTAGGCAGCAATATAGCCTTGTTCCAATCCTTCCAGCCTTTGAGTTGCACTGAAACAAAAGCTGATCAGCACTTTACTTTTACTTAGATCATACCAACATCTCAAGCAGTGTTTGGTAGTTTTTGACTATACTTCACTGATTACTGCTGAGAAAGAGTAATTGCAAATGGCAAGGAAATAAAGTTTCAGGCTTGCATTGCAGCTGATTTTAAACACCAGCCTGAGAAGTGCAATGTTAGCTCTTTGCATGGAGAACATTGCTAAAGGAAATGTTATTCTCTCTAGTTTTATTATTGCTTTAAAATTTTTCTCATTTCTCAGAAAAAGAAGGCATAATTTTGATTTCATTGAAAGGCATCTGCTGAGGTTGATTGTCTCTCAGATCTATTGTTCACTCAGGTTCCTGTTTATTATTGGACGTGTCCCAAAGAAACATGTGAAATTTGTTTAGTAACTTAATTAAGAAATTCTGTTTATTCAGGTTGTTAGTTCATCTTCCTTTAGCATCTGAAGGCTGGACCTTTATGCCTGTTATGATTTGTACCACAAATAAAATTTTTTTGAGAGGATTACGTATTCTGCTTCCCATTCCTACAGTGATGTTGTGTTTTACTGGAGTTGCAAGTGTTATTTAAAAGGTTGGTAGCATTAATATTTGCACTTTTGCTGTTGTAATGAGCAAGTGGAAGAGCAGAGTGTGCCTGTGATGTGTTGGCAAAGGGGAGGTTACAGGCCATGTGTGCACACATGATTTAAATACAAGAACTTTGTCACATGATTTATTGTCTAAACCCATAACCAGTTTATCTGATCTCCATAACTGCTTTTATATATTTAGAAAACAAATGCCTCTGAATCAGTTAACATGAAGAATAATTTTCTTCCTGAAGTTTTTATTGCCATGGCTTCCTCTTCGTTCCTCTGTTCTGAAGCAGTTTGTTTGGTTCTGCTATAAGGTAAAATCCTATGTATGCTGGGTAATGAAGAGGTAAAGTTGCTGGTTTTGTGTACTGAATGATTTATAAAAGTTGTTAAATGTAATGAGCAAAGGCAGAATACAGTGGTAGCTGTAGTGTAAAAATATTATCAAATGATATAACTGTCAAATTAATTAAATTCAGTGTGATATAAATTAGGCATAGTTGTATGCAAATAGGTGTTCAGACACTTAGTTGCTTGGTTGTAACTGGTATGTCCAACTGATGCCAAGTAACTATTTCAGGATAAAGAGCACCATTTGCATTTGTTATAAACTCCATGAGGTTGACAGAGCTGAAATTCTGATTGTGGAAATTTGGCCTAAGCTGTCAACATAAATTAAAAATACTACCTGCTCTTCATAGCAGTCCTTTCTGTTCTGGACTGTGGGCTTGTATAAATTAGTGTAAATCCACAGAAATACATATCCTAAAGAGAGAGAGTTGGGTGTGAGGAGTGTGGACATGGAGTGTTTCTATTACCAGCTTTTACAGACATTCTTGACACATCTAACTGGTAACAAATCTCTCAAGCTCCATCCTAAGCTATTTTTTTCCCACTGTCACTATTTCTAAAGCTGTGCCATCCTGCTGGCTGGAAACCCATTTCAGGTGTCCAATCTAAATTACTGCAATCCTTTGCTCCTCTGACAGTATTTTCCTCTGGCTGTTATCACATTCTTAGCCTTCACTTTGTCACATTTGCTCTTCATGTAAGCGAGGATCTCCTTTCTTCTGGTTGCCACTGCTGCTCTTCTGTGTGATAACTGGACGTCCTCTTTCTCAGTGCCAAAATCATTGATATTGGTATGATGCTGTATTATCTACTCAGCTTGAATATTGTGATTTGTGGCATTACTCCTCAGCTCTTTGAAGGATTTGGTTTGTTAACACTAGAAATTCCTGTGAAAGTCATCATCCTGCCTTGTGAAGAACACCAGCCCAGTGAAAGACATAATGGCACAGGAAATCATAGCACTTTTTTTTCTTTTTGATAGCAAACCCATAATGTTTTACTATTGCAAGAATTATATTAACAGAGCTAGCTACAACCTGTTTTAGAAGCTGACATTTATTTGATTAAAATGAAACAAAGTCTTTTGTTGTTTGTCTGTTCTTCACTGCTAGAAAATTGTTAATATTCTAGGAGAGACCAAGAAGACTATTGTGTGAAAATATGAGAAGTATGAATGGAGAGAATTAACAGTAATGGCAAGTAGATTCATTATTGATAATGTTGTATTGGAAGTTCAGAGAATTCATCTCTGACTGGAGAAGGTGGCTGTCACACTGCACCTGCAAAGCTTTTCTTTTTGAGGACATGTATTTCATGGCTTTGGAGGGCATGTCAGCTGTATTTTGTAATGCACAACATAAAAATGGAAGTGGTTCAGTACACAGCTCTGTAGTGACCCCAGATGCTTACAAAATATTTTATTTGAAGAGGGGAACATCAACTATTTGAAAGGCATAGGAAAGTCACTAAGAACTTGAGGAAAAATCAACATTAATATTCCCAGAACAATGGGTCTTCAAATCTGTTTAATTTTCCATACTAATAAGACAGAAGATGCCACATATCTAAAGTTTTTTGATAGTCTCTCCTGTGAGTTCTTGTAAGCCAGGTAGAGGACTACAGTTTGATAACAATATAGTGAAAGGAGGTCAAGACTTATTGTGAAATGAGCCTCAGAGAACAATTATAAATGATTGTCAGGATGGGAAGGCATTAACATGCAAGTGCCCCAGTGGGCTGCCCAGGTACTACTCAGTGCTCTCTTTAACAGCCTGCAGCAAAGGCAGAGTCTGTTCATTAAATCTGCAGGTGATATTAATGTGAGAGCCTGGATGAAGAAGATTTAATATTTAGGAAGGGCTTGAAGAGTGGAAGAACGAGTTTGTGATTCTGTTAAGGGTAATAAAAAAAGCTGGACTTGGGTCCAGGTGATTACCAGTGCACCAGGCTGGAGAACAGCAGGGTGGGCAGGTGCTCTGGGGAAGGGGATGAGAGGGGCCCTGAGTGACTCACAGGGGATCACAGGAGTCCTCTTAAAGCTCACAGTGGGAATTTCAACCAGCAAATTGCATCTATGGAATCATCCTTCCCTCTCCAGCAACGAGTAAGGGACCTCATCTGCCAGTCCCTCACCCAGTCATGAAAAAGGGGGCATTGCTGAAGGAACATCTGCATTCTTATGTCTGTATCAATTTCCTATTAGTCAACAGTTTCATAAAATGTTTTTACTAGAGATCTAACCTTCAAGAAAGAGAGCTCAAGAATTTTAAGCCAAGCTGCATCTAGCATTTCAGATATTAAATCTGAGGGAAAGGTTTCACAAAGATGTAAGTATTGTCACATCTCAGTATGACTAAATTTTCTACATCAAAAAGACTTGAGATTTCTGTTTTGCCTATCCCAAAGACCTGAGATTTCTGTGTTGTCTACACCAGACAAACATTAAATATTAAACATTGCTTGGGAGAATCACATGCAAGATGGATGGGTTATTTCATCCATGATCTCTACTTTAAAGTCACTCTTCAAAATTCTGAACCTTGTTTATTTGAAACTGACAAGTTGGTCATTATTTTTACCTTATTTCTTCTTATCACTGATATTTTTCCTCCACATGTGGATTTTATTGTCCAGTTTCTTTGTAGTATCAATTATAAAAGTCTTTAACTAGGGCTTCAATCATTATTTTAATGGATTTTCTTGCACAGAATGATCTTGTTTTCCAAGACAAGTTGTTTCGGTTCACTGACGACGAGGGAATCAAAAGCATGCTCGAGACATATGGTTGTTTTCAAACTTGTACCCAAGTCTTTACCATGCTTTGCCAAAGAGTGGGCACGAGTGTGTTCCTCAAGGATAGAACCAGAGCAGAGTTATCCCAGGTCACAGAGGCTGGCAGGGCTTGCTTTGCTCCTCGGTGCTGCAAACCCTGTGCTCATTCCCTGCATCCCTCTGGGATGAATGGTCCTTCTCACTGAGGGGCACCTGCAGCAGCTGCACCACTGTGAATCCAGGAGCTTTTAGAGGGTCAGCCAGTATTTATGGAAGCACCTGCTCTAAACATAATTAAGCTCATTTAGTTAAGCACCTGTGACCTACATCTCAAAAGCACAGCCTCCTTGGTGATCCCTGTGTGTGCTGACTAATAATAATGATAATTTCTGAGAGTTCCAGACAGAGGTAAACAGTCAGTCAAACATTTCCAGCTGTAGGGAGAGGAGCACAAGAGATGACACAGTTCAGCACACCATGCTGGCCCTGAGGGCATGAGGGCTGAGGGACACGAGAGGAATTGTGGCCAGTGCTTCACTACAAAGGTTGTATCATTTGCCAAACATGTATTTATTTGAAGTGGTATTTGTAATGTGCTCTAGGGCTAGAACTGCAAATAGGCTAGGGACAGTAATGCTGATTGCTGTTATTTCTCATTTTTTTGCCTTGTATAGGTAATTAGGTTATAAGACAAAATAAGGTTTCCAAGAAACTTCTGTGAGTGTAGGACTTGGATGTAATGTAATGCAATGATTTTATTCACACTCTGTGTGATATTTATTACCTGCCATTGATGATTTTGAAAAGTGACAAAGTAGTTTAAGTGCTCCTCCAATATTTGCAGAAGCTGAGTTCTTTGCAGGAGGGAGCTGAGGGCCCTGCTGGAGGCCATGGTAGGAAGATTATGGATTGCAGACTTTAATCTGTCTCTTTTTGCACATCATGCACCAACTGCAGATGCTGCCTACTGACTATTTTTTTTGTTTCTATGACAGAATTAAAAAAAAAAATCTGAGAATGCTCTGTAGCATAAAGAATAAGGTCATAGAAAAGATGAGCCTTTTTATATCTCTGCTACAGTCTTGCTGTGCAGCCCTGAGTAAATGAGATTTTCTCTCTGTGTTCACTGTTCAGCCCTTGGCTTTTTAAATGAGTAGGATCGCAGAAGCAGGGTCTGTATCTCTGTCCTATAACATGGACCTTTCAAACCTACATTTGAATTTTGCACTGAATTGGCACACATGAGAATCATGCACTACCCTACACTTGATTGCAAACTGAAATGTAAGTCAGTAAAGAAACAGCAGTAGTTAAACTGAGAAATAAAGGCAGAAATAAACATTTCTGTTTATCAGAAATTAACCAGGTAAAATATATTGCTCCATTTGGAGTTTATGGCTTACAATGCAATTAACAGTTAAAAAGCATGTAGACTTAAATATAGTTAAATATTTCAATAAAACACTCTAAATTAGGGCTGTATAAATTTAAATGGGACTTGCTTCTCTCTTCTTTCATGGTCTGGTGGCTTTAGAGCCTGACATTGCTTTCAATATAGTGGAACTGTGGCAGGAAAAAGCATAGTGCTGCTGTGAATAAAAGTTACTCTTGTTTCCCAATGAGCTTTTGTTGTCAAGAAGCTCTGAAAGAGCTTGAGAAAGGACAGAGGAAGGAAATAATTACAGATTAAAAAAAGCCAAAACCCAGTGAATTTCATTAGAAGTAGAAACAACACCTTCAACACTACTGCAAGAATTTTCCTGGTTAATAGTTTAATGTTTTATTGTTGTTTTCCTTGATAATTATTGCTGCAAGGTTTGTGGGTGTTAGGGATCCACTGGGGAATGTTTTAGTGAAGCAGCTCACCTGCTCCTGAGGCAGCCGCTGTCCACTTGTGCTGTTTAACTCCAAATCCAGCCCTGTTGGCTGACACTTTGCACAATTTCTCTTTTTGGCTAGTCTGCAAAACACCATTTACCCTGGGCCAACACACTCATCTAGGCAGATGTGAATCTGTAAGAGTCAGTAGAAACAAAAATAATCTTTTTGCCTTTTGAATTCAGGGCAAAACCAGTTCAAGAATATTCTTATTTAAAAGATTCGTGAGTAGTTAGATGATCAAGATTCTGGCTTTGATCAGCAGATATTCCCTTGCCTTGTGCTTCTTTCAGCCTCCTGAAATTTAAACTACAATTAGAACCCCAGGGGCTCCCCAAGGGCATGATTCAGCCTGGAGCCTTCTGTTTGAGCCCTCAGGAGCTCAGCCTGGGGCTCACTGGGGATCTGTGCTCAGCTGCTGGCGACACTGGAGGCTGAGGCTGTAATTCAGGTCTCCTCTCTGCGTATTTGGATTTCATTAAAGAAATGGCTAGACAGAAACTGATTGGAACATCTTGATGTGAACAAGCAGATTTTGTCACTGTAATGCCCAGCAGAAACTGTAAATTGTTTGTTGCGTGCATTAGGAGATGAACGCTGGCAAATGCCAGCTGTGGATTCATAAGGGAAATAGAAATATCTGCTTTTCTGGCCAGATGTCAAATCCCTGTCTTGGATCATGTATAAGCTTTAAAGAGAAGAGGCACTGGTTTTGAATTCAGACCTAATATCTGGTGAAGAGGGAAGAGGAACACAAGGATGTTTCTAAAGCATTTCAGAATTGCCAGGTGGATTCTGCCGTGAGCTGTACCCCACTGCAACCAGAACCCTGGACTACTGGTTTTATACATCTGGAGTGCCTGAGGGAGGAAATCTAGAAAGGTTTTGAATATATTATCTCTTGCCTACAAGTAACAAATGCAGTAAAGGACTCCAAAGAAAAGTATTTCAGTGCTGATATTGCTTTAAGGAGTGTAAAGGTAAAAGAGATTTCAAAACCAAGAAGCTGGGAAAACCAGCTATAGTCTTTCAAAATGTTGGTACCTGTGGGAGCAGCAAGAGGAAGCAGAAAGGCACTAAAATCCCAGGAAAACGTGCCAGTGTACAGAAAATTCATCGTGATAGATTGGAAACGCCAGCATTGCACCAAGCACTGCGTGTGAATGGGCAGGGACACACCACTCATCCTTGCAGCAATGTCCCACGGTGGATGGACACCGTCTCCACAAGACAATCACTTTAGGAACAGCTGACAGAAGGAAATTTACTCTTCTTCTACACAATCACACATCTCATCTAAAGGTGCATGCCTGGAATGAATGTAGAATTACTCCCCAGAGCACAGAGTTTTCTCCAAGAGCTGCAGTGATCAGGCAGGGTGTCCCACAGTGCAGGTGGAAGTGTAGGGAACCCCATGTCCCAGTGGGAATGGGCCCTGGGACATCAGCTACGAACCCCCCCAGCCATCAGTGTGGCTGCATGGGATGCTCTTGGCTCTGCTTCCAGGAGCAGTGAGTTGTAGCAGGAGAGAGATCATGGCAGAAATGAAATGCCACAATATATGGATAGCACCTTATGGAAAACTGGATTTATGGCCAGAGCTGGTTATGCTGTATTCATTCTCATGGTATGTTACATTATTTTATTTTTTGAGTTAGGGTTTAGAGCAAAGAAACTGATTGTCACAGTTAATGTAAGACTAGAGCTCTACCTCTGAAAAGAGCTCTTTTCCCACACCTCTGCTTGAGGTAGCATGTGGGAGACAAGTTGGAATTTTATGGGATTTTTTTTTTATCTCTTCTTTTTTATATTTTTATCATTGGCAATGAGAGTGATTCACAGATTGGCAGGCAGAAGTCAATTGGGGCCATTGCTATTTTAGGCCTTAAAAATTATCTCACAAAATCAAGAACATATATTAAATACACCTTTTCTCATTTAGAAAGTGTCAAAGGTTCAAAGACATACAAATGTACATCACTTCTCCATGTGGATTTTGTAAGGCTTGAGCATATTTTGCTAGCAAAAGGGAAATTTAGAAAAGGAGCTGTATGTTTAACTGATGAATCTGTCTGGGAACTCCATGGGAAGTTGTTTGCATTTAACAGCTTCTATTCATAGGAGTTCTAAAAAAAACCCCTTGTAAACCTTTAGGTTTGAGTGAGTGACTGTGTGGTACTTAGATGCCAGTTCAGGTTAAACCATGACGTATTGCATTTTTTTATCTGCTGGATTTTGATCCCTTTTTTTTTTTTTCAGGCTGAATAGGCATAAACGTGTCACAGTTTTGAGAAAATTAGGCTTTTAAATCAAATAAATTCAGACAATATTTTTTCTGCATAATTCTTTGTGTGGAAATAGTAAAAAATCAAACTCTTGTCTGATTTTAAAATAGTTGTCATTGACTGGAAAAAGACTTTTTCTGAAGACCAAGTTTCAAACTGAAAGGATATTACTGTATAAAAATTGTGTAGTTGTTTTCATTTCTTCATTGGGTATAACAGCACTTTTTAGTACACATGGAAATGTGAAATCTAGTCTATGTAATTTTCCACTGATACAACAGCTGCATTTCCTTTCTGGAAAAACTGCTGTCAGCAATATTTTATACCTGAATATCGAGATCAAGAATGTAAACAGGCCAAACTTATGTAAAACCAGAGACTGTTAAATAATGAATAGTCAGACACTCCCTGATGTCTTGCCATCAAAACATTTGTGATTTTTCTTATTTTCACTGCTTGTTTCAGTTCTTGTGAAGAGCAGTGGAATGAATACTCACAGTGTTGTCTTCAAGCTGCATGCTGGCTTAGTCTGTGTAACACTTGTTAAAGTGAGCTTAGGAACAGTTTCCTGAGGTGCCCAGTGCTGTGTAGTGCTTCAATTCCATTGATTCTTTCTTCTGTGGGATGGAAGCTTTTCCAAGACTTACAAATCTCCTGTGTTCATCAGACACCTCTGGTTCTTGCCCACTGGAAGGGTTATCTGCTAAAGTTGTCTTCCTGGTCTAAAATCAGAGGGGAGAGGCTGAGTTGCATTGCGCTCTGGCTGGGCTCTGCAGAAACTGGGGGATGATCCCTTAAAGCCATCTGCCATGGGCACCTGAGGATGATTTCTGTCCTGGGAATCTCCCCCAGTGAAACTGTAGGCAGAACCAGCTTTTCACCAACAGCTACCTCCCCCTCCACTATTAATGATGCATGATGGACCTCAGAAGAGGTGAGAACATGAGGGAAAGAGGAGGGACTTTTTTATTAAAATGTTTGGTCTTTACTGTGGAATCATCACCATAGAATCCCTCCATGTAGAGAATTCTGTGATTTGAATCTCACCAAGAGCCATTTTACATTGCAGAAGTGCCAGAATAAATATCCATGTTATGAAGATGCAACTAAGACAGCTCATACCATTATCTTGCTGTATTTTGGAAATAGTATTGTAGTGAGCCAGGCTCTTTAGGTTTTATTTGTAAGGTTTCCAGCTTGAACTGGCATTTTGTTACAAAAATAAAATCTAGCTGAGCCAGTCAAAAAACCCAAAACCCCTTGGCTTGCTGGTAACCGTAAATAGGTACCACTTAATGTGGAACACTGCAACTGAAAGCTTGCAGGCATTCACACTCAATTCGTGTTTAATTAATGACATCATAAAAACAACTAAAGACTCAAATTTCTGTTTTAAATATATACTGAGATATAGGAGTGTACAAGTGTAGAATACCAGCTATTTGTGGACTGCTCAACAGGTTTTCCTTCTAAGTCTGTTAAGGGTTATTGTTGATTATTTCTGTTTCCTCTGTGCAAATGACATCTCACTTTTGGCTATAAATGGGTACCATATGCTCAA
Organism: Pycnonotus jocosus; assembly: GCA_013400435.1. Classification (NCBI taxonomy): domain Eukaryota; kingdom Metazoa; phylum Chordata; class Aves; order Passeriformes; family Pycnonotidae; genus Pycnonotus; species Pycnonotus jocosus. The sequence continues at coordinate 37,680 of VWYP01020789.1, forward strand.
AGAGCTGATGGGCTTCACTGTGGTTGTCTCTGATGTTATTGATTCACAGAATTGTAAAACAGCAGTGTCTGAATTAACACTTTGCCTAAACTTTGTGGATTTGAATTTTCGACTCTGTTAGTTCTAGTGTATTTAAATTATTGAAACCCCCAAATTTGTAAGGACAAAAATATTCAATTCTAAAATTCTTTGTAATACTGACAAGTTTCATTTTGTAAGAACAAAAAAAACAACAAAAAACAAAAACAAACAAACAACAAAAAAAAGAGGGACAGGAATAAACCAGCCCCATTATTATTCGTTCACTTCAAAGTATTCAAATTACACAGTTCAATTAGTGAAGCTGTAAATGCTCTTTTTCTCTGTTCCATTATTTTGCTAATGTCTAAGTGAAGTCTAAGGTCTCTGCTTGTTTTGCTCTGGATGATTCTTTTCCTCTGTCCCTTGTCAGGCTGTCTCCTTCTCTGTGCAAGCAGAGCACAGACGGCCGGAGCATCTTCCAGAGGAGCAGGACAGGTCTGGGGCAGGCTGGGGCAGTGCCACCAGCTCTGTGTGTGGGCAGGGCAGCCTGTGGGCACAGGGCCATGGACATGGTCTCTTGTAGGAGCCCAGGACACCAGTTTTGAGTAGGAGGCACAAGCACCAGCTCCATTCTCTGGTTCTGGCCTTTTCCTACCTCATTTCCACGGAGGAACGGTCCCAAGTGGGGCCTGATGCTGCCAGCACTGTGAGTGTGGAACCCTGAATGGTGACCCGAGTCCTGAGCTGCCCTCTCTCTAGTGTGGCTGCCAGCACCTCTGGGGCAGAGGGAGCTGCAGCAGAAGCCCCAGGAAGCCCTCAGTGGGATGAGGATTCCCACCTGGCCCAGCCTGGCCCATCCCTGCCCCACTGCTGCGCGCTGCCAGCACAGCCACCTGCCAGGCCACAGGGTGGGGGAGGCTGGGGAAAGGGTCCAATATAAAAATAATCCCGATGTGGCTGAGGAGCTGGTGCTGTGTGGGCTGGGCAGGAAGGGGAGGCTGGCAGGGGAGGTGAGGCAGCAGCTCACAGTGGTGATGCTGTGGGCAGGATGAGCGTGACGGGGTGATGGTCACCAGCTGCTGGGACAGCACCCAGGGTGCTGGGCCTCCATGCCCGTGGGATCCTTGGCATGGCATTCACCACAGCACAGGGAATTTATGGCACCCAGGGCACTGGGCCTCCATGCCAGTGGGATCCTTGGCAGGGCATTCACCACAGCACAGGGAACTTATGGCACCCAGGGCGCTGGGCCTCCATGCCAGTGGGATCCTTGGCATGGCATTCACCACAGTACAGGGAACTTATGGCACCCAGGGCGCTGGGCCTCTATGCCAGTGGGATCCTTGGCAGGGCATTCACCACAGCACAGGGAACTTATGGCACCCAGGGTGCTGGGCCTCCATGCCCGTGGGATCCCTGGTAGGGCATTCACCATAGCACAGGGAACTTCTCTCCGTCAGCAGCACCAATTAACAATTCTTATCAAACCATGGTCCCTCACACCACGCACTGAGAGCGGCCTGCTTTGAATTTGCAATTTTTTCCTTCCAAAGGAGTGTAGACAATTAGACTGGAACCACCTCAGAAGCCGAAGGATGAAAGATGTTGGGAACTTCAGAAACTTTATGATCCTTCTTTGAGCTATATTGCAAACTCCTGCGCTGCATACAAGCACCTTGCTCCCTGCAAGAGATTGAATGTTGTTAGCATACATAAGAGGTCTACCAGTAGCTGGAGAAAGTAGCAAAAAAAATTGAACCCCAGGAGAGTTTTCATTTTCTGATAGCTGAGGTCACCCTAGCTGAATTAGCATTTCAGAACTTACACTGGGATAATCCATGCAGCAGTTAATTTCAATGTTTTACTGCTATAGCAGTGTAAATCCTAGTAAATGAATTTCTATAATGCTTGAGAAGATTTTTTTTTAGACATTCCCTTTCTCATTCATATTTAATAAACTCTGAAAATCTGCATTAGGACATCTATGTAAATTTCTTGGTTTTTTACTTGTGGGCAAAGGCAGCTATTGATATTTAAACAGAAGGTTACAAGGAAATCAGTGATACTTAATCAACCATTTTCTATCTGACAGACCTCTTTTCCTTAGGTGGAAAGATTCCAGTTCTGTTTTTAAAATATCTACTTTCTCACTTGAGACTGGTGTTCATGGTCAAATAATCTAAATCTTGAGGGGCATGTGCTTTAAATAATATTTTGATGTAATGCCTCTGTTTTTTCCTTTTGATTTAACAAATCAGGAATTTTGCAGAAACACAGGTTAGAAGAAACTTTTCTGCTGAGCTCTGTTTATAACTTCTTGCTAAATGTGCTGTCTTGGAGAAGCTGTAGTCTCCACTGGGATGCAGCTGTGATTGCAAGAGGAAAAGAAGGAATTCAAAAATATGCAACTGATCAGCAATCACAGGAGTGACTGTGCACAGCACTGTAAGAGAATCATCCTACTTACCCCCTATTTTTCTTATAAATTTGTCCATGATGTGCCTGAAAATGGGAACAGTAATTTAAAATAACTACCTGATGTAGTTATATCCAATATCTTTCCACACCGATTTTTGATCCTTACATTTTAGTCTCCTGGCTCAAGCAAAGGGCAGAGTTATAATTGTGCATCACACTCAACTTGTTCCTGCTCAGACAAAAGCAGCATAATGTCAGTGAAGTATTTTGGAGGCAGAATATAAAACTCGTAGATGTAAATTAAAAGAAAATGAAGCTAAGTGGAGGGCCTTAGGATGAATAGTTAAAAGTTAAAAAATGTCTTTCTCCTGCAAAGTCATAAACTCTGCATTTCACTTTCATAACTCCATTTATCCAATTATTCTAGCTTGAAACTGCTAAAATCTGCAGAGAACCCTTAAAACTTCATTTCAGATTAATTTCTGTGCAGTGTTACTAAACACTGACATATTCTGAATGTGAGAACTGCAGAACATTTTTCTGCAGAGAACGCCCAAACCTCTTGGGGTAAAAAAAAAAATTGCTACGGATAAACAAAGCTGCATGCACCATCTTCACAAGATTTTAGGTTTTGTTTTTAGTGTTTGTAATGATGAAAAGTACTCTTAACCACCATTCTGCTTGTGTCCTGGAGCTGGTGCCTCTCCAGAGGTGCAGGGAGGAGAGAGGAAACAGAGAGGGAATGCAGGGAATATGACGGGCAGGGAGGGAAGTTTTGTAATTGGGAAAGAGTGCACAGAGAGAGGCAAAATCATGAAAAATAGGTTTGTAGCTGGTAGGAATAGGCTAAAAGACAAAGAGCACAAAGTTCATGAGCAGGACTGAGCTGAGTTAGTTTACAAAGGAAAAATTGATAACATTTCAAGAGGTCAAATAGGAAGACCAGGAAAATTCTTCTCCAGATATCAGTGGACAAGCCTGCAAGCAGAAAAAATAGATAGTAAGGAGTAAGGCTTGAGAAACTTAGTCTTTTTTTTTTCCCTTGTAATGGATTCACAGGATTGGGGATTTATCATGAAAAGTTAATTGTAAAAAATGTTGTAAAAAATTAGATATTGTTTACTAAATTGCCAAAATGGGTAATAGACTGGAGAGTTAATCTAATTTAATAGCTATTGTCCAGAGCTATAGAGAATAACACACTGACATCAACGAGGTAAGAAATGCTCTACTCAGCATTCTAGCAAGAGAGACTGGCATCTCTGGCTCTCCTCAACCAGTTGCCCCAATAAAAGTCTATGCAAGAAAAAAGGAAAAGCATGGACAGGCTTTAAAATTTACATCCTCTCAGTCACAGGGCTCACCAGAGGGGACTGCTTATATTCTCTTCAAAGAGCGCTGTGATAAAGGACTTTCTGTACATTCCTGTAACGTACCTTTTGAAATGTGTTGTCAAAAAGAATAATTGTTTGGCAAACCCTCTGAAAAGATAATGTTCTCAAAAATTTCACTCCTTATGGGGAGTTTAATGAAAGTCTTTATTGACCCAATTTAATCAAACTCTGTACTTCCCCCTTTTATTGATTTAATTCTCAATAGAAAACATTACAGCTGGTGATCAATGGTTGTAATTTAGAAATGAGTTCTTCCCAGGCTGCACAGCTCAGAGGTGTCCCTGCCATCCATGCTGTCACTGCAGTAGATGGGTATGATGTTGTCAAAAAGCATTTCATATAAACTTTGATTGCTTTGTCAATGCAGAGGAGACTGTCAGGGCCCTGAGGGCACGAATGTGTTTCCTTTGCCCTGAGCAGCCTCACCTGAATCCCCCACTCCCTGCTCCAGCTGGGCTCAGGTTTGGTCAGTGTGCTGCCCTGGGGTTTCTGTCTGCAGCCTCATTCCCTGAGAGGCTCTTTGGGATTCCTGGACTGATCCAAGATCGGCTCTTTCTCTTGCTGCCTCTGCTGAGGGCATCCTTGGGGTAGTCCTACTTATGCTACTCCCCAACAAGGGTGCCCTGCCAGAAAATGGATCAGCTAGAATCGTTTATAGGGTGTAAAGAAATGGAAATGAGAAGGGAAAGAGTCGTGTTCCCACCTGAATAGGTAGAATAGCCATAGGTACTGAAAAGAAATGTACAAAACTAAAATGCTCAGCTGCTGGGGAAAAAGAAAATGGAAAGTAGCAATTGATGACCCAAGGGAGGATCTCTGCAAGGACTGAGACAGGGCCCTCACTGCTTAAGGCTTGTGGAAATGGAGATAGGAAGAGGACTGAAAATTCATGCTGAAACAACATGCAGTATTTCTCAAAAGGCTGTATGGGAACTGACCAGAGCATGACGTGTGGAACTACTCAAATAATTCTCAGGATGCTTATGGGGGACAAAATACTAGTCCTGAAAGGAGGGAGAATGATGGAGTAGGTGCTGAATCCAAACCAATCCTATCAAATTGCAGTGAGTGCTCTGCATGGCTGGACACTGATCTGTACTGATATTTTCATATACAAGATGTAAGAAGAGAAAAAGGAGATTAGAAGAATAATTGAGCATGGGGGAGCAGAGGAATGCAGTGAGAGAATAAAACCAATTTTATTTAAGTATAAAAAAAGAAACAGGCAGACATATAGTTAGTGCAGGGAGAAGGTAGCAACATAAATACCTTCACTTGTGTGACTCATTTGCTCTTTTTTGCTGGCAGATTGTGCTTTAATTATGTCTCTGTGAATCAAATAGTGGTGAACTGTATATTTGAAATACGTGGATGTAGGTAATCACTAAAGAGGTACCAATGTCCTACAGCCACCCCTCTGCATCTGCTTCCCATTGTGGTATTTAGGATAACTAGAAACACCACTGGGATGAATTTTGGGTGTTGGTGACCAAGTGTTGAACTTTCCCTGCCAAAGCTCAGGTGTTGCACTGGCAGCTCTGCCAAGTTAAATGTCTGTGGCTGATTTCCCAGTGTGTGTGTTTGATACCACTGGGTCTAAGGAGAAAACTCTTCTATTTGCTGAAACATCACATTGAATGATTTATGGCAGACAAATTAAGATGTATATGTGAGGCTCTCTAAGTAGGACTGGTGTCAAAGGAAAATATTGAGGGGTGGAAACAGATTGCAAATTTCCAATTAATTTTGTTTATTTATGCACAGAAACCTTGAAATATTAATAGAGAATGCATAAGTAATTGATGGGCTACATATAATTTTTCATTATCTTTATGCTGAGATAGGCAGGAAAGTTGTTTGACAAAAGGCACAGGCACATTACAACCAAAAATCTCATGTAGGTTAGGCCTGGAGCTGCCCAGCTGCTGGGAGTGATTGAGCACCCCTTTCCCAGAGCAGCTCCCAGGATTTCCTTGAGCCTTATGAGTCTTTTCCTGGTCTGATCAACCTTGATATCAAATGGTGGGTCAGTTTTTCATCTCCTATTTAAAGCAATGAATTGAAGGTATGCTTTTTAAGCAGTTTAACAGCCGAAATAAAACTAATTCATATCCCAAGGGCAGATAGAAAACTATTAATATAGAGTATTAAAACTCTGATAGATTTTAATGCCTGACTCATGATTTTTGTGAGTGCTGGGATTGCCAGCAGACACTTGTCTGAGTTGTGGAACAGACTCTCTGGAGGGTGCAGGAGGTGGCATGCATTAGCAGAGTGGGAAGCAGCAATGAGCAAGAGCTTCTTTTTTCCAAATTTAAGAATTTTTCCTTTTAGAATAGGAAAAATAGGCAGAAGGGGAAGAATTGAAAAGACTGAACTGCTGGGAATACCATCTTAATTCTACTTCTATTTAATTTGGGTGAGTTCTGCAGGGCAGCCAAGCTCAAGGCCTCTATGCTTGATGTCCTCAGCTTGCTTTGCTCGGGCTGTCTGAGCTCAGTGCTCTGAAGGTACCAAAACCCCCTGAACCATAAACCTCCCCTGTGTGCCAATCTGTAAAGAAGCACCTGTGCTTCCATATCTCTGTGTTGGGAGAGAAACCTGCTGAACCCCAGGAGTCTCCTGGTGTGGACCTCTATGGACTGTGACAAACCTATTGATGCTCTCCTGCCTCTCTTCAGCTGTTTGCACTGCTGGCAGTGCCCACCCTGCACATACCTGTTCTCTGCAGCCCAGCTGCTCTTCCTGTTGAATAGGGTCCCAGTGTCTGTATTTCTAGCTGAAGGAGAGCAGGAAATACCTTTAATTTTCCTGCAGCCTACTGTCCCTGTTGACCTTTTCAGCTTCTGAATCTTTAGCTCTCCCCTATTCTCTGATGTTGGGCATGAATAATTAAAAGTCCAGGGAGAAAAGAACACAGGAAATTCTGTGGGTTTTATTTTAAATGGCACCACTGCACTGATGATAATTTTAAGATTTGCATATCTCTGGGTTTGGTTTGGTTTACTTCTTGTTTCTTAAGCTATCCTATAATAAGGACAACTAGGACAGTGCACTGGTGGTCAGGAAGCTCATTTCTCTACCAGCTCCATATCACCCTTCCCATAGTCAACACCTCACTTCTCCTCTTGATAAAACTGGATGATAGTTCTGTACCAAATCTTGCCAGCAAAGGCCTTGGGGAGTTATAATATCAGAAACTGTTTCCTCCTGATGCTTTTGATACTGGCTGATCTGAGGCCACAGATCTGATTATGCTTTTCCTGGTGGCAGTGCTGATGGTGGCTGCTGGCTTCCTTTTCTGTTAGCACAAATTGTGCTAGTATGACTTGGAGGGCAATTTGTTTAAACTATTTTATTACTTTAGAGAATATGATTACTATTATTATTTGCAATATCTGTATTATTATATAGTATTATAGTGTGTCAGTGGAGTCAGACAAGCATTTTCTGAAGGGAATTCATCCCAATTAATCCCTGAGAGTGACACATTTGTCTCATTTGTTTAGGTTAAATACAAAATTTGATGCTGATGTTTAAACATTTAGAGATAGTTGAAACTCGTGTCTGTGTAGAGCAATGGCTTGAAATTAAAACACCATGTTACAATATTGACTCTATCTTTCTTTCCTCTATTCCGACCTGAATGTCCGTATTCTTAGGGGTTTCTGAGTGGACTCAACAGCAAAGCAATCAGCCAAAAGTCAGACTAATATTTTGCAAATTTTCTCTTTTGTAGAAGGCTTATCCAGCCACTTCTCATCAGGGTGTCTGTTCTGTGCTTCCTACCTGGATTTTGTCAGAAGTGAATTGACTGCAGTAACTTCACTCCTACTCCTTCACCCACCGTCTCACCCCCTTTGCATAAGAGAAAATCTCAGCCAGCACAAACATCCCTGTCCAGCCTTTTGGGGTACACAGTCTTTTATCTCAGATACCTGCAGAAAAAATCTCAGAGAAGGGCACAGGAGCCTGTAATATAACAGTGAGAGTTTTGCCTTGCTTAGTAGTTAAGTTGCCCATCCGAAAGGTCATGAAGATTTTTATATGTCTCTCTTGCCTATTAACTGTATCAAGATCCCTTCCAAACTCAAAGCTGCCATATGGATCTTTACAGTCTAGGGATATTGCCAAATTAGCCCTAAATTTGCATTATTTATTTTGACTGCTTGAGAGCCAACCTGGTATCTTTCTTCACTTTTTCCTTGCTTAGAGCTTGGGCAGTCTCTACTGCAGAGACACTGCTGCACTGTAGAGTGAGCCTGGCTCATCCTTGCTGCTTCTCTGGAGCACTCTGCATCCAACAGGATTATTTGCTTACAGAACATTTAAAAAGAGACAAAAATCCTGACCCAAAATGGTTAACAGGTTTGCTCTCCCCTCCACTGGGCTCAGGATTGTCCCCTTTTACTTCAAAATATGTTGGATTAAGTGCAAAGCTTTTTTTGACAGCCTGGACTAGTTAGCAGTTTATAAGCACCTCTTTCCCAGGCTGGGCTGACTTAGCAGGCACCTTTGCAATGCTGGGTAAATACAATGAACCATTCAAGTGGAAAATCATTTTAATAAATAGCATTTTAGTAAAACCTTTGGTTTGCCCTCTGAATCCTTATTAATAAAAATAAATCTCCATTACCCTCTCGCTTGGCCTTACCTTCCTGTTTGGTAAAATNGCTTTTTTTGACAGCCTGGACTAGTTAGCAGTTTATAAGCACCTCTTTCCCAGGCTGGGCTGACTTAGCAGGCACCTTTGCAATGCTGGGTAAATACAATGAACCATTCAAGTGGAAAATCATTTTAATAAATAGCATTTTAGTAAAACCTTTGGTTTGCCCTCTGAATCCTTATTAATAAAAATAAATCTCCATTACCCTCTCGCTTGGCCTTACCTTCCTGTTTGGTAAAAATTTTTTTTTTTTCAGTAGCAGCATTAAAGATTCATCCATTATTTGGAGTAATTCTTGTGCAATGCAAATCTAATAGACTTGATGCATAGCATTTTCTTTAGGGTAAAAGCTAACAGCCTTTATTCAGCTTACACAATCCCTTCTGAAAGAGCCCTTTATACAGCTCATGTCATGTCAGCAGTAATCATGGCCCGAGTGGTGGTGCATGCAAATCAGCAGCTGCTCTTTAGCTGGGCTGGAGGAGTCCCATAATGAGCTTGCCAGTAAGTGCAAGGGCAGATCATATTTAAAGCTGATGGTCTCTCAGGCAGATCACTCTTTCTCTATTATCTTTATCTATTGTCTTTGCTCTCTTCACCCTGCCCAGCCAGCGCCCAGGCTGCCACCTCTGCAGTGTCCATCACCTGCCAAACCCAGCCAACAGACATCACAACCCAGTGCTGGGAAAACAAAAGAAGAGTTTCCAGTGGTCCTGGTGTTCGTTTTCCCCACAGTTACAGCACGGGATGGAGGCAAACCTCCATCACTGCAGCTGTGTCTCTGGAGGATGTGGATACCTTCCATAACCTCAGAGTTCTGTATTACATCATCGAGACCAGAGCTGGGAGCTAATGCTGACCTAAGCAGTTCTGTGCTTTGTTTTGTTTTTTTTTCCACCTCCCCAAGCATGTACATGTGATAGGAAACCAGTCAGGAATACAAACTAAGGCAGTCAAGCTAACCCAGGAGTCTGAACTGCTCACTAAAGCAGGTATTTCAGAAGGGTGGGGAGATGGATTAACATCTTTAGTATGACAAAATTCTGCTGTGATTGTAGATGGAAATCTGGTTTCATGAGTGGATAAAAATCACCATTCCTGATGTCAGGAATACCATCCAGGCTGATGTCAGTGAGAACTCCATGAATTTCCTTTGGTGAAAGAAGCAAAGCATGCTAAAAGCTGTTTTATGCCTGTATTTTTTCTAGCAAAAATTTCTAAGCTGTTTGTGTGCGCTTCACATTTACTGGGAGTTTCTGTCATGTCCTCAGAGCACAGGTTTTCAAAAGAGGGAGAAGTTATAGAATTCTCACAGAGAGTGAAAAAGGGGAAAAGAAAAGGTCTGCATGGGAATGTTATATACTGCAAACTGGAAACTACCCCACTGTCTTCCGTCCCTTCTACCAGTCTCTTCTCAAAAAAAATCTTTGCNAGCAGTGCTCTGGGTTGGTACATCACATTGGAGTTTTGAGGTGTCTGGGGCTACTAAAGCTCTTCAGTAAGATGAAAGTTTCCTGCTGTCTTGCAAGACAAATGGGCAGGAAGCAGGAACTGTTTCAGAGGAGATAAGTGTTTTGGGTTTGGTTTTGGTTTTAACATACATATTTAGAAAAAAATAACCTGGAAGTATATGTGAATCTCCTTGCTCTGCTTCTCCTTTGGATCCTTTTTCTTTTTGTGGAAGATTTCCTTGGTGACTGTTAGAGTGAAAATACTTTTTGAACATCAAAGAAGAGTATTGTATCAAAAAGAGGAGATTTTGCTATTGGAAAATAAACTAAGAGCAGTGCAAATGCCACCTGGGTTTTTCAGGTGGTGCCTGCTGCTTTATGCTGCTGTCAGTGCTCATCTAGTCGTTGCTTTTTCATCTCTATTGCAAGATTTTGGGAAGAAATGAAGCACAGTTCATTCCCACAAACTGCTTCGGGTTTACAGATTTCTCTCTCTTTACCCCTCACTTCACCCTTTCTGCCCCCTCCCCTCTCCCCCGCAGCCTTCGTGCAGCCTGACAATCCTTTACTTAATCCCAGAGAACATATTTTTGGTACTGGCACAATAAAGAAAAAAAAAAAGAGAGACAAATTGATTTGCATTCCTTATCTGGAAGATTCACTTGCAAAATCTAGAACAGTTTCACTGACGCAGAGGCAGGAGAGATGATCCTGTAAATCTGACATGTCTCTATTGAGGCTGAGAGGAAAGGGAGTGGGAGGATGGTCTGAGCTCCCTACAGGAGATCACACTGTGGGGAGCTTTGCTTGTTGTCTCAATGCACGTTTCACAGAGGCCTCCCTGGCTGCTTTGGAGATGCCATGAGCACCCAGTCCCAGGTTATCCAGGTGCATGCAGCTCCTGTTTCCCTCTAGCTTGGCTAGAACTGAACAGGGGAACAGCCCCCTGCCAGATGGGGTGTACACACGCCCTGCCAGTCCAGCCACATCATCTTTATTTTTACACAGATGCAGATGCTGAGCCCAGTGAATCAGCTCTAGTGAGAGTAGAAGTTTGCCCTTCCCCTGCTGCTTCCCTGTGTGTGAGGGCTTGGAAGGCAGAAGAAGCCAGAGTAGGAAAATCACCTTATGGAAATGGGGTCTCCTGGGGTCTGCTCCTTCCTACAGCTGCCAGAGCAGCCCCACTGTTGCCTGTCTCTGACAATTGTGTCCTTCAGGTTTCCTCTACATCAGGCTCCAGCTGTGAGCAGTGACTTCTTACCTTTCCTATGGCAACCTGTGATATCCTTCTACTGTCAGTGCATCTCTGACACCTGAGGAGCAGAGGGCTGAAAGCCTGTCCTGATCCTCAGCTGTCAGAATTCCCTCCGCCCTTTAAAATAGGTTCTTGGTCAAAGCCCAGCAGCAGCACTGACGTAGGTCCCTTGTTGGACTACCAGGGTGTGCTTCTGAGTGGGACACAGAGGGGTTCTTTAAGAATAATTTTGGGCAAAAAAGAAATGAAAAACTGAGAGGTGGAAAAAGACAAGTATAATTGACTGGATGAGACAGTAACCTCCTTGGGTGCCTCTGCACTCAGCACTTAATGCAGCCTCGCAGAGCTCAACTACTCATGTGGTAGGCAGGAGGTGCCCACGCCTTGGATCACTGTGTTCTCTGTTCAGGTGACTCCACCGCCTCTCCAGGCATGTCTAGGAACACAGAATCTAAGGAAATGTGGGGTTTGGGGTGCCTGATGCCTGACACAAGCAGAAATTGCACATCAGTCATAGAGATATTAAGGTGCTGCTCTGGGAGCTGGTTAATCTTTCAGAGCTTGCATCTGCTCAGCTTGCTGCAGCTGCACAGCCACCCTGTGCTCGCTGGGGTTGCCCTGTTTTACAGCAGTGGGAAGGAACAAATGGACTCTTACACATTCAGTTTTCACTGCCTGATGTTCCTTTTGCCCCTTTCTTTCATTCTGCCCTTTGTGGCATCTTCAGAGCTGCTTCCTTAAACTATGAGATCACAGGATAACAAAAACCTTGAGGTTACTCAGGGCAAGGTCCAGTCAGGTGTTGAGTATCTCCAAGGATGGAGATTCCACAATATCTCTGAGCAACCTGTTCCAATGCTTGATAACTTCAGAGTGAAATGGTTTTTTTCTTGTGTTTGACCAGAACCTGCTGTGTTTCAGTTCGTGCCCATTTCTTCTCCCTGGACACCACCAAGCAGGGTCAGGTTCAGTCATCTTTTCACTCTGACATCAGCTACTGCCCACATTAATGAGACAGTCATGAACCCTGACGCCCCAGCTCTCAGGCTTGATTGGATTGCTGAGCAATGCTGCACTTTGGGTTTACAGATTTCCCTTCACTGCCTTGGTGACCCTTGGCTGGACTCACTTGAGTCTCTGTTGTATGGAGAAGCTCACAAATGGGCCCAGCAATCCAAATGGGCCTCACCAGAGCTGAGCAGAGAGGAAGGATCACTGAATGCCAGAACTCTCACTCAAAATCATTGCCAGATGTGCAATTGGTTGTGGCCAGGCCATGGAGCAGGTTAACTTCAATGAATTTTCTAATTTTACCTTATGCCATATCAGCAGAGGGGTTTGCTGTTTGGCCCTGAGCAATCTCTTCTGAATGGCAAAGCAATCCAATCAAGCCCAGCCCCACTGCTGAGTCTGTGATGAAGTGATTTGTGGTGCTGGCCTGCTTCTTGGGTAATTTTCTTGTTCTGATTTTTCATCTTGGCTTTGTTCAACCAACACAGAAATCATGATGCCAAATATAGACAAATGACATTTCCAAAGTTGTGTTTTAAGGATTTCTAACTTGTTTTTGTGGATCTGAATTCTTATGAAGGCCAGTGAATTGAAAACAATTGTTTCCAATTTATTTTAAAATGTTCACATCATTCATGAAACACATGATGACAAATATTCTATAGTGTTTTTGTGAGTGGGCTGGTAGCCTGTGTTATTTAGAGACATTTTTGAATTGATACACTCAATCAATTCTTCAACAGCTCCTCAAGGTTCAGGTTTTTTTCATTGGATTAATCATTCTGTGAAATCTGTCAAGTAGCCATACCCTGATGATGCTATTTTTGTCACTTCTATCCTTATGTAGAGCTAGATATTTATTATGATAGCAGACTGCAATATCCCAGTAGGATTTCTGTGAGATGTTAGTCATTGTTTAAAGGCGTTTTTGCTAAATATGTCCTGGGTTGTGTATAAAGTGTGGCCAGCAGGCTGAGAGAGGGGATTGTCCCCCTCTGCTCCTCTCTCCTGAGATCCCACCTGCAGAGCTGCCCCCAGCTCTGGGCCCCCAACACAAGAAGGATGTGGAGCTGTGGAAGCCAGTCCAGAGGAGGCCATGAAGATGCTCAGAGGGCTGGAGCACCTCTGCTCTGGAGACAGGCTGGGAGAGCTGGGGGAGTTTAGTCTGAAGTAGAGAAGATTCTGAAGAGATCTTCTACTCCTCCAGGGCCTAAAGGAGAGCTGGAGAGAGACAGGACAAGGGGAAATGGCTTCTAACTGCCAGAGGGCATGGTTAGATGGGATATTAAGGAGAAATTCTTCCCTGTGAGGGTGATGAGGCCCTGGCACAGGTTGCCCAGAGCAGCTGCGGCTGCCCCTGGATCCCTGGAAGTGTCCAAGGCCAGGTTGGACAGGGCTTGGAGCAGCCTGGGATAGTGGAAGGTGGCCCTGCCATGGCAGGGGGTACAAATGGATGGTCCTTAAGGTTCTTTCCAGCCCAAACCATGCTGTGATTCTGTATCTCTACCCATTTTCTATAAGTAGAAGATCTTTTTCTGCCTACAGATCACAGGGCAGAAAGATCCTGTTCCTGCCCACTTCCTATTCTAAACCTCAGACCAGTTCAGGAAGGGATTCTCTGTTGTAACTCCATGTTTTTATTTCATCATCCAGTATTTTGTCACCTTGTACCAAATGTCATAAATATACACATGTAATAATAATTAAATTATGTATCCATTATTTTAGATACTTCTGGGAGGGAGATAAAGGCAGTGTGCAAAATCTAACTGTGGCTCAGAAGACAGGCCTGAGAGGTGTAAGAATCCAGCAACATGGAGACAATCACAGAATCTAACCTCACTTGTTCTGGTCATAATTCATGTTTCAGTTCTGATCAATTGCTTGTACATAACTTGTTCCAGACTTTTGGAAAAGGAGTGCTGACCCAGGAGGTACTTCCTAAGGTATAAATCCCCTTCTCATTCTAGTCTTGTTCCAGGCATAGAGGTGTAAAATTCAGGCACCTTTTGCTTTTGTGTTTAGCATGTGGACTGGTATTTGGAACCCAGTGCCTGACCAGTTATGAAGTTTCCCTTGGCTCATATGGGTTAGGTGCTCCATCAGCTACACCTCCCACACGAGATGCAAGGTGTCCTTCTGGCCCATCCAGCCCCTTCTTTGAATGTATAGGGACTCCAAAATTATCAACTAAGCCTTTTTAAAGAGCTTCAGTAGCTGCTCCATGAGTTTTCCAAACTCCCTGGGAAGTATAATCTGTAAGCACAGTATCCTGACATCCTCACAAAAAAAATTACCTTGGAGCAACCAAGTGAAAGGTTAGGACTGTTGAGTGTTTTAATCAATAATATATGAGTTGGATGAGCAGTATACTGTACTTTGCAGTGCACAATCAATAATACATTTTTTATGCTCACCTTTTTAATCCTCAGAAAAACTACATCAAAAATTTCACCCTAGACTGCCCACGAGAATCAATAATAGAGAAAGGTTGCCTCTTCCCCTTAGTACAGATTAATGAAAAGCATAATGAATTTATTTCCTAAATGATGTTGCAAATCTATTATACATCTTCTGGAAATACCAAGTGGAAAATAGTGTTTAATACAGTAATAGAGTTATGAATTTTCAAAAACTTGCAATGCAACATTTAAATTTGTCATTGTAACTTCAGTTTTTAAAGTATGAAATCAAGGAAAATGGAGTCTATGTAAATCCAGCTGAATTTATTATTATTATTATTTACTATTTGTACTCCTGTAGTGTATAAAATCCTAAAGAGACTATTCCAATATACAGGGTAAATAATTCTCTCTGGTTTCCATTGACTTTAATGGTTTCACAAATATCTCAAGACTGCTTCTGTGAATAGAAGCCTGGCACTAACTTGGAATGTATTTGTAATCTAATGTGTACAATTCTTAGTAAAATTGTCAGAAGTTTTAAACTTCATTTTTTTTACTGAATCACATAGAAAAGTTCTATACTTTTGAAGTTTCTGTGCATTTAGAGAATTTGCCATTACACTAAAAGAAGGATCAAACTTTTCTTAGTGCCAGCTGACCACATTTCTATTTCAGGCTTGAAGGCATTAAAATTCCTGCTTGCTGAATCACAAAATGTATTGCTTTGTTAGCAGTACTTCAGATCCCCATGGACTTCTGCTGCTGTTTTAGTGCATCACCAATTATTTGTGATGTATTATTAATTATATGTGATCTATACTTCCACCACTTCCATGGCTGTAGTGGTAGCTCATTTAAACAAAAAGGAGATTATGTAAAAAATGGCTTTTTCTTTTTTTTTGTTTTCCCTATGGCAAGTTGGCAGCTGGGTGGCACAAAAAGATTTTTATCCCCACTGTTATGAAAACTCTGTTGTGTTCATGTCCATGCAGGAGCAGGCTATAGGACATGCTCGCACTATTCTGAACAATGACTGGGGAGAAGGTTGGAAATGCAAAAGAGGGACTTCAACCTCAGGGTTATCTGCTTGCTTTCCTACAAAAGAAAATAACTGATTATATTTTCCTACAGGGATTGTTGTTCTTTTGAGCTATAGTCTGTGGAAGTCCAAGAATTGGTCCTGGTAGAGCTGAGATGGGGGCACAGTAGGCATTGTGCTCTTTCTTTGGCAGTCTCATTTTTTCAGTGCTGTTTTGGAAGGTGCAGCATTCAGAGGGGACCTTTTGACTCCATTAAAATCCATGTCATAGCACCAACACTGCTTGTAGTCACTAAAATTTCCCTGTGTGTGAGGTGTCTGTGTGTGTTGGGAATGGCTCTGCTGTTGTAACACAAAAAGATGTTTTCTGTATCCAACAGAATACAGGATACAACAGCAACAGGAAAAAAGGGAAAACAGCACAAGTGAATTCTGCCACCCTGCCATTATCAAAACCCGCAGAAACCATGACACAAGGATCCCTCAGCAGGGTCTGACTGCAAATGTGAGGAGATGGTTTGAGGTTTAGGCTGTCTTGGCCAGCTCTGGTGGAAACCTCCCTGTGGAGAACTGAAAAGTAGAATTTAACTTCTTCACAAACACATCACAAGAGTTGTTCCAGTTTATACTGTGTTGGGATTGGTAGCTTGAGATAAAGATGTATTTCCTTATCACTGCTCACAGCTACCTCGTTTCTCATGTACAATAAGTTTTGTAAAATCCTGTACAGCAGGAAAGTAAAATTCTAAGGAAACAAATGTAAGTGTTGCTGGAGGTAGGAACTAAAATCAATTAAGATTTTCTCACAAAGCAATTTCACTCATTTGCAGTCTGCTTAATTGTCTCTGAAACTCCTGCACAGGAAAGTAATGAAAATGTCACTTTTTATGCTGTTTGTCTCTTTGAGAAAGCATCCCCTGGTCAGAACAGAGCCATCCAGGGCCAGCTTGTGCTGATATCTGAAACCCCACCAGCAGTTAAATGCCAGGAGCAGAGTTCAGCCCTCCCAGCTGCGGGGAGATCTCATCCCAAGCCTCAGCCCATGCCTGTCCTGCCTTGCTGGAGGGATCAGGGAGTCACTGCCCTGCCAGGCAGGAGTGAAACCCTCGGGTTCCTTTGTGTCACTGGAGAGACAAACACCCCCGGAGCGTGACTCAGACTCCCATCTGCTAATTTTCTGGAGGTGTCTGCCTATCTGCATTTACTATTGAGGGAGTACAAAATGACTAGTCTCCTAAATTAGGTATTCTGCTCAGATGTTTCAAGGTGGAAGAATGAAACTGTACTAAGTCTTGAACACCCTTATAAAGGCTGAACTTCTTGCCATCATTACCCAACTTGGATAAAGTCATGCTCAGAGTGCCTGCACATCAGTCTGATTGCAGCATGGAAAATGCAAGCAGTGACAGCTGCACATCCATATGGCTCTGGCTGGACACAGGACAGCCCTGGAAAGGAGTAAATTTGAGAACAGATGTGTCTGCTCCTGCAGCTGGGGCAGGAAAATGATATTCTGACATCCTGGCATAGGTAAACCTGATAATTCCCAAGAATGAGATTCTCTCACATGATTACTTTAAGCAGTCTGTTACCTACATGTTATTTCTGTTTTGTGATTAAATTTTCTCCTTGTGTGGTGCTGAGCATTACCCTGTGCTCACCAAGGCAGTGAAAGTTACAATCAGCTGGTGCTTTGCAAGACAAAGACCTTGACAAGGTGCAAGGAACTAGCAGTGATTATTTCAAAAAAGGATAAACTTACTATGTGGGTGCTTGCTCATGGTTCATGCAAGACTTTTTCCCCTTATTAAAAAGGAAGATGTCAGTAATTACCAATATCATCCTTAACAAAAAAA
Source organism: Pycnonotus jocosus (assembly GCA_013400435.1). Lineage (NCBI taxonomy): Eukaryota > Metazoa > Chordata > Aves > Passeriformes > Pycnonotidae > Pycnonotus > Pycnonotus jocosus. The sequence continues at coordinate 55,196 of VWYP01020789.1, forward strand.
TCACAAAATTCTTTGATGTATGCCATTCTCTAGCTAGAGGGAAGTAAAATATGTATTTAAATATTGCAGTACAAACACTCCTAATCCTGAAGGTTAATCAAATATGTTGGAAGTTTTTTCAGCCTTGGTTTTGTATCAGTTCTAAAGTTTATCAGTTCTAAAGTTTATCAGTTTGTCAGGCTGGATGGAAATGAGAGATGCCTTGCAGCTTTGTAGAGATCATGGATGGCATGGCTGATATCCAAACCATTACTTGTAAGCAATGGCAAATCTCTCCCTTTAGTCCATCTGTTTTCTCTTTTCCCCATTGCAGTTGCTTTCCTGACCACACTCATTATTGGTAATAATTTTTTATCCTAAAAGTGCTGACCAGTTACCTCTCCCTTGACTGACATAGCTCTCAATTGACTCTCCACAGTGATTATGGTGGAATTAATCATTTTACTCCCCCAGGAGGAAGACCCCTGAGCTGACTTTCAGCAGAATCTTGTTATCATTATTGTTATTGCACGCCAACAAATTCATGTGGGGCTGCAGATAGCAGTAGACATCATCTGAAAGTGGTTTGCAGTGGTGTTGCTTTTGTTTGATTGTTGTAGTGCTGGTTAAAATTCCTCTCAGCAGCACTATTGCTTGATTGCTGGGTGCTGCAAATTCTGGAAAATTAGAGCTGTTTGAGTTTCGTGGATAGACTGTGGTGATTCAGCAGATATTCTGCCTTTGTTCTTTTTGCAGCACCCCCACATGAAAACCTACTTTTCCTACTTTGCCCATGGAGAGACAACCTATTTTATTTCTTTTAACCACCTTCAAATGACGTCTCCTGAGACTTCTTTAGGGGGGGAAAAAAAGAGACCTATTGTTAGTTATAACTTGCTCTCTCACTGAGATATTTTACGAAATCAAGGGCTGATAGATGACTTCACTTACTTCTGCCTTACTTTTCAATTCTAGCTTTACATTCTCTAAACAAGTGAGGGGAGGAAAGGTTGAACAATGCTGCTTAAGTACTTGGGGAAGTAGAAAGATGGCAGTGCTAGATCCAGAAACTTCCTGCTGCATTTTAGATGTGCATGTGGAACCTCAACCTCCGAGAGGAGAGACAGAGAGAGTTGAGTGGGTTGTTTCCATCAACACGGTGCTCTCCTGGGAGGAATAGGTGTGTGCTCCCATGTCATCTTCTGCCTTGGAGCAGGATTTGCCAGGATTGGATTGTAGCCAATCTAAACACACTGTGCTGTTGGATGAGGTGGTCTGGTGCAGCTCTGCACTCCTGTCCTGTCATCTGCATTGCTTTGATGGCCAGATTATCCTGATCTGGGGCAGGAGAGCTCAGTGATCTGGCTGAAACTAAACCTGGGCTTTGGGTTTGTTTTCAGTGGTTGTTCACCCCCATGCTGGGGAAGAGGTGATGCTCTGCAGGTTCCTCCTGTGTGGTGGAACAGAGCAGACCTGCTCGTTCACCAGGGTCTTATATCAGCTGAGGCTGCATGAGAAATTGCAAATTTAGGTGTCTGAAGTGGGAATGCTGACTCTAAATAGCCAGTAGGCACAAGGATTCCTTTCAAAGCTTTTCCAGTGTGACTGTCTTCAGCAGCAATCTATTAATAGTCCACTAATTTAGAGAAGTACCAGTGGCAATTAACATTGTGAAGTGACACCCATTCAAGGGTGGAAATGCTTATTCCTGCAGTGGTGATGTTATTGCACAAGGCAGCTTCTGCTCATATTGGTGTGTTCATGGAGGACTGGATTTAATTGGGAGCTGTGAAATGTGTATCAAGTGAGGAGTTTTGTTAAAGCATTGCAGTTTCTTTTGTTTTTAGTGGCTTTCTTGTCCTATGTTCCACAGTAAAATTGTATGGTGAAGGAGGCTGGGCTGCCCCACATCAGAGGAAGGCTGTCCCCCCACTTGTCCCTGTGTAATCAGGGGTGCTGGGCAGCAGGGCTCCTTGGAAAGCCCTTTGGGAAAAGCCTCTGTAGCCCAAGGGTCCCAAAGCTGCTCAGAGATGGTGTCATGGTGTGCTGTGTGCCTCTCCCACAGGTTCTCACTCCTTCCAAATACACCCTGATCCTCCCCCTACTCCCACTCGCTTCTGTGACTCTCAAGGAAGTTGCACATGCAGGGAGACCTGAGAGCTGACTGGCAGACCAGATCCGGATTACAATGCTCGGTGGATTTTGCAGGCCAGATTAAAGTACTTGGGAGGATCAGTCTGGCTCATGGGCTATATTTTTGACATACTTGTTGTAGGAAAGTATTAGGAGTTGTAAGAAGGACTAATGTGAGCTTATATTTTACAATTTGGTGTGGTAACTGCTTTGTTAGGGAAAGTAGAATTGGAAGAAGTTATACTATTTTTGTCTGGTGGGTTTTTGTTGCAGCAAATGCCTGTAACATCTCCTACATTGAAAAGCAAACCTCATTTTCCCCCTTATAACCATTCAATTAGTCTCATCTCTGCTCCCATTTTCCAAGCAACTTAACAAGATGAGAAAAATCCTTCAAATTGCACTTATAATATAAACAGTGCCAGTGAGCCTTTAGCAGGCAGGAAAGCTGATGGGACAATCTCCATTTACAGAGAGCTGGTTAAGAGCAAATGCATTTCAGCTGATAAATGGCAGGTAAAGGTGTGTGTCTGCATAATGCAATTATCACCTGGGAAATGGTTCTCATGTAGAGATGTGCCAGGAAATGTGAGTGTCTTTATATTTCTGAGGCACAAGGAAATTGAAGGATGGGTCTGGAGCAACATGCCAAGGACATCTTGCCACAAGTAGGAGAGTTTTGTGACTGTGTTGGGGATCTTCCATCTTATCCACTGATGGTGAATCAGTCTTGAACAGGTTTTGTGAAATGTTGTGTCCCCTTTGCAGTAGGGAGCTGTTACTGGGTACAATGGGAGGCTTCAGCTCAGTGTAGGATTCATGAAACCCCTGTGGAAAGCTGATTCTCCAGCAGCATGTGACACTGGACTTCTTTCTCAGGCTGAAAATGGGATGTGCTTAGGGACAGTGCCTGGCCTGGGGGAGAGAGGTGTTTCATTTTAAGGCACCTTGCTTTCCCTCCTCTCTATTTTCTGCCTGAAAATTACAGCTTCTGGATGGAAAAACCTTGTTTGGTTTTCTTTAAATTCCTTGGACTATTCAGATAGCTTGGATCACTCTCCAGCTAGTTAATAGGCAAACAAGTACATCCAGCTGGCCAGTGTGTGTTTGGAGCTGGGAACGGTCTGCAGGGAATGCAGCATTTCCTCCCTGGTAGTTTGGGATGTGAGGAGCAGTTGGCAGCATTGTTGCCAGGGCAAGAACATGAGACAGGTACAGACACTAGATGACATTGTAATCAGAAGGGATGGGGAAAATTGTGGTACAAAAATGAAAAAACAAATTGATAGAGGGAAAACCCTATAGGTAATGTAAATTCATTAGCTCTGCTATTCTCTCATACAGCAGCAGAAAAAGTTTAGAACTGACCTAAATTTTTTGATAGAAGAAATATAAAATCCCATGAAAAAAACCCCAAAAACCCCAACAAAACCCAACCAAAAAAAGCTTAGGCTGCAGTCTGAGAATCATCTGTACCACCTGTTCTTGTATTAGTTTTTTCTTAACTTTTATATGTAAATGTGTATAGATATTTTGGGCAGAATTTGTAGGCTGGGTCAAGCAGGGTGAATATCATAGACAATGAGGATGAAATAGTATAAAAGGAAGGTTATTTTGATATTTGCATCACCATCTTATGTGGAACTTGGCAGTGTGCTGGATTTCATCTTTGTCTTCATTGCTTCAGTCATCACATTTCTACTTTTTAAAAGAAGAAATTTGGGGAGAATGTGGAAATTTAAATTTAGCATTAAAGGTCATATAACAGCATTTCTGATGACTTCAGCCATTTACTTTTCTGCTCTTAAACTTTTGGTTTAACACCTCTGAGAACACTTTTTGCCCTATCCTTTGTAGATGCCAAATTTTACATGGGTTCCAAAACAAAATGGATGGCTCCCTGCTGATTTTTCTTCCTTTAAACGTGTCATTTCTGGTCCCAGAAGGTTTACCTGCAGGCTGCTGGACTGTGGATGGGTGTGGAGGGGTTGATTCATGATGTGTTTTCTTTCTATCAGTGTTGGTTTCTCACACTGGCACCAGTTTGCCTGTACCAGTTTCTGTTGAAACACTTGCAGATCGTGGTTAAATTCCCTCATCAAAAATCAAAGGCAAACCTCCAAGCTGACCAAGAAATTGCTAGCCCTCTTCCCCAAACCTTTCTTCTTCCCCCTAAACCTTTCTCCCTCTCCCTGCTCTGTGTTTGGAGGAGCCTCCTGTTCTTCAAGCCAGATCTCAAATTCAGGAGCTGTTTCTGGAAGCCAGGGAAGAGGAACTGTCTGCTGTGGTTGTGTCTCCACTAAATCAGTGAGATTTCAGTGTAGTTTGGATCAGTCTGTAGTTCCCAGCCAATTTAAATTTGCACATTTTTTTACTTACTTATTTTAAACCAACTACTCACTTTGCTGAAAGGAGATTGAACTTTGAAAAATAAGATGGAGTAGTCCATTGGAAAATCCTTACTGAAGCGTGGCACTGCTGTCAGGCCCAGAATTTGTTTTCCAGATGTTAGTTTGATAGAGCTGGGGTTGGAACTGCTCAGGTTGCTAAAAACTTATAGGAGAATTGTAACCCTTCAGGAGGGCCATTCTTGTCTGACCATTTCCTCTCCAACAACACCCTCCTTTGATGTGTTTGCAGAGTTAAATCTTTGCATTTGCTATCCTCTCATGAATTAGTGGCCATGGATGCTTTTTTTCCTGTCTTGTAAATGAACATTAAAAACTTGTCAAGCTCTTAATCTCTTTGCACCAAAAAATAGCTTTGATCATTGCAGGATACAGTTCCTACTAAATGTGCTGATATGAATATCTGAGGGTTTTTTAATATATCAATCTTAGCTAGAATTTCCTTGAGCAAAGTGACTTGGACACCAAGGGGAGAAAGGAAAGGCAAAATTTCTATAGATCAGATGAAATGCTTAAAATACCTCTTTAAGATCCTTTTAAAATGTCTAACTGTTAATTTGCATTTTCAGTGAAGTACAAGCATTACAACAATTAGACCTTTTATTTACAGAGTGGAATTGGCACCCTCCTGTAAATATTACAGAATAAATGTTTGTTGTTTTGATTTATAAAGAATTATCAGGAATTACACACAACTCAGTGTACCTACACACAGTTCAGTCTGTATTAGAGGTCTATCTGCTGCAAAATCAATGCTGGTTTTAAAGGAAATTAAAGAAAATCTACTAAATGGGATTTTCCCAAACTAAGATTCAGGTTGGGGTAAATAACATTTAGATTACTGCCTCAGGACACACCTTAAGTGTGTGCAGCCACTTAGCAGCTTCAGCCTTATTGAGAGTTATTCCTTCCAATAATGAAAGTGAGTTTGTGTTTTTAGAGTGATAAACAATACCCCCCTTGGTGAGCAAAGAGATTAACAACATGTGACATTAAACACAAGATGTGCAAAAAGGAACAGCATGCTCACTAACTCTTCTGAGCTTTATATTATCTCAAAATATAAATTTTGTTGCCAATGGAACTCCATATAAGAATTAATCAGGGAACTTCACAAGCAGTCAAAACTCTTGTATGCCATTATAAATTTATCATTGCTGAAAGGATCTTTTTCTGCTGTCAGACATCGTGCTTATGTGGCAGAATATGGAATAAATAATCTTCTTCCTATATAAAGAGCCCTGGAAAAAGGTTTGGAAAAACTTGTTTTTAAAAGCCAAACGTGTTTATTTTCTGTAAGGCATTTTTGAGGAAACAACCAGCTAATATGCTGCCATTCAAATATTCAAACAATTGGAAAGATAACCTCCACAGGGATGTATTGAACACTGCAGTGCTTGAGCCTGTCCATAGGTGTTTCCTCCAAAAGAGAAGCAGAAGATGTGCTGGAAGTAAACCCCTCAGCTTAGCTGAAGTCCTCTTGGAGTGCAAGACCTACTTACCTTTCCATTCATTTTTGTTTGAGTTGCATTAACTATAAACATTTCTTTTCTTCAGTAGTTTTCTAAGCTTATCTCACTCATTCCAGTATTAGATGTGTAATTATAGTTATATTTCTAATACTATCAAGATACTTGGGAAAGGCAGCACTTTGTATTTTCAGTTATTACATATAGTTAAACATTCTGTGCTACTACATGTTCCAGTAACTCCACAGCTCCACCCCTAACAGGTATCAGAGTAATTGATGTAGGGAGGAGAATCACATACTCTTCTCCTGTAGAGGCTGACATTCAAAGCCCAGCCAATATGAAAATCTGAATGCCTCAGGAGTGTTTTTCCTGCAGTGTATGGTTACTAAAGTGACTTTACTTGCAACTGAGAAGAATTCTTTTTCCCACTCTCTGTGCTCTCTCAGGTGCCTTGTGCAGCTCAAACACCATCACAGATAAGATGCTCCGATTACTGGAGGGTGCACAGCACTACTGACACAGCTCCTGTGGGACCCTGCTCCTGATGTCCCCACAAGAGCTCTGTCTTCTCTGCAGTGCCAGGAAACACAGCATGGAGGGCTGCTGAGCAGTGGTGAGAGTGGGAGCAGGAAAAGAACTGCTGGAGCCCAAATTTAACCCTCTGAGGGCTGAATGGCAGGACTGGGTCTGTATGTGGTACTGCAGAGGCTGGATGTGAGTGCTGGGTGGTGGAATGGGAGCAGGGTGGAGGGAAGACAGAGGACCACGAGCAGTGAGAATGTGAGGAGTTGTCCAGAGGAGCTGACTCAGGGCAGAGCCCTGGGGAGCCTCAGCAGGCCCTGTCCCCTCCAGGAAAGGGTATTCACTGTCAACAGTGGCTGTAAACTGAAGGCAGAAACACTTCAGAGAAAGTGATGATCTAATTTTTCTTTGGCTCTTGGAGTGGATATTGTGTTATCCTGTTGTTTTAAGCTTTGGGGAGCCTCAGACAGGTAAGGAATTAATGTTGTCAAAACCTCCAGCATTAGTCTTTCCTAACTCTTAGGTCATTTGCATCAGATCCTCTCACATCTCTGTTGCATCATTTTACTGACAAGCCAGATTTGCCAGAAATTCACACTTCTGCTGCACATCTTTCACACACACACAGTGTACTGTGGGTGTGATCCTCATCCTGCTTTGTCTGCTGCTTTTATCCATGCTGTACGTCACCTTAAATGCACAATATTAGACAACACTTCTCAGGAGCAATATTTTTGGGTAGGAAATGTGTGTGGTTTAATGTTATCATTTCTAACTGAAGGTGATATGTTGAGCTGTGTGAAGCTATTGCCCCATAAATACCTGGGAGTGCCTGAGATGTGTTTATTTGTGGTTCAGCTTGCTGCCTGATGAGCAGGGGCTTTCTCACACATTCTTCTTGTCATCCTTTCATGTTTCATTTTCTTACAGTCCCATGGTTGGTTGTTTTTTAATGCCATGAAGATGAAGTTCCTTCTGTGCTAAAAAGCCTTAGAGCCATTATCAAAGTGTGACTTTGCTGGAGTTAATCTATCATATCACTCTTAGCTTGAAAGGTTCCCCTTTTATTGTAGTGAGTCCTTAATGTGGGTGTGATGTGTATGAAACAAATCCCTTAGAGGGACATCCTGCAGCCTCTTCCTGGGTGCTCCTATTCCTGTGGGCTCTCTACCAAGACACAGTGAACAGCCTCCCTTGCAAGAAATCAAATGCCAGCACTTGTGGGTACACCTGCATTGCTCAAGGTTAGCCCTAAAAAAAATAGATTAGAAATCGGAGTTGGATAATAAGACTGTCTGTCTTTCAGATATTGAAACAGTGAAGTATTTTCTGGAAGATATTACAGTTTTTTTTAAAGAAGAAAGGCAAGACAAATTTCTGTTGGGAATGGTTATGTAGAGTTGATTTGGATTTCAGAAGGACCTATATTTGGAGGTTTCTTCCATCACATAATTCTGCATTCTGTTCTTCATCATTCCACAGACAGTCGACCAAAGTGCAAAAATCCTAATGGAGGCTGTTAAAATGAAATCTGTCAGGTTTCTGTGAATTCCAAGCCAAGAGAAGATCTCCAGAGAGAGGGGGGAAATAACTCTGAAAACCTTGTATTCAAAGATGGGTCTACACCTGAGAACACTAACACAATGTGAAAGGCTGAAAACATCTGCCATCAAGTGAGATCCAGGAGATCTGTGTGAAACCAGATCTGTGTGAAATTATAATTACAACCAGTTCTGTACATGCAGGAGCAGCTGGAAACGTGGAGATGTTGAAGAAACTTGAAGTTAAGGGGCAATGAACAATGGCAAAAAGATTTCTGTACTTTGATTTATATATTATTTTCTAATGTCTGAGAGTTGAAATCTTGAGTAGCTTTTCATACTTAATAATATTTATGAAATGGGCTAATTGAATTATTCAAGTCCCTAAATTTTAAAAATATTTTATTTTAAATTTTGATCATGTTATGGGTAAAAGCTAGCCTGGCATGAAGTGACATTTGGAGGAAGAACAGTGTGAAGGAAATTACATTTTGGTGCTATATTTTAAACACGGTAGCATGTAATGTTTTGACAATCCCTAGCTTTTATTAGTTTAGGTATTCAGTTCTAATGAAAAGCTTAATAATAGACCATGACCACCTCTGTAGAGAAAACACGGAGGCTCCAAATGTTACAGAAATAGTGTTAATGGGTGAAATTAGAAAATTAATGCTTTGTAGGGAACAGGAATGGTATGCACACCCTGCTGCATGCTCACTGAGTGGAAATAACAATGCAGCCCCTCTAAAACAGATAAACATGCTGAGGCTGGGCTGAGCTGGAGTGTGGAGGGTGCAGGATCTTGCAGGCTTTAGACAGCAAATCCATCTCTTTGGATGGGAGATGGAAACATGGCAGGCAAATCCAAAGCAATGCAAACTGGGAGAAAGAGTTTTAAACTGCTTTCACGTGAAGACATGTTCAAAATTGCTGCCAGAGTCACAAGGTGTCATATTGTTGAGGACCCCTTAGGTATGTTTGCTGAATTAGGAGATGTAAAAGAATGAAAAAAGCTATGAAATGAGGGAGAAGGTTATATTAAGGAGATAATAATGTAGAAAGTTACTAAATGAGGAAGTAAATGAACAGTACTATATGCTTCTCTCTCTAACTCATCTATAATGGCAACAGAAATACTTAAATTGAACTAAAATGAATATATCTTTTTATCCAATAAAGAGTTCTCCAATTTTCCTTACAAAAAGCTCAGTTATTGCATAGATCAGAGCTGATTTCTTCATAGTATTCTGTGCTGGCTGTGCCTGAGGCTCATTATTGGGCTTGAAGGAGTCTTGATTTCTTTGGGAGTGGTGAAACACACTTCCATTGATGTATTTAGATGTGAAGGGAAAAAGGGCTTGATGAGGATTTCATACCACATGGCAATTTAGCACCGAGATATGCACAATTCCTGTTTTACCATCCAGCATCCTGTTTGTATTATTACTGGAATCTCCAGAATTCCAAGTTTAATGAAGGTTTTAAATGAAATATGTTTTGATATTTACAGGTGTTAAACTTTTACTTGATGTCTTTGTCCCAGATTTCCTTTCTCTGAAATATATGTCTACTCTTTACTCTCTTTTAGTTTTTCCTCGGAGGTGGAAGATTTGTTTAAAAAAGTCATTTGATGCTGAGAACAGAACCAGAATCTGTCCAGTGTGTTGGCTCAGGGTGAGGTTTGACTGACATTGAAATGGGTGGTCCCTCAAAAGCAACTGCTAGGAGGATAAAAGGACAAGGCTTCTGTAGTGTGAGTCTCTCTGCTGATTTTTGATACAGATATTTTGTTTGTTGTTTGAGTTTTCAGAGAAATCACACCAAGGACAGCTTTTGGGCTACAGAGTTTCCCAGCCCTTAAATAGTTATAGACCTAAAAGATAATCTGCTTAATCACTCTTAGCATGATTTATACTTTGGCTCTCCGCAGAGGTGCTTTTAAATATTCCTGGGCTCAGAGAAGGATGGATAGTCCACAATATTTGTGTGATGCTAAACAGACAGATATGTTATGATCTACCAGCAGCAGGAGCCCTGTCTGTGGGTTCTGCAAGGGCTGAGCATCACAGCCTGTGTGTGCTGAGGGAGCTGCTCCTCCCCTCAAAGCCAAGGACAGCCCCAACTTCTAGTCCTGCTCACTTGTCCCAAACAATCAATTTATCTGTGCAGCCACACTGATGCTCCAGCTAAACTCGCTGCATTAATTATATCTGCCCTGAGCTTACAAGCTTTTAGAGCTATTTGGAACATAAATTTTGCAGGCTTGCAAGTCAGCAAGGGGTTTTTCTTCTTCCAAGGTACCCAACTTGTAATTAAACGAAACTGCCAGGTGTTGGTCATTACCAAAAGTCCCCTTCAATCTGCAGATTTAGGATAAATGATTTGTATTTCTAGGTTATTGAGTAAGTACCAGAGAGTGGTTATACTTTACAACACTTTGTATTGGAGACTTTCTGTTACTCTCAAATTGGGACTTATTCAAGTATGTTCTTGCCAAGGAATATGACAGAGACATTTTCTTCAATGTATTCCTTTACAAGTTAAAAGCATGGGCTGAGGTGCATTACACACATTTAAACCCACTTCTGGGTCTAATGTGCACTATCTCAGTGTTGTGAGTAGCTAATGATGGAGTTTTCAGGCTCTGACAGAGCTGTGTAATTTTAACAAATGCCTACTAATCATATACCACAAATTCTATTTTAGAAGGTAACAGTCCATGTAGTGGTGCCTTATGTACTTATGGAGGTCTCTGTTTGCTCCCTCAGGATGAGGTGAAATGTGTAATTTGGGAAATCTGAACAGAGAATTTGTGAAGAGACAGCACAGAGACAGGAGTATCCCTGAGCCTGTGTTAGAAAGTATTTCCCAGGAAACTGAGTGTAATTTTGTGAGGTTCTGGATGCTTCCTCCTGTGTTTCCTTAAACTCAATCTGTTTGTGGATAGCTTTCATTACCATGCCTGGATTTTTATATTAGTAACCAAACTTATTCAGACAATAGTCTTTAACTGGAAAGTTAATGTTCTGATGAAGAGAGTTTTATCCACCAAGCATTGTTTTGGGTCAATAATTAGTTTGTGGTCCACCAATATAAAAAACCTACTGAGTGTCTATTTGATATCTATTTCTGATTAAAGATTTCATTGCTGGTTAAAATTCTCTGGCTTCAGTTTAATCTCTTCCAGTGGTTCAGCTGCTATAGAAGAATGTAAGACACGTTATATTGCTCATTACTTACACACATAAATATTTGAATATTTTGGTATTTCAGTCCTATCTGTTGTAGGGGCTTTGTTTTGAAAAGTATCCTCTTATATCAAGCCACATCAGACTTCTTGATTGTTCTGAACATGAGTTCTTAGCAAAATAAATGGCAACAGAGCTATAAACTGAACTGAAGAGAGCTGCTTTTAATAGAAATCTTCAATCTCAAGTTTTCTGCAGAGCACTCTTGGAAGAAAGAATCTGGAAAATGAGCCAGGCTGGGACAGCCCAAGAAAACAACAGTCCAGGGACCTAGAGCTTGAATGCCATCAGTGTCCCCTGGAAAACATCTGACCAAGGAGGGACACCCAGCTAAGCCCTTGTGTGCCCCAGTGTGGAGTGGGAGGCTTTCTTTCATATGGGGTGAGCATTTGTCTCTCTTTATGAAGGGATGTTGTGAGAAGGCACTGCCAGAGAATGCTGCTCTCCTCTGCAAAGTGGGTCATGGAGGGGTGTAGGACTTACTGTGAAGGCAAAGCCAGCAATGGCTCCTTTTATCTCTGCTGATTTCTCTCCTTCTCTCACCCCTCACTCCCAATGTAGATCAGATTCCTTAAAGCAGCTGCCTGGCTTCCAAAAATGCTCAACCCTCCCGTCTCCTGCTGAGAGGAGGGAACGGTTACTATGGCTTCACCACACAAGAACAGATGCATTTCAATATGCTGGGTACTCACCACACTCCTGGTGCTCCAGGGTTTTTAAGTCCAGAATAGGACTGGCCCATGGATAGCCCACATAAGGCTGCCCTGACTCTGAATTCCTTGCACTTCATTTCTGATACTATAGAGAGTATCAGTGAGGAATAATAGGAGAGGTCTGAGTCTTGATTATGCTCTTCCTTTCCTGGTGTTTCACCAGGTTTCAGACTGATTAAGGGCCCTAGGAGAGGGCAATGCATTCAGTGAGCCAAAGGCTGCATCTGGGACTGATCCTGCCCTCAGTATATGAAGAAACAATCAATGGACATAGGTGGATTAGGAAAGAGGGGGCTGGAAGCTATGGCAATTTCCAGCAAGAGGGAAGGGGATTTTGGTGATTATACTATTTACCTGTTAATATAGTGCAGACTATTAAAGGGAAGAGAGTGCACATTGTACACTGGAGTTGAGAGAAATTAATTTTCAGACTTTGGGGAAGTTTGAGTGGGGATCTGAGTGGTGTGGTTTGAACCCTCCTCTCTGTGCAACATTAGTGAGTGAATCATCAGAAACGTTTTGACATTCTGCCCATGCAGTCCTATTCACTCCAGCTCATTTCTAAAACCTGATTCTGTGCTCTGATGTATTCATTCTGAAGGGAGTCAGGGTGGACTGGGAATAGTTTCTGGATCTTTTCCTCCACACTAACTTCTATAGGGGCTCTAAATAGAAATGTAGCATACTTTGCTGAAGCACATGAAATGTCAGCTCTACAGTGCTGTCATTCATAAGAACTCAGTGATGTTATGGTAGTCAATTCCCTAAAATCACACTCCTTTCTGGTGTTTCTCTATTTTTTCATCTTTGCAGAAAATGGTGGCTCTGAGAATCAACCTGTCTAATTTGAGTGAGACCTTCCATTAAGTGAACAAATAAGCTCTCTCTCTCTGATTGTCTCAGATCTTGAAAGGTTTTTAAAAATCCCCTTTTTTTGCTAACATCACAAGGCTTTACAGTTTAGAAAACCTAGAATTCAAAGCTTCATCTACATTTTTAATCTACAAAAGTAAATCTTCTGCACATCTTAGACTTCTGGTAAGTGGGTCTCTTATTTTATCCTCCATTATTTCTTTTGATTGGAGTTTTACTGCTGTGTTCTCTAAAGTACCACAATTCATTTCTTTCATATATGAAAGTGTGTTTAGAGCCTTGTCCATCTGCAAGGTCATTTATTTTGCAGGCATCTTTATAAATCAACCCAAGTACTCTAAACACGATAGCAGGCTAATTTATGAGTGCCCTCAGTGGAGATGCAAAGAGATTTGAATAAATCATTGAATTGCTTGAGACTGGAGGTGAGGCAGAAAGAGGCAAAAAGGAGTTATTGGAGTGGTACCTCTGGGGGAAGAATTAACAGAGAATAACACAGAAATACCCCAGTCAGCTTGTGGGACAGGTGAGCCCCATGCAGAGTCACCTGCTCAGGGAGCACAGTGAGGACGAGGGACCCACAATCAGCCTGTGCCCAGGTTTGGCTGTGGGTGCCCTGTGCTGGCAAGGATGGGGACAGCTGCCTTGCAGGCTCAGTGTGAAGGGGTGGCTGCGAGGAAAGGGAATTATTGTTCTTGCCTGTTACTGCCTGCTGCTACAGAACCTGTCCTGAGATGCTCTGGGAGGCTGTGCTGCAAGGAGCAGTGTCTAAAGGCAATATTTCACTGGGCTGTCCCCAAGACAAGGCTCAGAAGGACCAGCCCTGTGGTCTGTGAGTGGCACAGCCAGTGCAGCCTGTGCTGGGTGTGTGCAGGCTCCCTGTGGGATTCTGGTCCTGTGCCACCTGGAAGACATCCTCATCCTATGCTTCAGAGATATCTGTTGGTCTTGGCTAAATTCCTCCTTCTGCTTAAACTATATCATCCCTGAAAGGCTGTGGCAGAGCAAGAGTTGGCACCCAAATTTCTTTCTCATCTGGATACCATTTAATTGACTAGTCACTTTTGACTTTTTATCCAGCATCACTTCCATGTGTGACTTTCTTTTCATTCCTGATCTGACACGAACAGGATGTGATATGCTCAAAACAACATCTGAGGCTATCAAAACACAATGAATAATGTCTGAAAAATATAAAAGAAAAGGCAAAAATGTTAAAAAGATTTAGTTGCAGAGAAAGAACATCTCATCTTCCTACATGATTCTTGGCCCTTGACCTCGAGGTGAGCACAGCAATCATCAAAAGCTGGCCTTTCTTTGACAGTCAGGACTTATTTCTGTGTCTGCTAAAGCCCTTTACACATTAATGCCCTGGCCCTTTGTTGGCTTCCCTTTTTCTGTGGCTTGGGCAGCACAGCTGTAACAACTTCACTGAAATGTCCAAGAGCAGAATGAAATCAGTCTTGCAAAGAAATGCTAGTTTCTTTATCCTTGTGAGACTGTGTGTATTTACAATAAAAGGGAGTTCAATGTTCCTCACTAGTTACTTAGAAGATTACCCTTCCAGCAACCTCAGTTCACTGAGACACTTAAGCATGGATTTAATTTTAAGCACAGAATGAAGTGAGAGCCAGTTGTCAGCTCTGTGCTTTTCATCTCCCCAGCTTGAATTATCTTCCTTGCTGCTCTGATCATATCTTCCACTTACATATTCTCAGTCCTCCATGGCTCCCTATCTTGTCACCTGTTTCAAGTACCTTAATCTCACCTTAAAAATGCCACCCAGTTCTTCCTGTCTGCAGGGATTTTCCTCACACAGAGGCAGTCTCTTAATCCCACTTGACACTGGCAAATTCCCTTGACCTGCAGCACATTTCCTTATCTGAGCAGAGGGCTGCTGCTCTTCTTCCCTTGTCCCTGGCCCCCACCCCACCAAGGACCTTGCTGGTGGTCCCTTGCCACATTTTCCAGCACTTTCCCAAATAATTCTCTGCCCTTATTTCTCTCACTCATCTCAATGTTCTTTACCATAATTTAATTTGCTTGTATGGTAGGGCTTAAAAACTCCAGAACACCAGGTTTCATGAAGAATGAAATTCTTAAATGTCAGGGTCAATATTCTTTGTAAGAGCTGTGTGTGCAAATTCAGGTACAAAGGTCAGGTGTGGATCTGAACTGCAGCTGACTCAGGGTGGCTCATTCCTGGCCATGGCATGGGAAGAGAAGTGTGTGATGTTTGAGGAAAGGAGAGACACCAGTGTACACAGTGTCTGTCATTTGCATTTTGCATTTTCATGGTAGTGTCTGATTGGAGAGGCTGATTACATCAGGCTGTTATTAAAGGAAGGTGTTTGCAGAGCACAACAATAATAAAAGCTATTAAAGCTTCAATGCATCACACCTCACAAAATTGCAAAAGGTTTCACCCTTGCAGATTTTTTGGTCTTCATCTTTTTAGTTCTTTCAATTTTAACATAATAAAAGTAGTAAAACCTCTGGTGAATGGCCATTTAAACTTGTATTACAATTTTGATGCTAGAGGACAGAATTTGGTCCCTCATGAAGTTGTGCCAATATTCACTGCCAGTCATGTAGTGAATCAGTTCACTTTTTTATGATAAAATGCATTTTAATTCTTACAAAGCACTGCAATTTCACTCTACTGAAACATTTTCTCTCCAACAAAGCTAATTTCAAGTCATGTTTATTTACCTGACAAACCTTGGCTTTGCTTGTTGCATCACTTGTTTTTCAGTAAGTGCTTACTGTGACTTGCTAACTATTACTTCCACCTGTTTAAATTGTATTATTCAGATTGTAACACGACTGAAATGACAGGAATTAAAAATAGATCCTTTTCTCTAGGGCTCAAGATCTGGAACCATAAAATAAAATGCCTTGAACACCCCTTAAAAGCCTGGATTAATTCTAAAATTCATAAATAAAGCAACTGTAGCAATTAACTTCATCTCTCTTAAGAGACTCTAACTATACAAGTTAATCTCTGAAGGTTCTTTGAAAGTATTGCCCACAGTCATTTCCAGGCACGAGGTCTCAGCAGAGTCCTGTCCTACTTGAGAGGTTCAGGCTCACTGAGGCAGGATGATTTCCAATTTATGCTCCTAGGAGCCTGCATTTGGTTTAGCTGGAAATATGCTATGGGAACAAGAGCCAAAAGCAGTTGTGGCATATAATCATTAGCAAGGACTTTTATAACCTTTTTTGTAAGTCAGCTCTGACCGCATTTCCAAATGTGTCACTGCCACAAGCAAGTTACTTTGTTTGTGAGAATTAATTCAGAGCTGGTAACGAACTACCAGGACAGTTTTATCTGAGGTTCTGCTCATAAATTTGAAAATGCTCCTCTTACCAAGTGACCAGTTGTACTTAAACATTTTTCAAACACTACCTTAGGGAATTAGAAAGACCAAGAGAGGGAGAAGAGTTGCTGTTTCTGTTTAAAACATGAGCAAGAGGTTTTTAATGATCTGCAGCTCCCACAGGGTAACTCAGTAGCACAGCAATGTGCTATTAATTAGCTAGGTTGGATAATTGAAGCCATTGTTGCATGCAGTTCAATGTGAGTGACAGAAGCTGCTCAAAACACAAAATAAGATGTACGTGATATGGAGTTGCTGAGGTCCCTGTGTCTCTCCAGACTGCAATAGGTACTGGAGCTGGCTGTTTAAAAATTGGCTCACAGCTGTCCACAGACCATTGTGGTGGTATTGCAGCCCCCAGATGATACCTGAAAGCTAGTGGTCATATCCTTCTCTCCAGAAAAAGAGTGAACAAATAAATCCCTAAAGAGCTGCAAAGCTCCATACTATAACTGAAGAAGTAGTTTAATTGTTTTGTAGCAAATTTAAAAATGGCTTGTTTTCCTGGCAGGGGCACGAGGCAGATGCACACCTTCACATTTGGACTGAGCTGACCAGTCCCAAGGCAGCTCTCATCCAGGAGCCAGGGATCTGCAATGCAGAGATGAGTATCACCACCTTCAATTTTACAGATCAGAAAACTGAAACACAAAAAGGCAAAATTAATTACCCCAGGTCTGTTTTTCCCATGGTACTGTCATTTATAAAACTGGAGCTGGTCCACGCTAATTCTTCATCCAGTTGGCTCTGAAGCTTTTCTGTCCTGTTTTGTGCAGCACATCTTTAATCACAGGCAGTATATTCTGTGACAGAGCCTTGTAGGTGTTGCATAGTAGGTAGATAGAACAAAAAAGTGAGTGTGTAAGGAATGAAGTGCAGCTCCTTATCACAATTACTTGGCAGTCGTGCCTTGAGTCCAGAACACCCTGAGCCATGGTCTAATTCTTACTAGATTTGTCACTGGTAAAGATGTGATTGCTGAGCTCCCTGAAGGTTCCTTCTGGTTTTTAAGTGATTATTTTGCTCAAAGGCATGAAGTGTCCCAGTACTTTCTAACAGTTATAAATGCTATTTCCCCCCCTTAGGACCCAGTGGAATTTGTCATGGATGTTTTTGCTGCCATTAGGTTCTGGGAGGCCATTCTGGCTCACTGTATCTAGAGCACTCTCAAAAGCTTGGGTTTAGTTACATTTCAAGAACAGTTTTTCTATTTCTTGTAAACTGCAAATGTCCTTGAAGAACATTTAATTTCCTGCAATTTTCCATCTTAGATTTTATCAAAATGTACAGCAAACACAAAGTTAAATTCCTTTTACAGATAAAAATAAAAGAAAAATGTTGAAAAGGACATATGGATACGAAATGTGTATATTTATACAAACATGTCCTGATCAGATGAGATTATCCTTTTCTTTCTCCTGTGATCAAAATGTGATAAGACACAGATGATGGTGTGGTTCCTACACAGCCAGATATGAACCTTGTAAAAGGCATTAGGAAGATTTCCAGTGATTTCCTTAAGCCTTGGGTCAGGTCCTTGTTGCTGGGTGAACACCAGTGAGCAGTTTGGGCTAACTTTAACCCCTTGTGAGGTAGTAAACCCCTTGTGAGCAGTTAAAGATGCAAAATATTTTCAGTGTAATTTCATTTCCATTTTGTGTGTGTACTAAATGACTAAACAAATAACTATGAAAAATAAGCCTAACCAAAGAAGAGAACAGCCTGCACAATGGATTCATAAGGAGATGATGGTATGGACAGAGAGCTTTGCCTGTTGTTTCTGATTCAGTACACAGGGAAATCAGTAGGAGATAACTCTGTTTGCATGTGAACAGTGCTAGTCACCTTCTCTACCAGCTTCTGAGATCCTCAGCTGCTGTGTAGGCAAACAGCTCAGCTAGTAAATAAGTGTGTAGAGTCTGTAGAGATGCACCAGCTTCATAAGATGAAAACCTGTTCCTGAAGCATCTGCCTGTAACATCAAATATTCAGACAGCCCAACAATTTAGCTGTTTGAATTCCAAAATCCCATAAAGATAAATCTCATAAAGTGCTCTGCTGTCAGGTTATAAACATGGCTTGTGTTTTTCTTGTGCTGCTTGTGTTTTCAGAGGATCATTTTCATAGTTTAATAGAGAACATTCATGTCCATGGCACACCTTCCAGCAATGCTATTTCAATATACTGAAATACCTCATCAGTGGCAGCTTTGGATTGAAAATGGGCTTTTGTGGATCATGGGGAACATTAAAAAGAAGATGTTTTCTTGTCTGTATGTTCAACAGCTTTCTAATTTCTCTTGTTTCTTTCATGTAGCATTGCAATTGCCTGTTTTGGTAGAGCACTTTACAAATCACTAAGATTTAAATTTTCTTCCTAGTCTCTTATGAGATTAAATGCAGCCAAATAAATTTGAAAGATTTGCACCCTGTTATGGGCAATAAGGAATATTTCCTATAGCAATTCCTGTTCTGTTAATACCAGGTAAGAGTGTCCACGTGTATATTGCATGAATCTCATTTTATTTCCTTTCTACCTTTAAATGTTGCTATTTTTCAGAAGTAATATGATGCAAAAAGCCACTTCTCAGTAACAGAGAGGAGAAAAATAAGAGGTATTAAAATATTGAGTATTTTCTGGTGCAATATTTTGTGTTGCCAGCTCCCATTCTCATTCCATAGAAGCTGAGGGCTTTCCATCTCTCTTGTTCGGAGCAAAGCCTGTGGGGCTCAGTGGCTGCTGCACTGCACCATCCTGGAGATGTGCTGTGGTTGGGAAATCTCAGGAACAATAGATTTATAAGGAATCTAAACTCTCAACTGCAACACTTTGCATCGAGGTGGTCTCAGCATTCACGAGCTCAAAGCTCAGCTCAGTATTTAAATAAAACAGCCAGAGCTGTCATTGGGAAGAAGGGTATGAATGAAAAGGAAAAAGCATGTGATAGATGCCATCTATCCTCCCTCCCTCTCCAGCTGAAATCTGTATTTCCCTGCCAGGCCCCTCTCAGGGGACAGGCTGCAATGGGAGCGTTGGGGGCTGGAGGCTGCTGAAAGTGCCACAGGTCAAATCTCACTTCTGCGCTAGAGGAAGACAAACCTTCCTTATCTGTTCAGCCATGAGATAGCAAGAGCTGTCCTTTGCAGGGCCAGGAGTTGGACTCTGAGTATCCTTGTGGAGCCATTCCAGTTCAAGGTATTCCATGATTCTGTGATTCCAAGCGTCAGCAGTGGATTTATGGTAAAGCAAAAGGAAGGAAAGGTGTGGAGCTTCATTGCAGGAGGATGCTCCCAGTACAAGCTTCTCCCTCCAGAGCCAGCACAGGGAGAGCAGCTGGTAGGAAAGATAAAATCAGAGAATTCCTGGCTTGAGAGGCCACCCAACCCTCCTCCTCCAAATGGGATAACTGCACCTGTCCTGACAGCTCTCTGTCCAATCTGTCTTCAGAGATCCCCTCTGATGGAGACCACTCTGCCTCCAGATAAACGATTTCTTTCATATCTCTTTCCACAAAATAATTTTCTTGATACATGTCTTGAATCTTCTCTTTACTGCTACTCAACTTATTTGACATACAAAGGAAAAAGATTGTTCTTTCCTGGCTTGCATAAAGAGCTCACAGTTAAGCACACCCGTTTTTCTGTTTGGTGTTTATTTTGCAGTGCATTGTGTACTACTAAGGATATGAAAACATTCTGAATCCACCAACCAGCTCAGAAAGTGTCAGCCAAGGATGCTAAAAGGCCTGAAAGTTTGGAGAAATTTGGATTTGAATTTAGATGACAAGCTTTGGCCCAGGTCCAGCTGTTGCTAAAAACCATTCTGGTGTGCAGACAGTAGCTTTAACAAGCTGGAGAGATGGGCTGCCAGCCAAGCTTTGCTGGGCACAGGCAGCAACCTGGGCCACGTGCTGAATGGGAAGGCAAGGAAGACAAAACATTGATGTGCAGGGGCCCTGGACATACAGAAAGGTCATTCTGGGGCTGGGCAACACCCAGAAGGCGAAGGAGCATTTGGTAGCTGGCAAGGGCAGCCCTTGAGGCACAAAGATACTCTGTCAGGGCCAGCCATACTTTAAAAAATACCCCAAAAAGCCAGGAAACACTCCTGAGAAGTGATCTTGGCCCCTTGGAACTGCAGAGGGAAGCTGGAAAGTCAGCCTCAGTCCCAACTCTTGCCACTCAAATGTGAATATACAAAATATGGAAGCATATTGTCTGCTGTCACAACTCATCTGTAAAGCAGATGTTTCTTTTGGGGAATTATTCATGCTAAAGATCACACTTCAAAGTAGACAATAATTGTCATTTGTTCCCTTTAAAAAAAAATGAAAGCTGGAAATCAAATTAATGACTACATTTCCTCAAGGGAAGAGACAGAAGAGGGAATATGATCCTTTTGGTATATGTGTAGCAAGCAGTTTTAGGCAAACATGTTGGTTCCACGCTATTTTCACATGGATTTAGATAAGAGGGATACAAATAACAGTCAGGGGAATAAAAGAAATTGCAGAGGAGGATGTGACAGGAAAAAGAGTATGGAGGGGTTGGAATGAGAAGACTGTAAGGTCTAGAGGGTGAATACATTTGTGCAACAAAGAAAGCAGCATCCTGAAGGGAAAGAGAGTCCATAAATTTGTAGAAATTTCAAAATCCTGCACCACCAGACAAAGCCAGGCAGGTATTTTTAGGGCAGTGTGGTAAATATGATGCTGAGAGTCTTGGCTTTGTGTCCTGCAGTGTTTTTGCAAACCTGGTGCTGCAGCTGACATGTCTTGGTGTGGGCAGGCTGGGCAGGCTGCAAGGAGAGGCTGAAACCCATCAGGTTTTCCTGTGGGTCACTGCTTTGCAGCCTCCTGGTTAAGACTTTATTTCAGTGAGCTCCTATGACTCCATAGAAACCAAAAGCAGCTGTGTTTCAAATTACTGCATGATTTATCACCCAGACCAATTTTTACCTACCTTGGGTCAAATACAGGATGAATGGCAGCCTCTAAGTGCTTATGAATTGCCTGGGAAAGCAGAGTCCTGTGTGATACCATTCTTGGACTCACAGGCTGCTTTCCTAAGAATAGATTAAATGGTGCCAAGGCACATTCCCAGGCACCAGACCTGAGCTGTGATCCTGCATTGGCAGGATGGTCCTTCTGGCTGCTCTGCCACAGAGAGGAGAACCCCACTTTGGCTGGTTTGCATCTCCCAAGTCTGTCCATACAGAAATCTTGCACATTAAACATTTTGGACTCATTCACCGGCCATGATTTTCCACACTAATATTTTGTTAGGTAAATTTCTGATCTTAACTGACTATGTGTATGATTTCAGAACTGGAAAAATACTTATTTTGCATTTATGTCAGCCACATAAACACTGATGTATGGACCTATATTCCCATTCATTGTTACTGAAAGCTAAGAAAATATTTTGAAAAATGATACCAATATTTTGATTCTTCATATTTATCTCTTCTTGGAAATTCCTTGGATCATTAATCAATTACTGTTACTTCCCTGTACCAAAGACTATTAAAAAAACCCTATAAATGCATTCTGGAGTCAGGCTTCATCAAGACTTATCATCATCAGTTCAGAAGCTCATACCCAGGGTTAGTGCAATTGCTGTTATGAGCTTTGAAAAGGGTAGTTGAATGCTATAGCCTTCATTACGTTTTGATAAATGCATTCACTTCAAGTTTGTATCCCCAAGATGTTACTTTGGCTTGACTAACTCAAGAAAAAAGGCTGTGTGTTGGAATTTTCAGGACAAGTATCTTACCTGGAAGGTGGGAAGGAAACACAGGTGTTAGTTAGATATTTACATTTAGTTATTTTAATGTTAAAGCTGACAATTCATGACATGTCTGTGCTTGTTCTATTTCCTAAAATCAGCTCTCCCCTTGAGCTGGTTTGGGATGAAGGGCATGGTGTGTAAATTGTTACATGGCACGGTGCTGGATAATTAAACAGCTGCTTTGCACAGAGCTCCCTCGTTCTCTGATGAAGCAGATGTTTCATCTTTCTGTGGTTTCAAGTGTTCCTCAGTAACACACAGTGTACATCAGTGTTACTCACAGCTTTGGTGTGCTGGTGCCTTCCTGAGCGCGGATCAAAGCCCAGCACAGGCTGGCAGAGGCTCCTCATGGCAATTAGCGGCAATTAATGCCGTGGAGCTGCTCAGCACATCCCAGGGAGGGCCAACCAGCACATCTCAGGGATGTGCTGGGCAGTGAGTGCCAACCAGCCCATCCCAGGGGGTCCCAACCAGTCCCTCCCTCCCAGACCAGGGCAGCCAGAGCAGCTACCTGCTCCTGACACCAAGGTACAGATGTCAGACACAATGCCATCATCTGCATCCCAATAGCTCCAAGTGGGAGCACAGCTACAGGAGGAGCAGGAGCAAGCAGGATGTACAAGTGGAAGCCACCTTTTGCCTCCTTCCTGCAGCTGGCAGTGACAACCTGAGCTGCTCAGCTGCACCCTGAGCCCTCAACAGCATTCACTCAGCACACTGAGTGTGAGAGCTCACAGGCTCTGTGTGTGTGTGTGACAGCAGGGGAACGAGAATCTCTCCTGTACTCACCTTCTATGCCATCAGAAGCACCAAGCAAATCTCAAATGAGCTGAATAAAACAATGCATCAGGTCAAGTGCTATACATTCCTCATCAAGCTGGAAAGGTGTTTCCTGCATCATTGTTTTCTTCCCTTTGATTTACAAAAGATGTGTGTGTGTCCACAGAACTGCGAGGAGCAGGTGCATCCCTCCAGGTACATCCCTCCAGGTGCATCCCTCCAGGTGCATCCCTCCAGGTGCATCCCTCCAGGTACATCCCTCCAGGTGCATCCCTCCAGGTGCATCCCTCCAGGTGCATCCCTCCTGCCCTGCCCTGCTCCCAGTGTCTCGTGGCCGATGCTGAAGCTGCTTCCCAGGGCAGTGTGTGAGGCAGCTGCTAAAAGCCTGTGATGAGAAGAGGAATATTAGAAATATTAGGAAGTGATAGCCAGGGTATCCCAAGGATATGTGTGTGTGTGTGTGTGTGTGTGTGTGTATGTGTGTGTGTTAGTCAAGCAAGAGAGCCTGACCCCATCCTCAGTCTTCAATCAAACACTGATTTCCAAAGGCCTGTGCTTCCTCAGACAAATATTTCCATACAGTTATGTGCTTTGCTAGGATAAATCTCAAACAGTGTGCAGATTTTTGGACTTGCAGATGTTTTTAATTGGTCCTGCTAGGATGTACACGTTGTTCTTATTCCTAATTAACGTTATACATATTTATACCCACTTCCAGTGTATTTATAATGGGAATAAAGTTTATACTTCAGTCCATACTTACTCCCAGATAGGAAAATGCCCATGAACTTCTTATTCAGGGGATAAATGGGTATTGTAGTGTATGGTCCATGTTCTGCATTGTTGTATACTGATCCAGCTTGCCAGATCCTTCAAATTACCTCTTTGAAAGTGAACAAGGGAGATGTGCCAAATTCAGAGCCTGGCTGAGAGTCTGGCTTATTTTCTAGAGATGTTGAATATTCCAAGGCTTGCCCAGTATCTTTCAGTGATGTAGAAGAAATAACTGCCTTAGAAGGCCTCTCTTCACAGAGACAACAATTTAAAATTATTGTGTAACATGCCCTTTTCTCCATCACATGGTCTTCATTTTGTTCACCATTATTTTTAATGGACCAATTTTCTCTCTTCCTTTTCATCCACTGAGTCCTTATTATTATTATCATCATCAAATTCTTTGTGGGCTGCCAGCATTTGATATTTCATTTCACTGATTTAATTATCTCGGTGGCTTGTTATGGGCCTGATTATTTTTATAAATCTCCAAATCCTCCTCTTTACCAAAATGCTTACATGCAAATCTGTTTGCTCACTGTTTATGTGGTGCTTGGCACTTGGGTTCTTTTGTACCTTGCATTTGTTCCAGGGGGTGTTTTAGACTGACCAGATTTTACAGCTTCATCCACCAAACATGGGCAGACAGGTAACAGGGTCTTCCCATGTGCAGGTAAAAGGATGTTACACTGGTTTAAATAATCTGATTTTGTCTTCTCAGTATCATCACCATCTTTGGTAACTTGGACAAGGGATGAAAGAAGCCACTCTGAGCTAAGGGGATTTTTGCTGTCATCTCTGCTGTAGATTAAACAGCTCCTTGCATGGGCTGCTAAGGTTTTCTGCCTGACACAACACTCTAGGAATGACATAAAAGAACTCCTCACTGGCATCATACTGTGAAAGCTCCTGCCACAGCTTTCATTGTGTTTTTCCAGTCAGCTCCCCCAGACCACTGCCCTTTATGCTCTATCTTTATGGGATCCAGAATATTTGACTCATGCCCCAGCAGCACCCCAGTGGCTGGCCCCTCAATTCTCATTCCTCCAGCAAACCAGGCCAGCCATGTGCTGTCACGAAAGATCTTGTAGCTGTTGGTCTTTCAGAGAACCTCAGCCCAGCTTCTGCATTGTGCTGACTGGCCTCCTGCAATTGCAATTACTTTAGGAATAATGATAGACACACACATGGACACATTGTAATTTTGTGAGTTTCTTGGATCTATTATATTCAAGAGTCCATAAATAACTGTTTCTAATACATTTGACTAAAGAAAGTAATTGCTATTTAAATGGTTAATTTATTGTAGGCTAATTAAGTGCTCAATAGGTGAGAACATTTTAATGGAAAGTAACTTAGCGAGTATATTTTTAATAATTATTATTTGCCTGAAAGGGATCTGATGCAGAAGTCATGTAATGACAAGCTCTAATTGATGTTTTTAAAGTATATTTATTATGGATAAATAGTTACTTTATTGCACATATCTCTTTTCCTCATATGCACAAGTTCCCAGCTGGAGGCCTTGTTCTGTTTTATTTTAGTCTGTTCTTCCCTGCTTTGGAAAATTCTCTTGCTTGTGCTTGTAAAATAATCTCAGTCACTGCAGCACAAAGCAGGATGTGAGCAGAGGCAGGGAGCTGCTGGCTTCTCCAGAAGAAGCTCGAGTTTTAACTTCAATTGACTGCTCAGCTTTAGGTTTTGTGATGGTACTGGGTGCAAGGCCAGCAGAATTCTGTTTTCTGCACAGTCAGGCTTAGGGTGTGAGCCAGAGAAACCCTTGGAAGCTCAGCTTCCTCCAGAGGTGGAAATCAAAGAAAGAGGGCAGGGCAGGGTGTAATTTTGTAGACATCCTCCCAACTTCCAGATCACAGAGATACACAGATGGTCCCCGTTGTGTCACATCTCAGAAGAGCAAGTTTATAACTGGGGTCCTCTGGGATGCATGGACACTGCCCCCATGGTGATGGAGCAGGAGCAGAGCTGGGAACTCCTGCAGCAGAGACCTTCTCACCTGGGAAGTGTGCAGGGCCCCAGGCCTGGACCAAAGTGATTGTGCAGAAATAGAGGATAAAGTGCAATGTCCATTGTTAATAATTTTATTTTGCCATGAAGGAGTGTGAGGAATGGGAGCTGGACAGTTGGACTGGATGAGCTTCAGGCAATGCAGCAGTGTCCCAACTGTGTTTTAATCAAATATCCTGGGAGGAGTTTGAATTGGGAACAAGTAGTATCAGATTTAAGGACTGGGGGAGTAGGCAGCTGATGCTCTTTCCTGGCAAAAATATCCTGAGCAAGTCTGTACTGACCTTTCCTTCGCACTCACTTGCTGTTCATCTTCACAAATCTTCACCTCCCTGAGGTTCAATGGCATCTTTGGCATCACTGGGCAATGACTGTTCTTACATTTCTTTGAATTCAAAGAGAGATCCTCTGAGAATAAAATGAGCAGTGGACAGGAAATGGATCCATTGGTAGCACTGGTAGGATGGGGATAGCCTTTAAAATGTCACTGCACTTGCTTGGATCTTTTTTTTTTTTTCCATAAGATGGAGTTAACTATGCACATTTCCTTC
The DNA here is from genome assembly GCA_013400435.1 of Pycnonotus jocosus. NCBI lineage: Eukaryota > Metazoa > Chordata > Aves > Passeriformes > Pycnonotidae > Pycnonotus > Pycnonotus jocosus. The sequence goes on from VWYP01020789.1 coordinate 81,384, forward strand.
ATGAAAACCATTTAGTATTTTCTGTTGAAAAATCCTATATATGTTGTAAGTGTTAATCATTTTTGTCACTCAGGCACCGATTTAGGAATTTCTGGAGAACTCCCACATGTTGAGAATCACACCTATCTTAAGGACGAGAATATTAGATCCCAGTACAGAACTGGGCTAATTTGACAATGACATATTTTTCTAGGATAATGCCTCAGATAGATCTTATATAAGAAAGTGAATTGCATTTATATCTAGAAAGAACTATGGATCATATGACTTTACCTGTTTAAATCCAGCACTCCTGCATTTATTGAAGGAATTTATATATGCTTATAGTAGGGTTTCCAGAGAGACATTCCATCTTCCTATTCTGTTGGTCATTTGTGCCAATGATTAATCACCTGTTTACTTATGTAAAAATTCTTGTTTTCTGGATTTTTTGCCTTTTTTTTTTTTTCAGAAGAAAGGAGGAGGTTTTCCTTTTTTCTTTGTTTTTCAAGATGTGAGTTGGGGGTCAAGTGAGTGGTTGAGCAAAAGTTAACAACCCATGAATCTTACAACTCCTTGGTTGCTGTTTCTGAAAGGAGATGCCCATAATTATTTAATTAGGAAAGTTATTGAGGTAGGTCCTTAGGGATTTAATCTAATGAAGATGGGACTTATTCAGTAAAGAACAAACACTTTAATACTAGATACCATCCCAATGCGTTCTCCAGCTTGACTTTTGAACAGTCACTATGAACTGGAAAGAGGAAATCATGGAGTGCCAACAGAGCAAGCTTGAATGCTGCTGTCACAATCTGCTTGTAGTCATCCATCAAAATTAATCTTTAATCCATGTGTGGGCCTCGAGGGTGTATTCAGAAGGTCCACCTTCAGTTCAGATTTTATTAACCAATAGAGAGACATCTGATGTCTCAGAATAGCAAGCAGTGAGCAGGAGTGAGAAACCAGTGGGCAAAATCTGACACTCAGACCACTGGATGTAGCCTAAATTGTCAAGTGAAAAAACCCAGTAAGGCCAGATTTGAAGAGGCAGCAAATAACTTTCATGCAACCCGCTAATAGAGCTTGAAAAAAATGGATACACTTCCAGAGGTGGAAGTACTTGTGCAGGGCTGGCAAACAATAAACTTCAAGTCTGGACCAACCTGTGAACAAATTACTCCAGTGTTTAACTTCAAATAATCAGCTTGATAATTAGGTGGGGAAAATATTAACTCCTTAGCCATAAAGGAGCATCTGGGGATGCCAAAGTAGGTCATTAGCTAATAAGCCCCTGCAGGCTCAGGAGAGGGAAGGGGAAGCCTGAAGAGGGCTGTTGGTAAAGGGCAGGTGGGAAAGCTCTACCATCAAACCCCTGCCTCTCCTGGCTCCAAGGGTTTTACTGCCTGGGGGAGTGCTGAGTTTCAGTTCCCAGGTATTCGATTAATCTTCTTTGGGGAGATTGCTAGATTAGGAATCAGAGAATTAATTGGCAGACCTTCAGCTCACTGTAAGCAAGAAAGCAATCCCTGCAAAGCACAGTGGAGATCGATTAATTCAGAAATGTCTCATCACAGAACATGAAGAACACATTTCCCCTTCCTCTCAGCTGCAGCTTCCTACTACAAGTGTTAGGGGAGAAACTATAAACTTGTTTGAATCACAGACAAAACTGTGTGCTGCCCCCAAAAAGGGGAAAGAAAGTATATATTTAATGCTTATACATTATATAACACATAAGCATATATCATTTAAAAGGACATTAGCAACCTGACTTATTTCCTCATTTTGGACATGATGCATTAAAAGGGAAAATGCCACTACTGCAGTTTTCTCCTTACATAAAGCAGATTTGTGTCCACAGTGCCTGTGCTCAGGTCTGGTGCACTGGAGCAGCAAATCCTGCTTGCCCAGGAGTGGATTTCTTTGCTTTTCTGTGGAGGCCATTGCCAAAGGTTCCTGGGCAGTGTGGCCCAGCAGGTAAAGGTGGCACAAAGGGAATCTGGTGGACTCTACTCACAGCTTTTTTCAGGTGCTTTGGGTGGAAAAAAAGTGAAGGCTTGTGGTAAGCAGGCAGAGCTTTTGCAGAGATTTGTTAATGCAGGCAGGCAATGCACACATCCACCCTACTCTTGATTTACATACCTCTGAAATATCCTTAGAAGGCAGGGGAAGTAAAAAATGTGGCATCATGGGCAGTTCACTTTGGCAGCTGAAAGCCAACTCCCCCTCTTGCACAAGGAATAATCACAAAAGGTCTGTTGAGGTTGATTTGCAAAGTCTCTCACAGCCTGGCACCTGGAGTAGTGGCTAAGGAGAGATGCTGTGAAGGAGCTGCCTTGTGAGGAGATGGTCATGGAGATGAGCCATGTACAAAGTGCAGGAAAGCTGAATTGCAGCTGCTAAACCTAGGAAACATTCTTGCATACAAGATGTTCTATTTAATGGGATTGACTATTTGCACACATTTTTTTCAGGTCACTTCCATGTATTGCAAAACACCTTGCAAAATATTTTCCAAATCACTGTCCCAAGAAAATTTTTCCTCTTTCTTTTTTGCTTTTCCTGATATCTCAGCATTGCCTGCATTTCACAGTACTGCAGAAAAGAAAGAACTTGCAACTTTTGTGGGTGTTGTAAGTACAAGTACATATCCAGAAATGATCACCACTAGGACAGTTTCAACTCTAATTTACGTTTGACCTTTGCTGTGAATCTACCACATGAATGTTTTCTAAGAGCTGTGTACCTCCAGTGAAGCCCTGTTTGTATCTTGACCCAAAGAAAGGGCTGTAATTCTTCACCAAAGGTCCTCTGGTTCCTTTGGACATGACAAGTCTCAGTGTTATTCCCCCATCAGGAGAACAGACTCTGCATCACTGCAGTGCCAGGGGCTCATTGGGGTGATGGAATTCAGGAGTCCCTTCCCAGAGGAGGGTCAGGAACCTCCTGGGGGCTGAACACCCCTCCATGGCCATCCTCAGGACATGCTGCAGCTGCTCACTGCTCTCCCATGGGGATGGCTCCTCTCCATGTGGTTCCTTTTTTTCTATGACTCCATTCAAGCACTGCTGGCGATCAATCACAGCATCCCTGAGCTGGGAGCTGGGCTGTGGCTGCTGCCAGGCTCACAAGCCCGGGCCTTGGGATCACTCAGGCATTGTGAGACATAATAATAGACATGAATCCTACAGAAATAAAGCTAAAACTGAGGCTTGCTGCTTTCTTTTCTGTAGGCTTTTGGGTTTTAGTTGGATGGCACAGCCACTCTGCAGGGATGAAGACACTTCCTCGTGGTGTTTGCCCCAGCCTGCCCCTGCCAGCCGTCTGCAGCAGGGACAAGGACCCAGGAGCACCATGAGTGGTGTTGAATTGAACAGAGGGAAGATGGTCACATATTTAGCATGGAAGCTTTGTAGTAAGTCAGGTCTCTTATTATTGTTTTATCATATATTTTGAGCTTCATATTTAATTCAGGTCAAATCTAAACTACTAAACAGAGCTGTTATGCAGCACGCAGATCAGATAAATGAAGTGTGGGTTTAGCACAGCTCTGACCTAGTTACTTCATGCAACGTTTTCTAAAAGCAAAAATTGAAATCTTTTATCTGAACACGAAATGAGTCTTTGTTCCCCTGCCTATTGCAGCACTTTGCATATATTTGGGTTCAAAGACTGATGAAATTTGCCATTCTGAATCTTTCACAGGTATCATAAAGCCTTGTCTTTGCTGGTAACCCAACCCAAGAGTGTTTTGGCAAGAAGAATGTCTGCCATCACAGGTGCACAGAGTGATCTTGACACGTCAGATGGCAGAAAGACAGGACCAGAGTTGATAAACATTAATAAAACATTAAAAATAGCTGGATGTTTTTAAAAAGAGTAATTCTATTTTTGTTACTGTTCTCAAAAAGTAAAAAAGAAGATATTTGCAGGAAAGTAGAAACAAACCAAAGTACACAATGCCAAGATATTTGAGGCTCACAAAACACAAATGTGTTTTTCTAATCTTCCTGAAATAAATACATGCTTTCTACCATCCATAACTCTATAAAGATTTTGAATCTGAGAGAGAAAGAGAACACAGATAATAGAAATTTCTTTAATTTATTCAAATTTCAAATTACATTATTTTAATAAATGGATTTGCTCTGAATTATTAAGAAATCTATAAAATAACTATGGGGGATGTTTATGCTTGCAATCAAACCTGGGGTTTAGTAATTAATTTTCATTGTATTTGATATTAGAAATCCTGACAGGTTCTGGTTAAGATTAAAATGAGAAAAGTAGATGTAGAATGATGAAAAGTGAAGAAACTCAAAATGCAATATTCTGCATTCAACTCCCTGAGTTATTGGGAAAATTTATATTTGTTTAAACCCCTGATTTTATAGAAATAGCTGGGGTTTTGTTATGAAAAAATGCTGACAATTGTCAACTAGGCTGCATTAATAAGTGTCACACAGCAGTTATGGGGCAGATTCCACCATGAGAGCTCAGAGCTGCTCATCCCTGCTTGGCAGGGAAAATGCTGATATTCCAATGGATGGTTGGAGAGACACTGGGGGATTTGTACCCCTTCAAGGTGCCCAGCAGTTGCACTCAGAGGTGATATAACGGGGGGCTGGGATCAGTGCTGAGATCAGTGGAGGGGATGAGGACTCTGTCATTCCCATTGGGTGATGATCCCACTGGGATTGTGCAGTCATGGCAGGAGCACCTGTGCCTTTGCAGGCCAGCAGTGTGTACCAATGCAATTGAATGCTTCCCACAGTTTCCATTCCAAGCCGCCTTGGCCAGGATCTCTTTCCTCTTCTTTTTCAGCTCTTCTTGCCACATTCCTCCATTTCTGTTTCGTATTCCCTGCTTCTTCCTGACACCCTTGAAAATGTAATGCTTGTTAATCCAGTGTGTGAAGCACTCAAACCTGCAACCACGCCATGGCTCCTCTCTTTTATCTATTATTTATCAGGAAGGCTTTTGAAAGCAATGATCAGTGTTTGACATAAAGACTGGGTAGCTCACAAGACAGCACAATTCAGACATGTACCAGCTTGGGAAAGCTGTGATGGCAGAACAGCAGTGTCACAAGCAAGAGAGAAAAGCAGTTTGTGGGAAGTGCAAAGGGCAGGAGCTCTGCCCTGCCTCTGTCTCTGTGGTCTGAGGGAGCTGTGGATGTGGGAGGGGCTCATTGCTTTTACACTGAAGGGAGAAACAAACAAAATACTCCATTGGTGGCAATATGTTATTATTTATGTCAGTAGTGCAGGGTTATTTCTGTGGTAAAGTCGACTTTCTCCAGATTTACCTACTCCCTGGAACTTTAGATATGGGGGACAGTCAATAAATAGCTCATGAAGAATTGCTGCCTGTGCTAGTTTAGAATGGGCCTGGCACTGTCAAAGGAGTGGTTTTATGAGAAAGATTGGGAGCCTGCCTTGGACGGTGCATCCTGGTTCCTGGGCCCCTCTCATTCTCAGCAAAAGAACCAAAATACAGCTGTGACCCTTTACTCCCCACCTCTGGCTCCATCACCTGCTGACAAGGATAATAACAGAGCTTGGAGAGGAATTCTCCAGAATATTGTCCTTTCCTGAAGGATTGTGTCTTCCTTGTGTATGGAGCTATAAAAACTCAAGCCAAACAACAGCAGCCAGAGATGGTCAAAATATTGAATGGGAGATTCATCCTTGAAACAACTGTCTCCAGCTCCTTGCCTCACCAAGCTGCTCTTAGACTTTGCTGCCATTATTCCTTCTCATTTTGAACAAGGCAGAACTCTGCAGAGAATATACAAATTCCCAAGAGATCTTCAAATCTAGTTTTGTTTGAGCACTAAAAGTCAGTACAACCCAGGTTGTCTGAACTGCTTTTTCTTGGCTCCATCCTCATACTTTCTGTAACTCAGAGGCACGTCCAGCTTGGATATGGAGAGGAAATAATGGATGAGACCAGACTGAGGGACTACTTCATTGGGATTCTATTTTGGCTTCTAGCATTCATGGCTAGTACTGAGACATTAGTCAAGTTGGATTTTTACACTTCATGTGTGATTATGCTGGGCATAATTCTGCTGTCACTCATGCAAAAATAAATACTGAAGCTAATGGAGTTATATGAAAATAAAACTGATATAAATGAGAAGAGAATTGGGCCCCCCTGTGGATGAGATCAGATTACTACCATACTCTTATTTATCCTAAAACTCCTTTATACCTCTGACAGTCAAAAGTGATTTTAAAGTGGTGGAACAGTGATATCCACCCATTTTAAGATACCTTTGTGCTTTCTAAGCAGTGGTAAAGGCTTTATTGTAAGTATGACGGGAATTCCCTGTTTCCAGAGGCACAGTGCTGTCAGGAATATGGCAGTGTAGATGCTCCTGGTGTCACTGCAGCCCTCCCTGCCCTCCCTGCTCTGCTCCCCTCCTGCCTCAGACCAAGCAGCTGCACCAAGGCCCCTGCTCCATGAGGTGTCCAGGCTGCTATTGGGTTAAACAATAGTGAAAGGTGTTCCTTCCTCCCGAGGGAGAGCTCTGTGCAATCCTGTGTCCATGGTCCAGGAGGGAATCCTGTGGCCAGACTGAATGTGGAGCACAGAACTGGAACTAACCCAGAGTTACTGCACTGGAGACACCCATCAGCTGTTAACCCACAGGGTTTGCTGTGTCCCAGCTCTGCTCAGAGCCAGCTGAAGGGGAAAGGCAGAGCAGGAAAGAGGCTCTCGCTGGACCCTCGGGAGACTCAGGGGCAAGCAGGTGTTCCGTAATTGTTCCTTTGATATTTCTTGGCAAGAAAATATATAACCAGATTTCTTGTAAAATCTTCCAAATCTTTCTTTGCCTTCATTCTATGTATAATGCCATCAAACTTTGGAGAGCATGCTGCTATGATGACCCTTGAAATTTAGTGTCAAAATGAACTCTCAGATAAGGAAACCAGAAATCTTGCCACCTTAGAAGGGTCTGAATGAAGAGCTGAAAGGAGGAGCAGCCCCAAAAGGAGGAGCAGCCCCAAAAGGAGCAGCAGGTTAGATGGCAGTCATGGTCTTTCCCAAGCAGAGGATCACAAGATGTTTTGTATTTGGTGTATTGGGACCCATTCTTGACCTCACCACAGGTTCAGCGGGGTGAACCTGTGTTTCATTGTCATCTCAGGGCACCTTTCTAACCCTGTGGGATCCCTGGAGTAAATAACTCAGGTGAACACGTGGAGGGCTGGGAGATGTGCTGCAGCTCCAGGGGATTTCTCTGCACAGGCAGAGCCACAGTTCTGTACTGCTTCAGGATTGCCTCTAATAAACACTGGCATTTTTAAGTGCTGTGCATCAAAATTGCTGAAGTATGATATGGGCAGCAAAAAACGAAAATTGGATAAACACATTAGCACGTGACTCTGCAGAGGCTTGAAGCATAATTAGCTGTAGTATTTTAATGATCTCTTTACAGAGTATATAGAAAAAGCAGCATGTTTACACTCCGAGTTCAGCATTAGGAGCTCTGCTGTGATTTGTTCTCTGGAAATGCAGTGCTGCAGCCTCTGATTTTATAATCTCTTGACTGAACTCATGGACTGTCAAGCACGTCTCAAGATTATCCATGTTTGGATGTCAGATTATATTTTTTAGGGAACACAGCTTCTATTTATTCTTTACTCTGCTGATGATTTTCCCAGGTTTGTGCCATATGCTGCGTGTCACAGATGAGTATTTTGCTGTCTGAAAATGTGACAACTCTGTATCCACTTTAATAGTTCTGTCATGTCAGCATTGTCATTAGCACTGAATTACAATAGTGGGTATTTAAGCACCAGATTATGGCATCCAATACTTGTTAACACAACAAATAACAATGGCAGACATTTTAAGAAGAGTGAGTTTTAATTTGATTAATGATTTTAAAAACATCAGTCGGTCAACAAAGTCATAAAGACTGATTTAGTGACTAATTAGACAAAGTTTGCTGAATGGTTATGCCTACCTAGATAAACTGCAGTTTTATGCATCTGTCTCACTGTGGGCTTTATCTGTAATTCACACCCACTGACAAAACTCTGTTGCAAAAAATGTGTAGACAATATATTTAATGAACAGTTTTAAGAGCTTGAAGATTAAAAACAGCAGAAGATTTGTAAGCTCATATTCAGAAGGCATGCAGATATATTGTTGTGCACAAATTCCATATGAGCTGGCTCTCCAATGTAGTTTATGCAAAATAAATGTAATGTGTAGTACTGTACAAGGTTAATATTGATCAATTCTTTTGAAAGCACATTCTCGTCCTGCTGAAAGTAAACATTCTTCTTAGATTCAGAGGTACAGAGAAAATAAGTGAGTAGTTAGATAAGTACTATGCAAACCACAGCCTTTTAAACTCCAGAGTCACATAAATGAGTCCTGCTGAATGACAGCAGTCATTTAGTGCTACCATTTCCCTGGTGTAATATCACCAGCCCATCAAAGCAGTGAAATTTAAATCCCTTTAAAAATGGGGATTATTTATGTGCCTGGAATGACATACTTTATTGGATTAGAAATACAATTCCAAATAAGGATTTGATTTGAACAATAACTGCAAGTTTCTTATTATTGGAATGGCAGCTTTGTTTTTCTGCTGTTTTGTTTCCAACCTTTTGTCCTCTCACTATTTTTATAAACATTTCTCCTTTAACATCTTTCCAGTGCATGAACCAGGACCAACCCAAAAACAGTAAGGGAAAGAGCTTCAATCAGGTGGTGGGAATTTGTGGTTTTTATCCTTTTGAACATTGTAACTCAAACATGAGCAGCCAGAGCTCTCTCTGTTTATTTCCACACTGTGTGATTTTTAAGCAGACCTGAACATTTAACTCATGTCAGTGAACATTTTTCATATGGAAGTAGCTCTTCTGACATGTTCAGCTTAATAACTGCTTTTACCTTTGTTTGGGGTGATTTATCTGCTGGGGGATGTCCAGCCACTTCCTTCATGGCAACTTTGTGTTGATTAGAAAAACCACAACAAACAGAGAAATCTTCCACAGGGTCCTTGGCTCACCATCTTCAACAGGGCTCTTCCCTAAGCTTGCAATGAAATCTCAATATTAGTTCTCTCTTTAGGTTTTCAGGCCATACTCAGCACTGTGACTTGCTTTATGCTGAATTACCCCAATAGAATGTGGGAATGGAAAGGGAGGAAGAACAGAAAGCAGAATCAGTGTTGGTGTTGCTGCTGTCTCCTCTCCTCTCCTGGGCAGCCCAGGGCTGAGGTTGTTAATTCAATCTGAAGCCATCTGACATTTCACGTGAGTCAGAGCAGGAGCTGGCAGCACAGTGGGACAGTAGATTTGCAATTAGCAAATATTTTAATGTGCACTGGCATGCCCTTCAATCAGCTGCTCTCCAAGCCTTTTCCTGTTTGCTTTTCTGAGAAGAAGGTTTGCTCTTGTGAGAAGGTTTGCTCTTGTGAGAAGGTTTCTCTGAGCAGATTTCTCTGCTGGCAGGAAGGGGATGGAGCAGCAGTGTCTGTCTGTGTTCAGAGCTCAAGGACACAGCTACAGACAAATATTGCACCTCCCAGGAAAACCCTCCTGTCCTTACAGAGTGTCCAGACCAGGCAAGTACAGGGGACAAGACTCTGTGACTGGCACAGCCCAAGCTTTGTGGTGACTGAGTAGCACTAAGCAATCTCTTATGAGGGAGATATGAGCAGGGCAATGTGAATCTCTTCAACCATTTCTCTGCTGCATTTGTTGGTATGTCATTTTTCAAGGTATTTGGTGAAGTGAAGGCATTTCTGTAAATCAAATGTACTTCTGCATAGTTCACCGAGAATAAAACATCTGTGTAGTACAATAAAAGAACTTGTAGCTATGTGAAAATTATGATATTGAATTAAACAATATCCCACTTCCTATAAACTGTGTGACTGAGGAAAAAAATGCTGCTTTTTTCTGGCCACCTCTAACCCCACACTGCAGGGGTTAGTCCTGAGAAGGGATAATGGAGGCATAAAATAGCAGTGGCCTATATCCATGAGTTACCTTTCCTGGACATTTCTTCCACTGGGGCTTCAAGGTCCTGGCAACAGCAAAATTTCTTCCCAATTCATTTTTCTGTGTGGCTCAATAGGCTGCTGCTTTCCCTCTAGCAGGACAGGCTGCACACTTTATTGATTAAGCTGCCTGCTTTTCCCTTTCAGTGACATCCTTCATTTGAATGTGTATCTGTTTTGCTGAATCAGCTGTGTATTGAAATGCTGGAGGGTTCAGCTGCTCCTCTGTTTGAGCTGCATATTTGGTTTAATCCTCTTGTGGTTTTTTTGCTTGTTCATCTGGCTACTACTTTAGCCAAGTAATTCTGGGGGGTGGAGGGGTTGCACTGCAAATTTCATTTCTGACTGGGAAACATATTTTGTAAAATGAGTCCAGTCATTCACAGCTGCAACTGTATATTGTTGGAGTTAAATGTTTTTTAAAAGAAAAAATAAAAGATTTATTTAATTTCCAGTGTTGGCAGTCCAGTGTTGGGAATACTAGGGGAGCTCCCAATCTGGGAGTGAACAATAAATAATCAGGAATATGACCTGAAGCTGGTCAGGGGTGAGGTGGGGCTGGGAGGTTGTGTCAGTCTAAACTGAGATTTAAGAGGATCTACTCATTGTTGTTCCAGCATCTGTGGAAGTTGGGAAGCCAAGAACACAGCCTGGAAAAGGGAGCACAGGTACAGATTCAATCACATTTCAAGCAAGCAGTGTATTCCCACGGCAGTAACTTGCCCCAGAACTGAAGCAGGGGTCACAGAGAGATCTTTGTATTTATTTATTTTCTATGGATATAGATCTCAGATCTTAGGGGATGCTTTACAATGCAGACCCAGAAATGCCAGCTGCCCCAAACCCCAATTGATTCTAGCTGCAGGAACCACTGTTTGCTCCAGCATCATCTCTTGGTGTTGAGCTCCTGTCTGAGACCTTTCAAATGCAGCAGAAGGTGCTTCCTGCTCAAGAAAAGTAAACTAATCACTCAGGAGGGACCAGCCTGCAAGTTGTAGCACACAAACCAGTTAGTGATAGCCCAGACCTTGGAGAAGAGTGAGCTCCAAGTGAGGTATGATGCTGCAGCTCAACACTGGTGGTAGTGTCCTTCCACCTTCCTGCTCTTCTTTTTGGACACCAGGCAATGCTTGAGGACACCTGAAATCAGCACTGGCTTCCACAAATCCTTGATGCATTTCTCCCTCCAGGGAGGGCCAGGGGTTCTGTGAGGAGCACAGCTACAGGGAACAGCTCACAGGCACATTAGGCTGGATATTAAATATGGATAGACTGAGCACACTGCTCCTAAAGCTGCTTTAATGCCTTGTCTCCAGTTGCTCATCACACAGGCTCACCTAGAAAGTGCCTGCAGGCACAGGATTGAACAGGGAACCTGGCTAGAGCAGGAGTCAGCAGCAGAGCTGCCAGAGGAGAGCAACCACAGCCAGGCCTCTGTGCTGGAAGAGCTTCTCCTTCCCCTGCCCTGGCTCCCAGCTGCAGCCAGAGGGGACCTGGTGTGCCAGGCTGTGCCTGTGCAGGGGGCACTGGAATAAACCCACAGGGGACTCTGTGTGTGCCAGGCTGTGCCCATGCAGGAGACACTGGAATAAACCCACAGGGGACTCTGTGTGTACCAGGCTGTGCCCATGCAGGAGACACTGGAATAAACCCACAGGGGACTCTGTGTGTGCCAGGCTGTGCCTGTGCAGAGGGCACTGGAATAAACCCACAGGGGACTCTGTGTGTGCCAGGCTGTGCCCATGCAGGAGACACTGGAATAAACCCACAGGGGACTCTGTGTGTGCCAGGCTGTGCCTATGCAGGGGACACTGGTACAAACCCACAGGGGACTCTGTGTGTGCCAGGCTGTGCCCACTCAGAGGGCACTGGCACAAACTCAGCCCCAGCCTGAGCTGCTCACAGAACACAGAAGGGGCTGCCTGCACACGGGTGCTCCTGCAGGACCAGGAGCTCACAGGACTGTTTTTAAGTTGCCTGGTAGACCCTTTCCCCTTTCTGGAGTGCAGAGACATTAAAAATTTGCAGGAGCTTTCTTGTTGACATGGTGGAATAACTCCCAACACATCTGCTCTCTCTTAAGAGGAAAGGGTTGTGCCAGTGGTGCCCTGGGGGTCAGGCATCGTGGCCAGCAGGTGTGGGCCCCATTTCAGTTCTTTTCCTGGCTTTTTTTGCCATGAACATGGTTTGGCTCTGTATGGATAACGAGAGCCCTGTAGAACTTTCCTTAGTCTTTTACAGATTCTAATTATCACTTGATATTATGGCGCTGTTCCTGCCAAATCATTTGCTTGCAGTATTTTGGAAATGGACATGATAAGAGAGAAGTGTCATCAGCAAACCTTGGGGGTTTTTTCAGTTGAACTAAGCAAGATTGTTATCTGGAAAATATACCTCTGGGAGATTCCCTGAAAAAGGCTTTTTGGATACTCCTTGTGCTTAAAGGATTCTGGTGCGGACTGAGGACCGTACTCGTAGTTCAGTGGAATTTATTTCAGTGTCTGCACCTGCCTCTTCTGTTCAGCAGAAGCAAGTCAGGGAAATTTCTACTAGGAGTCCTGAGATTCTCTTCATTTAGTCTCTGCACTTAGTAGGGAAATTAAACAAAACTCAAAACAATGCAAACCATCAGCAATTGGAGAAAACGGCAGAGTTGCAGTAAAGTCTAGCAAGAGACAGATGTTCAGTGCTGGTGAGCAGAATGCACAAATGATGTTTACAGTCCCCGTTTCAGGACCCAGCTCTGGCAGCCTTTATCACCACAGGGAGGATCCTCTGCACCTCCTTACCGTTATATCCCTTTCAAAAACCTGGCATCTTTTGTGCCCACATTTCTATTTACTAAATACATTTTGTGTTATTTCAATACCGTCGCATTTTAAAAGCATCCTCCCCAGGGCCTGGGGCAGTCCCGGTGCGGGAGGAGCTGGCTGTGCAGAGGAGATAAAGGCTGAATAAAGGCTGGATAAAGGCTGGATAGAGGCGGGGGAAGGCGCTGGGGCTGCCCCGGCGCTGGCCGTGTCCCCAGCCTGGCTTTGCCTTTTGTGAGCATCCCCTGGAGATTAGAGCAGCCTGGCTGCTGCAATCAGCCAAAAGCTCTGCTCCCTTGAGCTCTAACCAGCGGCTGGCCCCACCGTGACCTTGCTCTGCTGAAACGACATTGCACTCAAGGACTTTTTAATTTTCTCTCTCCTTCCCCCTTCCCCTCCTTTTCTCTATTCCTTTCCCCCTCCCTGCGCACCCCCACCACCCGGGTTATTTTGTTTTGGGGTTTTTCTGTAGTGTGTTTTGGAGCGCTGTGGATTAGCGTCTCTGCTGTAAGGGAGAGGGGCTCAAACACTCTCAGCGTTATAATTTCGTGTGTAAGCGATGCCTCCCAGCCAGCAGCCTGGAGCTGAGCAACCGTGCCATCATCCGGCGGGGATGAGCATCAGGAGCCGGGCAGAGGAGCAGCAGCTCCCGCTGCAGGCACCCAGCAGCCCCGGCACTGCCAGAGTTTGGAGCCAGCACAGAGAGTTTCCCTCTGAGAAATTTCCTGTCGAGTGCTGGATTGGTTTTTTGTTGTTGTTGTTGTTGGGGTGTTTTTTGTTGTTGTTGTTGTTGTTGTTTTGTTTTGTTTGTTTGTTTGTTTGTTGGTTTTGTTTGGTTTGTTGTTTTTTTTTAAAATCAAAACTGGAGAAGGAAAAATAACTCTAAAGGGAAAGGCTATTATTGCAGTTCATGAGCTGACATTTTATCTGAGAGCGGGAGAGATAAAGAAAAGCGTTAGAGAAGAGTCACCCAAGGAAGCTGGAGCTGGCCTCGGCAAACACTGCTAAATATTTGCAGGAGAATTCTGCACATCAGCAACTGCTTAGATCTACAATCTCCCAGGGCAAGAATTAAAACACAGGTTGGATGATCTCTCATATATAATTTCATTTTGTGGGCCAAGCCAGCTACCTAGGGAAAGAGGTAAAATTGAACAAAAACCGTACATAAAGCATAGACTGAGCCCAAAGTGATCCTGTAAAGCTGTAAAAAGTCTCTCCTCTGAAGACAGAGGTTCTTTTTGTTCTTATACACGACCAAGTGCCGCAGTGTTGGGATGCTCTTGCACCCATATATTTGGTATAGAACTGTTCCCTTGGCCCAATATGAAATAAAAGACCCAATTTCTCCCCTCTCATTGACCTGAAATGCCTCCCACACTGACATGTTTCACTGCTGGTCTCATGGTTATTGTTAGCCAAGATTTGTTGCTTGTTGTTTTTGTCCAAAAGCTGGCAACTTTAATCAGACCAAACTCTGCTTTTTTGCTCTGTCTCGGGGCTTCTTTCAAGGCAGCTAATGAAGGGAAGAAAGCCTATCTTCAGGATATCGGGCTTTTAAATAGGGGTTAGCACCTCTGTTTCAGGATTTTCTATCAGAGAAAGTCTGAGAGCTGCTCCTTTGGAAAAATAATTCCTTACTGACCCAGAGGAAGACAGTGAGTTCAAATAACAAAACGAAAAGGATGAAGCCTGCAACCTGACTGGTATACACAATTTCTCTTCTTCTACAAGGTTAAATGCACAAAATGCATAAAATCTGGAAACTGGTCTCTCTTTTGCCTCAAAACCTCTCCTTCAGGCATCTTCAGCCCATTGGAACCCACCTGAGACCCCAAGAGCCCAGAGAGGTTTGGTGGCAGCCCCGTGCTGGGACTGCCCAGGAACCAGGGGACCGTGGTGAGTTTCTAGACAGCTTGAAGCACATAACTCATCATCAGAGTCCACAAGAGTAAACTGGGAAGTTTTCAATGGAAATGAACTAATTTCCTGTGGATATTACACCTTCATGAGGTATGGATGATAATTACCTTAATCCACAAAAATATTCTTAGAAGATATTGCATCTCCAGGGTGAAAAGGTCTCAGCTGTGGCACTGAATTCTGACAGTATCATATTTGATTTACCAGTGATCATTAGGGTTTACACCAAAGGTCAGCAATAACTCCGCTATTTGTAAGCTGAGAAAAAGGTATAAACACTTTAATTTATGGCCCTGTCACTGTCAATTCACTTGGTATTTGCTGTGATAGCAGTGCTGTTAATGAATGTATTTGGTAATAATGTGGATGTCATAGATATTTATGCTCTCATCTCTTTCAGTGGCTCAGCAGGTAAAGGCAAGATAGAAGTTTTGCCATTTTACATTTTATAAATTAAAGAGGCAAAAGAAATCATATTTTACCTCAAAGAAGTATTTAACAAATATCTATCACATTTAGCTATCCCAAATGGGGATCTGTCTTATCACAGAAAAATTAGTACTGCAAAGAAAGTGATAAGTGTCTGGGGTTGCTGGAAACCCAAGGGGAAAGCTTCCCATGGCTTTGAGAGGAAACAGGTCAGACTCTGTTCAAAATATGAAGATTAGCTGATATATTAAAATGGCTAATAAATATAGTTAATAAAGGAAATTTTAAAATTATGTCTTTAAGTTTTGTGTATGAACAAGGCTTAAGTCATGAACAGGAAAAAATACTCTTGGATATGTTTCAAATCCTGAATCAACAAGACAAGGAATAGCAAAGGAACCATAACCTTTGCACAGAGCAGAAATGTGTGCCTGTATGGGGCTTATAAAAAAAATCTCCTAGATGTAAGTTAACCTTGATTTTTGAACAGTCAGATGGCACATGTGCATTTAGCTGACTCTGCATTAAAGTGATTTTCCACACATTTTAAAATGAAGCACAAATACTTTGTAATCTCTTCACATATATTTTTAGCCTGCTCTCTGCAGATCACCACATTTGGTGTCCCAAAACCTGTATTGTTTTCAGTGAAGGTCAGCAGAAGCCTGACCATTGCTCCCAAAGGCTCTGGCCCCAAGATTATAACCAACTCACTCATTTTTCAGTCTAATCATAAGCCATTTCATAATATTTATACAGATAAACAGCAAATGCCTCCTTCATTGCGAGATATTGCCTTGGAGCAGGAGGCCCTGCACTGCCAGGCCCATGAGATCATTCCAGAGCAGCTGCTGCCAGTCTGTGCATGGCATCCTAAAGGAATGCCTGCAAGATGTTTGTACACCTTGGCCATTGCTGTTGCTGTATTATCATGCAGTAAAGCATTCTCACTCCTATTTGAACAGCAAATGCTGATCAGACAGTTCTATTGATGTGAATTTTCATATCTTTTGGTGATGAAAGTCCTGCTCCATTAATGCTTTGAGAACAGAACTCGGCAGGAGGAGGAAATAATTGACAACAAGCACACTCTAAAAATCTCTGTTCTGACCCAAACCACGTTAGCCATAAATGAGGATCCTGCAGTTTCAAACCCTGGGCTGGTACAAGTGGGCTGATGGGTCCCTGCCATTCCCAAGGCTTCCTGGAGCCCAGGGAGCCCCGGTGTGCCCAGGGGCAGGGATGGACACTTGTCCTGTTTTCCACAGCTGCCCGTTCCTGCTGTAATCACCTCATTACAGCCTCTGTGCACTGATTAGGTTTGGAAAGTGCTGCAGTGGGACAAGGGGAGGCTGGCAGGATGTGTGCCAGCCTGAGAACTGGTGTGGCTGGGGGTGTGCTGCCTTCTTGCACATCACTAGTGGGACTGGGCTCAAAAACCCAACGCTTCTGTAGGGAGAGGGAGACAGAAAATCTAAATCTTTTTTCAGAGACTTTCAGTGTTTTCTTCTGAGAAGATCATTAGTTTTCTATGCAGTAATTTGTTCCATAGACTAATTTTATGTTTTGATTACAAAAACTTAAATGTTTCCTTGAAGCCTTTTGCAATTTTTTTTGCCTTTTAATTAAGATGGAAAAAGCACCTAAATGCCTGAGTGGTGCCTATACCATGAAATAATTCACTGTTTGATACTTTCCCCATTGAAGTTTGTAACTCAGTGTCATACTGAATCTAACACCTCCCTTTAGTGATGCTCTGAATGCCTGTGGAGCCCTTAGCAAGAGCTGGATGTACAAATAGAAATGGGAAATTCACAGCAGACTTATTTGGAGGCTTATGAAACGTCAGGCTTGTGCTCAGTGCAGACGTGACTCGCTGTGAAGGAGTCTTCTGGCTTCCTTTGTTACTACATGAAGAATTCATTTTGGCATCTCCCTTTAGGGCTGGTTTCTTTTAGGCCATGATTGCATTAATAATATCAGCTCATGGTGTAACTGATTGAATCCCTTTCACGCTGGGGAAGAATTAAAGCCCAATCTAATTCGCTACTGACCCATAAGCAGCAAAGCCAGGAAGTAAAGGCCATTATTTGCTCTCAACTTTTCTGTATGGTTATATTAATGTTTAAATTTCATACTCCTGAAGTAATTAAATGACCCTAAATGAGGAAATGCTTCATGTAAATGTGATTTCAACACCAAAGACTGAACTTGGTCCCAGGAAACAATGTTATTTAACTAAAAGGTATGTTTCATTTCCTGAGAGCAAATATATTTTGAGGCTGAGATGATTGTTTCATTATTATTAAATTGCTCAGATGCAAAAACTGGATTTCTAGCTGAAAAATAAAGGGACACCTTGATTTTTGCAAGTGTATACACTGTATTTTTTTTCATTGTTCAGCTTGCTGCCTCCTTAGATCTCTTTGCTTTAGGATTAGCAAGATAACAAACATGTTCAGGTTCTAAAAGATTGTTTTGGTGATGCTCTTTGAAGTGCTGCAAAACGCAAGCTTAGCCCCAGCTTTACAAGTAAGTCCTGCTCCCCACAGCTGAGCTAAACACAAACACACGTGGCTTGCACAGGCTGTGCCGGAGCAGGATCCTTCCTCCCAGGCAGCATTCCCAGGAAAGCCATTCCCAGAGGATCCAGGCATGCACATCTTCCTATCCACACCTTAAAATGGTCAGCCTTGCATGCAGAATTGATGCATTTTATTCATGTAGAGCAGGAATTCCCTCCGAGGTGCCCCACAGAGCGCAGAGGCAGCAGCACAGTTTGGGTGGGAGCTCTGCCATCACCCATCCTGCTGAAGGGAATAAGTGGCACCTTTGTCTCCCTGGCAAAATTCTTTTTAGTCCCCTGATTCTTAAATGTTCATTGAAACCTGAAACTTGAGAAGATTCTTTGCATTTCTTCAGTATGATGATTTCTTTTCCCCTTTTTTGGTGATACATATAACTGGCCTTTTCTGAAGCTTTTAATCTGGACTCTGTGGCTCCCTACAATAATGCATCCTTCAGAATAATTGTGCACCAAGGAAAATGATCTTTTGGTCATTTGTGGGGGGTTTTTTGGTCATTTAAATCATATTTAATGCTTTGTGCTGAGTCCCCTAAAGCCTGTGTTCATACCCCACTGAGGTGGAAGATACCTCTGCAGCTGGGATCTTCAGCAGAGGCTGATCTCTGCTGAGCTGTCTTTGAGGTCCTGCCAGCTCTGAGGAGGGAAAGGAAGAGAAAGGGCTGGACCATCTTCAGAAGGAAGGAGTCCCTTGGAGAAGAGCCTGGACGTGGTCCTGAGACACAGCAGAGGCTCAGAGGGCACCCCTTGCCCTGCTCCCTGAGCTCCTCTCCAAGGAAACCCTTGCAGTGAGCAGAGAGGAGAGCTCTGGCAGCCACCCCTACCTGAGCCAGTGCAGCTCCCCACAAGACTGTGCAGATGCAAGAAAAGTCACCTATGAATGTTAAGCTTTAAAAAGCAGCAGCGCTGATGAGTATTTTTGGCATGAACTGAAGAATCCTTTTGTTCCAGCTACAGCCCACATGCTGATTCAGCTCAGCAGCTCTCCTCTTCTGTTCTTTTCCTTTCCCAGGCCTTCCGTAAACACCACTCCTAGGCTGCTGTTTTCTTCCAGCCTGCTTTGGTTCTGTTTGGTAATGATGGCTCATAAAAATATTGGCACCCACTCTCAGCTGGTGGCAGTAGTCTGCAGGAGCATGCTATCAGTCAGGATATGACTCTGTTCTTTCTTCATGGTTTTGCTATATTTATTTGATCTCATCTACAATAAAGCCTTTTGATACTGCTGAAGTGATAGAAAGGCATCATATGGTAAATGGTAATCAGGCTTTTCAATATGAAATGGTTTGAATAAATTTGCTTTGTGGAGTCTATCCAGAGCTAAATTCTGCTGTAATTTGCCACCGAGACAGTGCCCAGACTGCTCAGCTCTGGCAGGTGAGATGTTCCTGGGGCAGAGTGGGCAGTGTCACCCCTACACACTGCACCCAGGGTGGCTTGCTGACCTGGAGCCCAGAATAAAAGCAATCTTAAGTAAAAATGGTTCCTGTCTAATTATTTCTTGCTTAACACTTTTTATTTATTAAATGATAGCTGAAACTATAATTTTATTTATACTCAATATACCAGTATTGCATATAAAGCCAGAATCACAACTCACTGCATGCTGAGGTATCTAACAGCTTGAGTGGCTATTTAGGCCTAAATTAGTGGGGAAAAACAAAACAAAACAAAACAAACCTAAAAAACCAAAAAACCCCACAAAAAACCCAAAGAAAATTTGAAAATAATATAAAGGAAAGGGTAAAGACAACAGTGAGAACATGCTGTAGAAAAAAGGAGTATATATGTCTAAGAACCCATTCTTGACTAGAATTTAAATATCCTCCCAAATACTCAAAAATTCCCTGCAACAGTCCTGTTTTCATCCTTGGGAGTAATTTATTCGAATAGCACAGATGAAGAAGCTGCATCTTTGCTGGCTGGGCTCAGTATAAGAACTGAAGGAGAAAAAGCACCTAATTAACAAGCACTGGATCACTGAAGTGATGAGGTGAGGGCCCAGTGAAGGTCACTCAGTGCCCAGCAGAGCTGGTGTTTGCCATAGAGGTGTCCTCAGCCACTGTGTCCAAGAGCACTCACAGCAGATCAGGCTGGGTTATGTATTTATATATTCATGCCATCACACCAGAAGGGAATTTTTTAGTGCTAGTTTACCTCACCTGGCCTGGAGCCTGGAGCCACGAGGGAGATGTTTCCTCCATGGCAGGTGGCATCAAAGGAGCTCCAGGGACATTCACTGCATTTCAAGCCACAAGAGATAATGTTGTGATGTGTTTATTTGATTGCATAATGCAAAACAAAAATCATCTTATACAAAACTTCAGGCAGAGCAGTCTGTACTTTTTATTTTTCCCATTTATCTGACCCTAAACCTGCAAAGTAATTCCCAATTATTACCCCAAAATGGAATTTTTCTTTCTTTGTCTTCAGGTTTATTAAGATCCTTTAGGAGTATACAAAAAATGTTAAATACTACCATAAATGTAGCTGTGATGGATTTCTTTTTTGCATTCTTATTTCTCCTATGGAATATTTTATATGTTCAATAATGAGCTTTGTTCTGTGTCTGACAAGACTTGTATCCATACACTCTCAGCCCAAACCCCAATGACAGAGCATTTCCACCGCATCCTCCTTTCACTCTGCCACTCAAAAACCTCTGCTGCTGCTGATTCAGACTGAATTTTCATTGCCAGTGGCCATGGAACCACATTGTGCCTCTTCTGCAAGGAGGTACTTTCACCATCATCTGCACCAAAACCTTAGAGGAGGCTGGCAGAAAGTCTAAAAAAAAAAAAAGTTTAAAAAAAAAAATCTCGAACAAAAAGTAAGTAAGTTAGTTTGAAAGCTTGACCAGGAAAGTTGACTGCACAGAACCCCTTTGGGCACCCACNCGCTAAGATCTCAAACAAAATGTAAATTAGTTTGAAAGCTTGACTAGTAAAGTTTCAATGAAAGGAAACAAAAAGTGGCTGTGGAGATGCTGGAGGTCTTCACCACCCGATTCCTGATCTCAGCTGAAGCTGCCTGGAAACCTTGGGCACCTTAAAGCAGGAATTGCTGGTGACTCCTCACGGTGAATCCCCAGCAGAACCCACAGAACCCCTTTGGGCACCCACCTTGTCTGGCCAGGCTGGGGAGGTTCCTATGGCCTTCCCTGAGGGGACAGGGGCAGAAATGGAAATGCTGGTCCAACCTTGGGAATACAGCTGCTGAGGACTTGTCTTTTCCATTTACCACACCCTGAAGGACACTTCCCCACAGCCTCCTGGATGAATCCATATAAAGCCAAAGCTGAGCATCTGCTTTGTGTTGACACTCTGTTGTTGGGGTTTTTATTATACCTATTTTCTGGAGAAGGTTTCTTTTTCTCCTGAAAAATGTTGTGAGGAGCTTGAAATGCAGGTTTCCACCAGCTGTATTCCTTATCTGATGTCCTTTCACGGTGCTGCTGTGCCTTCGTCAGAAATGTATGATCACACCTTGAGGAAAAAAACTTACTGCCAGGGTTTGTTGACTCTGTGTAACTACATTAAAACACTGGAAATCACCTTGGCACTGATGACTGGTTGGTTTGTTTGTGTTCCTTTTAAAAGCTGGAGAAAGGGTAAAGTGGACTGACTATTTACTCCTTCCATTGTTTGGAATAGCGACTGACCTTTCTTTGGAATGGGAGATCTAAAAATGGCATTCCCTGCCGGTGACAGGAGGGTGTTTGGGATGCAGGCTCCAGCCCAAGGCTCTCCTCAGACGTGGGAGTAAGCTATTTCTATTGAACAGGAAGACAGATTAGATGCAGAATGGCATTAAAGGCAGAGAGTAATGCAGAAGCATCACTGTTGTTTCTTGAATGTAATTTTAAGTAAATGACCTTAAACTGCTCACATGCTTGAAAATAAATCTCTGTTCTGCTTGGGTAGTGTTTCCACAGTGCTTTTTATTTGCAAGTGGATACAAATAAGACAAATCCTGCATCTTTAATTTTTTTTTTTTTTTGGTCTACTTTGTGTCAAGCTAATAATTCTTTAAAAAACAAGTCAGAAGTTGTGATGAAGATATTTTCAGGAAGGAGCCTGGAATGGAAGGAGCTGCCAAGAAGCAGTGGTGGCTGTGCTGGGCCTGGGGAGGGCACAGTCTGTGGGATCCCAGAGCAGCAGAGGTGACACACGGGGTGGGCATGGCCACAGCTGGGCTGTTCCCCTCCTTTGGGCTGCAGGAAGAGGCACTTCTTGAGGATGACAAGGAGCTCATTTATTTTCTGACATGTTCTCCTCAGCTGGGAATGCCAGGGGGGTGAGGAGAAAGGCCAGGCCACGGGCAAGTCTCAGTACCAAAAGATCCTCAAAATGCTTTCTCTCCAGTATTTGGGGTTTTAGGTAAAGCTATAAGAAGAAAATAAAACCATCTGTGGAAATAGAAAAAATAAAATCATCTGTGGAAATGAATTAGATGTACAGAAGCAGGGCAATGAATATATTTTGATGAATTTGAGGACTCCCAATTTCTTTTCTTAAAGGAAAAAAGTGGAATAGATGGGAAGAAAAGGGTTTGAACTAGATTTCCAGGTGAGGAAGTTTCAGTGATTGATTAGGTTCAGTAGAAATAATAATCAGCCATACTTTTGGAACTGTCTTAAGAGTTCCATTTATGTGTTTTCAAAGGGAATAATTTCAATTCTTCAAATTATTGAGCATAAAATACCTTGACATTTACCTAAATGTTAAAATGATGGTTAAAAAGAACTTAACTGGACTTTTTTTTAGTTTGGAGATGAGAAGGCTCAGGAGGGACCTCATTGCTCTGTAGAACTACCTGAAAAAAGGCTGTAGCCAGGTGGGGATCAGTCCCTTCTGCCTTGTTCCAAGTGAAAGGATGAGAGGAAATGGTCTTAAGGTGCACCAGGAGAGGTTCTGGTTAGACATTAGGAATAAACCTTCCACTGGAAGAGTGGTGAGGTATTGGAATAAGCTGCCCAGGGAGGTGGTGATATTGCTGCCTCTGGAAGTGTTCAGGAAGCCTCTGGATGTGGCTCCTGGGTTTAGGGGTGAGTATGGTGGTGCTGGGTTGGTGCTGGGACTGGATGTGACTCTGCAAGTGCCATGAAATTGGACTAAAATATTGTGTCCAGGTTGAAGGCAAATACTAGGCAAGCCTTAAACTGCGTTAGAAACACGTATGGTCAGCTGAAACAAAATACAAATCTTAGGTCAATATTCTCTCTTGAAGCGAACAGAAGATTACACTCACATCCCTTTCCTGCTCATTCCTTTAGCATCCCTATTTCCACAGGTTTTTAGCCCTCCCCGGGGAGCCTCAGCTCTGTTCCCAGTAACCTCTGGGGTGGCTGAGCAGAGTGTTTGGGCAGAGGGGGGGTTTGGTGTCCCAGCAGTGCAGGAGGTTTGGTGTCCCAGCAGTGCAGAGATGCAGCTGGAGCTTGCTCCATCCATGTACCATCCGCTTTCTACAAGGAATGCAGAGATGGTGCTGTTTTTAGAAGCCCAGGGATGTTGTCAAACTTTCTGGGGGAATATGTTCTGCCGTGAGAAGCTGTCTGGGAGCAGGGTGCTTGCAGCAGCAGGCAGATGGGAGCAGCAGTGGAGGCAGCGAGAGCGGCTGAGTCCCAGCGGGATCCCGGCTCCACCCGCTCCCTGCTCCTGTGTCTGACAGGGTTTGACACAACCAGAGACGATGGACACTGGCCTTGTTTAAAGCACCATTTCAGCTTTTCTGCCTCTAATTTTGGGAAAGGTGGTGGCTGTGCATCCCCGGAGCTGTGGCTGTGAGGGGACATTTGGCAATGCCCTGCTCCTGGGTGCTCTTCTTGCTGCTCAGCACGGACTGGATGTGCCTGCAGCCCACCCAGGGCTGCCCACCATCCCTCCTGGCTCCTCATCTGTGTCTGGAGTTTTTTGTATTGTGTTTATGTCAATTAAACTCAGGGAATTGGGTTCCAATGACACTTCAGTTCTGACACACCATTTCAAAAGCAGCTACTAAGCACGACACAGGCACAGGCTGATGTTTCAGCTCTCTCCACCTGCCATGAAGTGGGGATAACTGAGACACAAAAAGCTTGTTTTCCTCACAATTTTTCAGTTCTTCAGTCAGGATATGTAAATCTCCTTAACAAACAGGACTGATTAGAAGTGTACTTTTTAGCAAAATAGGGCACCCATGGTGCTCCTGGCAATCATGAAGCATTAGACCCAACAGGTGAGTTGTCAGTACATCAGAATAATTTTTTCTGTGAAAAAAAGAAAAGATTCTACAGATTAAAACTACTGTGATCAGCCAAATACTCCTTAAGACTGACCCCAGAGAAATAGGGCAGCTCCTGGCTCCCCTCCCAGAATTTTATACAAATCCCCAGTTTATAAGGGGTTTTTTTTCATATTATTCTCAAGTTTACACTTTTCTTTTTTTTTTTTCCTCCGAGAAACACAGCAGAAAAGATGGTGTTATTGTGGCATTTACAATTCTGTCATAGGAGAAATTTTTACTTGCTGGTTGGCAGATAGCAATGTAACAGCATCACGATACATTGCAATAGATGGCTTTTACTGCTTCTGTTCGTCTTCTGTACAGTATTTTTTTCACTACCTTTACAGGAGGCAGTCACAGACCTTCAATGTTTATTTCAAGATGAATTAAAATGTTATT
Organism: Pycnonotus jocosus; assembly: GCA_013400435.1. Taxonomy (NCBI): domain Eukaryota; kingdom Metazoa; phylum Chordata; class Aves; order Passeriformes; family Pycnonotidae; genus Pycnonotus; species Pycnonotus jocosus. The sequence continues at coordinate 105,802 of VWYP01020789.1, forward strand.
CTTTGGAGAATTTTCTCCTTCCCTCTCATGTCAGCTGTGGTGCCTGTTCCTCCTGCTGAAAGGAAGAAAGCTGTGCTGTGAAAATGTTGGATGGAGTTAGTCATTCAAACAGACTTTACATTTCAAACTTAGACACTCACATTTCAAAATTTGTTTCAAAAATATGTTTTAAACCAGATTTTTTTTCTTACTTGCAAACATCAGTGGGGCTTTTTTGGTGTATTTCTTTACCAAAATCCAGTATGATTTTGTAGTATACCATTACTGACAGATAAATAAATAATACAGATTTGTCAGACACAAGAAATTAAATGAATTTGAAAATAAAATTACAGTGCTTTGGAAAGACAAATTCTGCATTAAAATCGAATATTCTGAGTATGTTACATGCAGAAACTTTCATTTCAATCCTTTTCACTTTGTAAGACCTCTTTCCACTGCAAATTCCAGAGAAAAAAATAAGAAAAAATAAAGTAGCAACTGCTAGTAGAAAATTCTTTCAACAAAAATATTCGACAGGTTTGAATTTCCATTTTATAATATCGGATTGTTTATTTGTTTGTTTGCCTTTAAAACTTTTTTTTTTTTCTCAGTGGAGATCATCGCACATTGGTATGTAAAGGAAATTATCTCCATTAAAAAAAAACAACAAAACCACTTAAGTATCAGAGACCTCTGATCCCTGAAGCACCCAAAAGGAAAGAGGAGCTGACCCATGGATAGGAACTGTGTAATTTTTTTTCCCTCACAGTCAAGAGCTGTCACAGGAGCAGGATTGGTTCATGCACGTGTTCCAAGAAGGGGTTTCCAAGCCAAAAAAAGGCACTTTGTGCTGTCCAAGGGGAGGTGGGAAGGGTCAGTCTGGGGCTGGACAGCTGGGGGTCCCCTCTATCCCCCTCTGTCCCCCTCTGTCCCCCTCTGTCCCCCTGTGCCAGCCCTGCCTGTGGAGCCCTGGAGGAGCCAGCACAAGGCAGGGTGTGCCCCAGGATGCTCAGGGGAGCGGCTGGGATGTCCCCGTGAGCAGGAGGGACAAAGGACATCAGCTGGGTGGGACAGAGGGACAGGCTGGCAGCACGGGGCTTTGAAGCCAGGGATTCTTTCAGGATCTCCTGCTGCCCCTGCAGGGACTCCTGCTGTCCATCCAGAGACTCCTGCTGTCTATCCAGAGACTCCTGCTGTCCATCCAGGGACTCCTGCTGCTTATCCAGGATCTCCTGCTGCCCATCCAGAGATTCCTGCTGTCCATCCAGGGACTCCACCTGCCCATCCAGGGACTCCTGCTGTCCATCCAGGGACTCCAGCTGCCCGTGCAGGGACTCCACTTTCCCATCTGGGGTCTCTTGCAGCCCCCAGCCCACTTACATGATCAACGTTGATTTTTTAAAAAATTTTTTCTTGCTATGAACACAGTCATGCAATACCATACAATTAAAGGTTTTGGTACTAAGGCCCTGGAATTGCACACAAAAAAGGTCTGGAAGGGGATTATTGTGGCTGCCCCAATGCCTACAATGCCACCCTTGTCAGTTGTTTGGGTTGAAGCAGTGGAAGGCAATGCCAGGCCCACCCAACTTGCAGCAGCTGGAGGATGTTCCCTTCTGCCTCCCCTGACCAGTCCCACAGCACTGGATGCCCTGGGAACACACTCCTCCTAGGCACACTGTCCCAGTTCTGGCTGGGATGGAGTTAATTCTCCTTTTAGTGAGCAGCTGTGTGGTGTTTAACTGCTGCATGTACTTCAGCATTGTCCTGTTCTAAGAGCTCCACTAGAAATCACAAAGCACAGCCTAAATATATTCCCTTAACTCCCTTTCAAGCCACTTTCAGGGTCTTTGAAATTACAGTTTTGCTGGTACCCCCTTAATGCATTGTCATTTTCAAGAAGAGAAGGTCACAGTGCTTGGAGAGCTCTGGGATTTAACACCAGGCTGTTTCTGTCCCCAGCAGCACGAGGAGAGCTGCCAGTCACAGGTGCACTCCAGCATGGTGCAAACAGGCTCGTGGGTGTCAGTGCACGTCCTGCCCCTCAGTCATACAGGAAAAATGCTGCCTTTCAACCTTGCAAAGTGGTCTTTAATGAAAGATCTCAGGTTTTCAGAGCAGATGTGCACTTGTCCACCCACCTGCATCCTCTTCACTGCAAACTTCCCCTTGTACTATCCCAAACACCAGCCCCTGCATACACCAGGCAGGGAATGGAAACAACCCTGCTCACCCTGTGTGTGCAGCCAGCAAACATCAACCCTCAGTGCAGTGCTGCTTAAAGCCAGGGGGTCAAACATCTGTGTTAACTCTTTGGGACATGTGAAGGGCAATATCTGCCTGCAGAAAGTGCCCAGGACATTTGCTTTCAGCATCTATAGAACACACACACCAATATCACTCAGTGAACATCGTCAGGGAGCTCCAAGACAACAAGGCTAAATTTAAATTGTGCATGGTTTATTGATACATAAAGCCTGTTCTAGGCTTTATTGTAGTTTTCTCTGTATTTATGACTGGCTGTGTCTCCTTACAGTCCATACACAGATTTGACCTGAGCTGGCACCAATGAAAGCCTGTGAGAGCAGTCATTAGTCTTGTACAGTTAATAAATATTCTCATTCTCTCCAGGCTGTTGCAAAGGCACTAATGATTCACGTCTTTTGAATAAAACATGTCACTAGTGTCCATCTCGGATCACAGGTAATTACAGCTCTCACTGTCACCCTACAAATGCTCTTGCAGGGCAGTTCATGTATTGTGAAGGATGGCTCAGCATCAGTGTCAATACTTTCTCTGCAATTTTAAAGCATATCAAATATTAAAATGCAATTAGAGTCATTACAAAGTTTTAGAAGAATGGCTTTCCACTTCCAGTCAATCAGACAGGCTTTGGAAAGTGAAGAATTGCGTGAGGTTTGGGAAACTTGAGGTCACAAATTTGGAGTTCAGTAAATATTTTCTCCATGGTAGAAATCATGTCTTTGTCTATAGTTTTAAAAAACCCCAAAACCCTAGAAGCTTCACAAGACTTTGCAAACATTCTGTCCTTGCCATTTCATCAAAAAGGAATTATTTAGATAAGAAGAAGTTCAATGTGTAGCATATAACAGAGTTACGGTTTTCTATCTCTGTCCCTGAAAATAAGTGCAAGGCCAATGGTGGAAATCACAAAAAAATTAAATCTGGAACCAGAAATTTCATAACAAAACTGCTAAAAAGCAACTTTTGTACACTGCCTTCCCTTGAAAACTGATTGCTGGTTGTTAGTGAGAGCAAGAGGTTTCCCATCACCAGGCTCGGCCTGGCCAAGCTCCAAAGGAAATAATTGTGCTGCAGCACCCTCGGCTTCCCTGAGCACGGCTTTGGATGCCAAGGGAAAGGTGATGGAGTAGCAGCCTCATGCCATGCCTCTGGGCAGGGTGAGGGCTGAAAGGCAGAGGGACCCCAGACTGGAAGGCAGGAGCCCCTGTGGGTGCTCAGGCAGGGGCTCTCCAGCATCACCGGGCACTGAGCAGCACAAACCTCTCTGGGCTGCTCCCTGCACAGTGCCCTGCCTGCTGAGGGCCCACAGGGTGATCCTGGCACCCCAGCCAGGGAGTGTCTGGAGTCAGGCAGGATAGATCCGTGTTTGGGGATCAGTGGTGGCATCGCACGCGAGGCTGTCCCCTCCCGGGGCAGCTGCTGCCCTCTGCCCGCCTGGCCCGGGGCTCAGGGGCTCTCTGCAGCCTGGAATGTCAGGGCTGGGCCCCAGGATGTGTCTGGAGCTGCTTCTTGCTGACCCCCAGGGATGGGGGATCAGCCGCTCCATGAAAACTCAGCCCTGGGACTCGCTGTAATTCCTTGCATTTTCATGCTTTATGAAACCTAAACTCCATCCTGAGGCCATTCCCACACAGGAGGGAGGGAAGATCGAGCTGAAGGAGATGTCAAATGCTGTGTGAACCAGGAGCCAAATTTGTGCAGTCAGAGGAAGGAGATGACCTTCATTGCCTGTGCCATTAGGCCACTATTGAATTTCTATTCCTGTACTGTATTTTTTCACCCAGTCAGTTCACAGAAACAGGCAGACTCTGATTTCTCATGCTTTTTAAATATTCACAGGCCTAGGACACTTGGTTTTCAACAGCTACATGGAAAGGGTGGCCCACAGGTATGATATGTATCATCTGAAGTTCATTCCAAGTCCATCCAGTATGTAGTGGCAGCTTTCATTAGGTTTTGCCATGAAGAAGCTTCACAAGAGACAGGAAAAAAAAGTGGGAAAATTACGAAGTTTGACAGTGATTAAAAGTTTGAGCTAACCCCTTCCTTTGCTACTAAAGAGCCATTAATCACAGGTGGATATGGATTTATGTAGTGCTCAGCAGTGACCATGAAGGAAATAATGCTGAGTCTCCTGAAAAAGATAAAAATAAAAAAGCTACAAGGTTAAGGCTCCTCTCTGGAGTGCCCAGAGGATCTTGCAGCTCCTTGGCCCCATCAGTCACAGGGAAGGTGCTGCTGCCCTGAGTTGCTGCTCCCACCCTCTCTTCTGCTTTCCTTGGGAATGGGGGTGGGCTGGGGATTGAGTGCCCCAGCAGCCCTGTCCTGAGAGCTCCAGTGCAGCTCTGGTGCAGCTCCAGTGCAGCTCCAGTGCAGCTCCAGGGCACCCCGCCCCTGCTGCTCAGCTAACACACACAGAACTGCCTTCGTGCTCATGGAGTTTCTTCCAAGATATCTCTTACCTTGTGTTTAACAGACATTTTTGACATGTAGGAGAAGTTTTATCAAGGACAGAATCAGCAAGGGCTGCCTTTAGCCAGGCTCCAGTGATGTCCCTGCACTCCAGGCTGGTGTTTTCACATGTACACTGTGTGCAGGGCCCTGCTGCTGCCTCAAAGGAACCAGCCTGAGAGACAAATGAAACCTCTCATCAGGGATAATCATTCCCATCTTTAAGAAACCCAGTGAAAGCTGAGGGCATGTGGAACCTGAGTGTGATGAATTGGGGGAAAAGTTTGTGTCAGCTAATTAAAATCACTTAGCCTGGAACAGGACTGCTGTGATGAGTTACCAGGTGATTTAGAACCAAATCACAATTCTCTGGGTTTGGTACATGAATTTAGCAGAGACAGCTTGGAAAACTACTTAATTAGATTCTACCTCCACTCTCATTTGCCATCAAATGCTTCACATATATTGGACAATTGAACCACAAATTACCTGTTGTTGCGTAATACCTGTAGGCATTTTATAGAAATCAAAGTATATTCCAGCTTATTCTATCAAAATCAAACCCAGCTAATTCCAGTACACTAATTTCCAGAAATCATACAAATAGGAAGCAGTGATAACATCTCATTGATAATGTTGTTGTTTGGGGTTTTGAATTTTAAACTGAACATTAATTTATGATGATTACATATTCATACATTTTTCATTTTTAAAATAGATTACTATTGGTAATACAAAAAAATAATAACATTTCTGTTGCTTACAGACTCATCCAGCAACACTTTATTTTGCAGTCTTACAAAAGGGGAGAAAAAGCCTCAGCTTTACACAAACACTCAGACAGATTTGCATTTTGCACTGAATGAAACAATTTCCCTGAGAGAAATCTGTGGTTCTGCAACAGTGATTATTTCACCTTGGTGTTTTCAAAAGGTGCTGTGGAAAATGTTAAGAACATAAAGTAGCACTTAAACCTTGAATTACCTCATTTGGCTAACTTGAATTCTGAAATTATATTTTGCTGCTATAGTCCTCTTTTCAGTCTTTAATTCAGCTGAGATTGCTCAGACATTATGAATTCACACCAATATATTTCACAGACTATCTTTGGGGAGATGGGCTTTTAGAGCAGCTGCCTTTTTACAACCTGTTTATGCCTCCTGTATTTGGATTAAATACAAAACATTTGGATGGGGAGATGCCACTGCCCTTATGGCAAGGACAAAAGACTCATTTCTGCTGTTGGTCCATCCTGGTGCTCTGCCTGCAGAGAAAAACTTCCAAGCTCTCACAAAGCTACCCAGACTGCAAAATACAGGTGCCTTGAGTGCAATTTAATTTTTTTTTTAATAACACCCTGCTGTGTCTGTAGAAGAAAACTTAAATTCTTCAACAGGCACCAGTGAATGTAGACATCTGCTTGAAGTGAAGTATGTAGGGCCTTCCTGCATTGAGGTGTTGATAGGCAGAAATGTCTGAGAGGTTTGGTCTGAAAATGCAAGAGAAGTCTGCATTTTCTCATCAGAAACACACTGGCACTGCCTTTCAGTAAAGTTTTCAACAGAAATAAACTCTGACACATGACCTGTATTTCAAACTTAGGTATAAGGTGGCTTTAGGAGAATTCAGACCTTTCCTAAATCCAGGGAAAAATTATCTCAGCCATTGTCTCCAGTGCTCCAGTGGCTGATTTTGATTGTGAGATTAAAAAGTCACATTTCTAGAAGTGGGAGAGAAATGTTTATGTGAGCAGGTATCCAAAACAAAAATAAAACTGTGTCATGGGAAATAAAGCCAAAAGGCTGGGAAAGGCAGGTGCTCAGCAGTGCAGTGTTCATGAACCTCTGGTAAGTAGAAATTAAAATTATAAACACAATCTAAAATGCTGTGAGTAGAAACATGAGGCGCTGGAACAGGATCCAAGCCTTAGAAAGCAATTATTTCTCCTTAGGCTGAAAAATGTTGCTGTGCAAGATTGTTCCCTTACACCTGTGGTTCATAGCGGAAAATATTTATTTTACTGAACTGTGTTGGTTTTGGATAAATTAGGAGGAAATGGTCTGAAATGAAAGAGTCTTTTAATAGTGGACAGGTTTCAGCAGCCTTTTTCCCACAGGTCTGAAAGGAATTCTTTGGAGGAAAATGAAAAAGAAGTTGTTTATGTAACAAGCCAGGTGCTCACAGATATGAAAAAGAATGAGTAATGTTAGATAATAAACCTCAATGTGGAGAAAGAAAGCTGCTGAGTCAATTTTGTGGATGTGGCTCAGCTTCCCCTGAAATCCGGAATGTGGGATGCGGCACACCAGGGCCTCCACTCTGGCAGGAGCAGAGCTAATCAGTTCTAAATCAAAGGCCACAGTGCCCAGAAAATTATTTTCCTTAGGCTAAGGAACAAGAAGTCAGCTAAAAAGCAAAGATGGACTCCCTCTGTCCGTGCTAGACAGCACAGAGAACCCGGGGGAGGCTGTGAGTGCTGCACACAAATGATGCACACAGGAATTCTTACAGTTCCCTCCCAGCCTAAAGCTTCATGGTACAAGACTCAGGCCTGGGCACGAAGCAGATGATAGGGGATATGGTATCATAAAGTCAACCCAAAACAAAAAAACTAACCCTAACCCCAAACCTAACACTAACCCTGAAGATAATCCTAACACTAAACCTAACACAAACCGTTAACATTAACCCCAACCATAACCCTAATCCTAACCCCATACCCTAACCCTAACCCAAAACCTAGTCCTAACCCTAATTCCAACCCTAATCCTAACACTAAACCTAATGCTAACCCTACCCCTACCCTGACCTCTGGCCTCTGCCACCCACTCTGGGCAGTGTGCATCCTGAGGAACTGGATCTAGAGGGGATGGATCTGCATACTGTCCTCTGGAGCTGCTCCCAGTGCTGATGAAACCCTCTCCACAGCCCAGTGAGAAGCCTGAGCCCCCCAAATCAGCAGCTGCCCAAGCCCCCTGCCCATCTCCCTGCCGGTGTTTGCTGTGTGCACTGGAAGGACTCATTAACACAGAGCTAATGATGTCAGGCTCGTAGTAAGAGATCTACATGGTCAAGTTGTGTCAAAATTAATTTGTTCCTTTATATGATTCATCAGATGAATCACCAGACCTTTCAATTTACAATTCACCTTTATGATTTATTTCAGTTTTGTCACACTGCTGTTAAAGACACTCTTGCTCCCTGCACACACCAAGCTAAAATAACAACAAAAAAAAATGCATTACAAAAGCCTCAGCTGTTGAGTAGTAGCATGTTGATAAAATGACTGAACAGAGCAGATGGGTTCCCACCACTGTGAACGTTGGCCCAGGGCTCCTGGTAAATATAGAAGAGCGATTTCTGTCATCCTGTCAGGGGTATTTATATGCTGCCAGTCACCATCCTATCAAGGGCAGAGTAGTATTAACATTCTCCCCCAGTGAGGTTTTTCTTGATCACTGAAAAGCTTTGCTCTGGCATGCCAAAAAAGTCACGTAAAATGTTAGATGGTAAATAGCTTAAATAAATGTAGGGTGGTGACCCATCCAGACACAAAACACTGATCTCTCTCTACCTTCCTCCTGCCAAGAGGCACAGGAGAAATCTGAGCTTCTGAGGGAATACCTTCAGATTTGGTGTTTATTGGAGAATGATGGGGAATGACAGAAGGAACTGCTACTGTAGAGAAGATAAACTGGAAGTTTCTATCCATTAAACAATCAGAGAAATGCTATTTTAACACCAGGTAATCAGCAATATTTCTCTCACCACAGCCTTTTCACCCTCACAGTACCTATGACCAGGTAACAGTGAATGTCAGAGGTCAGCAGAGTGCAAGGGGGGCTGGAACTGCTGGAGCAGTGAGGTCAGACCACACAGCACCTACAGCTTAGGAGGGGCTTTTCTTTTCATTTAAATAAAAAAGTAAAAACCATCACTGTGCGTGTACTCGTCTCAACACTTAATCATATTACTTTCAAGTTAGCAAACATCCACAATCCCCAGAGACAAAAATAAGGAGTCATAGACCTTTCAAAAGAAAAATTTTAAACAAGAAAAGACGCAAGTCCCTTGCTGTGTTCTATTCTGTGGAAAGCACAGAGACCTGAATTTATATGAGGTTAAAAAATATACAGATTGAGCTCTAGAGCTGGAGCTAGAGCCTTCTGCAAGGGCTCCAACAGCTTTGCTTTCAGCAGCAGCTGGGCAGTGGAGCAGTGGAGCACAGGGACAGCCTGGGCAGTGCCAGCTGTGCCAGGGCTTGGGTGGACCCCTGTTACTCAGAGTTACTCTGGATTTAGATCCTGCCCAGTGTCCTGCTGGCAACAAGGCTGCTGGATCGGGGAGCAGAACCCCAAACTGAGGTGGCCCTGCCACTGTGACATCTGGGGGTGCCCATTTAGGACTGGCAGTTGCCCATTCAGAGCTTTGGGGCACAGTAATCGTTTTTAATTGCATTTGGCACAAAGCTGTTCGCAGTGCTTCTCCCAGGGCTGCAGTGCTGTCTGTGGCCCTGAGCAGGCCATGGTGCCTGGGCAAGGACAGCGTGTTCAGGGCTGTGGGGATGGACAGTGGCTGTCCCCAGTGTCACCCAGCAGGGTGGCCCTGGGGGATTCAGCGTGGTGCTGAGGAGCAGGACATGCAGGAAGGACAATGAGCCAAACTCTACAGGCCTGGCTGTGCTGTGCTCCAGGGTTTGCAGGCAGGGCAGAGACCCTGGCCTGGTTCTGCCAGCAGCCCCTGAGCCAACGCACCGTGCCCATGGCAGGACACACACCAGGGCTCACACTGGACACCACCACAAGGGCAGGAGCAGGAGGTCACAGCACTGCCACTCCTCTTTGGGACCATGACTGGGGTCATTGTGGATCAGAGTACAGAGATTTGTGGTTAAACAAGTCCTATGTGCATTTTTATTTTGCCCTGCCTGCCTTCTCCTCCCTCTGCAGGAAGCTGCTTTCCTGGCCCCTGAGGTTCTCTTCCCACTCCTCCTCTCTGCAGCAACTTTGTCCTGCCCATAACAAACTCTAGAAGGACCTTTTTATTTACTTACTCCTGAAAGTAATTTCTCAGGACTTTTATTCTCATGTTTGTATTTTGTGTTGGTGTTATAATGAGCGGGAAGATAAATCCTCTTGGGTACAGGAAGATTTTTCAATAAAGCCTGATAACCCTTGTGTATGTAAGCATTGGATTCTTTTTTGAACAGGAAGACCTATAAACTATTTTCAATTTTGATGACAGGCATGTATAAAATCAGTGGGCCCTTATCATTTCAGGATTTCACTTTGCTGCACCTTCTTCCTAGGGCAAATGTTTATGAAATAAGCTTACCCTTATCTTCTGAAACAGGCTTGCTTGTTGCAGGAATCTACTTCCTTTGCTTTTGATGACATCTTTCCATTGGCCGTAATGGAGAAACACAACTTCTGAAAGTTTGTAACCTACTCAGGCATGGTATCTCTGAGAATCCACTTAATGCCTTCTCTTTTTTTATTTTTTTCTTTTTTAAACTTATTATAACTTTGCTGTAGTCTGGACTGATGTTATATAAACCTGCCTAAAAGGACAATGGGATTAGAAAACTTTCTTTAGCTGCAAGCCTGAATACTACTCAATTTTTTTCTAGCTGTTGCTCAAGTAAGAATGTTTTCCAGTTTGAATTTGCTATGCTGCCTTCCTTCTTCTGGGATTCAAAAGTATCTTCTGGGGTCTACAAGTGAAACACAGGTGCATCAGTGCACCCATATCTCCCCTCCTCTGAAAAAAAATGCTTTTCAACAAAACAAAATACCAGTGAGACAAAACCAAACCCAATCAGGCAGGGAAACAGATGAGTCTTGTACAGGCAATAGAGCATTAGTCTGTTCCTCTCCCCCACCACCCATGTACCCTGAAAAGAAACCCAGAGTGCTTCTAAAGAAGATATTTGCACCAAATTTATGCTGTTTTGAGCCTATGCAATGAAAAACCCTTCTCATAAAACTGTTTGCTGGGGGAAGACCAGCGAAATGCTGGGTTGATGTAAAGCTTATGATACAAAAGTGCCAGTGACATTGAGATACTGCAGGACCAGCCCCTCAAAGGTGATTTAACCTGAATCTGCAGCAAGGGCTGCCTGAGCATCTCTAGTGGCTGTGGCAGAGATTTGGGAACAGGTGTTTACTAACAGCCAGGGAATGCCTGAGAAGTTCTCTCCCCAGAGAATTGTTATCCATCTTCACAGCTGCTGAAACATATCCTAGCTTCCCAAAGGGAACTGCTTATGGTCCCAAGAGGCAAAGGACTGTTAAATATCATCTATCTATGTGTCTTTTTATCTACCTGTTGAGGACAGGTAAGGGAGCAGACATGTCCATTGCTTATGGAAACACAAGAATCCCTTTTCTTCTTTGTAAAAATGACAGAGTTTCATTCAGGGGAGGGTGTACTTTCACCCATGAAATGAGGGTGTACCCCAGCACAACTCTCAGCTCTCCAGAAAGGTAAAACACGTTAGGCTGAGGGATCTGGTGTGGAAGGAGACCCCAGGGTGTGCCTGGCAGCAGCAATAGGCAGCAGTGGGATAGCCTATGCCAATCTGCTGCCTGCCAGCAGAGAGCTGGGGGACCTGAGGAGGCTGCTGGTGCTACCTGCAAGGGTTCCTGAGCCTGGAACTCCTGTGAGCTCTCAAAACCTGCTGCTCTAACACAGGAGATCCCTTGTGCTGCAGCAAAGGAGTGCATCAAACCCACTGATGCACCCCTGCCAGTGACCCTAAGTGGGGCAGACATCCCTGCAGCCTCACCAGTGCCCAAAGACAGGACTGACCAAACACTCACAGCACTTCAGAAAAATCACATTCTAGTCTAGATCAGGGCTTGGAGAGCAAATCCTCTCTGTAAGTGCACAGAGAAGGGCACAGGCTAATAACAGGAATGGTGGGATGTGCAACCCTGCTCCCTGTGCCAGGCTCTCCCAGCCTCACACTGCTGAAAGGGCATGGCTTGTGACGGGCAGGAGCCAGAGCAAGCAGAGCTCAGGAGAGTGTGCTACCCCTTAATGAGGACTGGCTGGCTCTGAGAAGACAGGTTAGCATTTCTGCTTTAAAAATGCTTGAACTCAAAGCTAAATTCAGTATTTCTTGATCCATTGTAATTGAATCTGCTCAGGCACAAGTTTTATGAAACTAATTACCTACTGTCTCTACTGGAAGTAAATATTGAAGGCAAGAACAATAAACATGGGCTGAAGTGTGTTATGCAAATAATATGTATAATTACCAGTTAAACCCAGGCAGTCTGTTAATCACTATGTGGGTTTAGATGGTACTCACAGCAAAGCAAAGCAATATGACAGGAGAAGACTCTGTGTTTTTGTCCCTCATTGCAAATAACAATTGATGAAGAAATATGTTAATGTGTCTGTATCCTGTGTCTCAACATTGCAACATAAATAATGAGAAAATTTATTCTTTGCTGAATCCCAGCTGCTTTTATCTTCCCAGGGACTTCTTTTCTAAGAGTACAGGGTAAGGCTTGGGTCACTTGTACAGTGCATAAAGCAGAGGGAGATTTTTCAGAAGCAGTGGGCTTTAAAGAAGCTCTAATCCTATCCATGGTAGAGAAGTGGAGCAGTTCTGAATACTTCTTAAAACCCTAATGGGTTTATTATTTCTTTTCCTGCATTAAAAAGAATTATGAAGAATATAGCTGAAAGGAAAAAATATTGTAAATAGTGAAGATAATCTGAGAAATACCCTCATAACAGCTTTGCTTGGTAGAAAAGACAAACCCCAGGTATCCCACATCTATTAGGGTTAAATCTGGAAAGGGATCTGAGGTGAGCAGGGAGATTCTGCACTGAAAAGGAAAGCCAGGAAGGCAAGGCTTGAGTTGAGTTGAGTTGAGTTGTGTTTAGTTGGGGCAGCTCTGAGCTGTGAGAAGTGTTGACTGCCCAAAATTTTGGAGGCTTCTTTCTTGGAGGAAATATCTAGAAAAAGAATTAAAATAATCTCTTTTCTTTTTCTTTCTCCTTCTTTTCTGGTTGGAAAATGTTTATAGAGCTGCTTGAGATCCTGGCATATATTTCCAACCTCCTCTTGTTCCAGGAGGTTTGGCTCAGCTCTTGACCTCTTCTCAGATGGGCTGTGATTTCAGTTTCTCTCTTGACAACAGTAGTCTTAAATAAGAAAAACTTCCTCCCCAGCCAGCGTCCTACATTTCAGGCTGCAGCTCTCTCTCCATGGCTGACCTCATGCACAGCAGCAGCCCCTGGGCAAGCTGCACAGCTGGGCTATTTTTGGCAGCCCAGGGTTGTTGCTTGGGGGGCTGGAGCCCCTTCCCCATGCAGAGGGGATTTGGGATGCTGGGCCTGTGCCATGCTGGGCTCTGGGTGCCCATTGCCTTCAGCCCCTCTGGCACTGGAACAGGGAGCAGCAGCTCCTAAAAATATCCAAAAGGAAACAAGGGGCTAATGCTGCTGGCTTGTGAGCTGGAGAGATGCATTATTCATGGTGTGCAGAGACAGGAGAGGGAGAGAGGATGCCTGGCAAAGCCCCCAGAATGGCTTATTTACCCCTGAGTAAAAGCTTAGGTTTGTTGAGTAGACTCCATAAATTTAGGAGGACTCCTGAAATGTCCAGATGTTTCTGAGCAGATGAATAATGTTCTCTTTCTGAAAGCTTACTGAATCTTTTATCATTTTATGCACTATTTGCATGGGCAGGTCTTCTGAATGAAGAGCAGTAAATAGCAACCTCTGGTACTGCCAAAGGTATCCAGCAAGGGAGGAGAGCCAGGGACTTCCAGAAAACCTAAGGGTGTCCTAATGGTGGCTGTAGTGAAGGCCACAGTTAAACAGTCAGAAAATAAACATTAAATTAATGAGTTAAACCTCTCTTAGGGGTCTGAATGCAGCTGTGCTATGAGAGGGTGGTTGAGCATCCCAGCTGTGCCCTCAGACACAGCAGCAGAGCGAGGTGTTGCACTCTTGGGCAGCCTGGCCTCCAAGGAGGATCCTGGAATTAAGGCATAAACTGAGTGGGCTCTCTCTGTTGAACCCATCCCACATTTTCCTCAGTTTGGAAATAGTTTCTTCTCCATGGTAATCCTTTAGCAATGCAGCTCCACTTAGACCAATTTAGACTGAAAGGAAAAGATTTCCCGATGAGAGCTCTACCAGCAGGACCAGATTTATATCTTTACCTTGTTTATTATCTGCAGGGTTTACACTCTCATCTGATTAGGCTCTCTCTTGTGAGATTCCCTGGATGCTTGAAACAGAGAATGTCACTCACCCTGGCCCTGCTGACAGGACTGGGCTGCCTCCTGGACAGTGGCTCTGTGTGTTTATTGTGTTATCTGTGTGGCTGTGTTTATTGTCTCTACATAAACCAGCCGTGCCTCTCTCTCCTCTGCCTGTCCCTGCACTGCTGGGTTAGTGCCAGCCACATGTATCTAATGAATTGAGCTGGCTGCTGTGGCTTTAGAAGGGATGTTTAATTGTTTTGTGGCTTCCCTTCCAGATCCCCTCTTCTTCTGTTCTTGCCTAAAGTCTTGGTTTACTTGAGTTCTCAGTCTCAGTGTGTGCTTTCTTTACTGATGAAGAAAGAGCCTGTAATGGTTCTGGGTGTGTATTCACATATATGCTTGATCCCTTTGTATGTCCATGCTTACCTACAGCTGCTCCCACATGCACATATGTATTTATATACGTACAGATAGCTCTGTGCAGACAAAATGAGATTTCTCTCACTTGCTAAAGGCACCAGCAGGCATTACAGTGCTGCAACCTTGACACACTGGTCACCTTTACAGTGACAGTAAATGTGACTGGCTCCAGCCAAGCCTGAGCTGACTGCTCAGGACTGATGCCCCTGGAGCTGGACATGGCAGAGCCTCGCTCCCCTCAGCCCCCAGCTCTCCCTTTGCCCTCATGCTGCCATCCTTGCACATCAACTGGAGTAGCTACAAGCTGGCTGCAACCTAACCCCAGCTCAAATCATGCCCAGGATGCAGCAACAGCATTTGTTACTGCTTTATTTTAAAGCATAGCTGCAGTGGGGGAAAATGGCATCAATGTCCATCCTTTGTGACTCAGCTGGTGCAGCAGCAGGGGAAGCAGCACAGCTTCTTCACAGCTTCTCTTCCTCCCCCAACTTCAACCTAAACTTCCCAAGCCAGGCTCTCTGGAAGCTGGGAATTGTTCATCACATCAGTGCTTTGCTGCCACGAACCAAAGCAAATGAACATGGAGGACATGAAGAGAAGTCATGGACCCAAAGGGCAAAAGAGATGCCCAGGGCAGATTTCTGAGGAGGCACAGGAGGGTGGCTCAGCAGTCAGTCCATCCTTCAGGGAGAAGTGCCCTGGGGGCTGGGCACACTGTTTAAACACATCACACAAGGAGCTGTCAGGTAAAACCCAGGGACCAGCCCGGGATGAGAGGCAGGACCTGAAGCCTCTCTCTCCAGCTCAGCTTCATCCTCACTGCATCACCACCGACACCTCTCCCCACTTCATGCAATAACATCCCAGGATATCTGTCATTTTTATCAGTTCCTGCAGCTCAGCTGCTCAAAACTTCCTGCTAGTGTCATTTAGGCTTTCTCATCTCATAGATAGCTCCTAGCTGCTAATATATACTAACAATTTTCACAGTCGCCTGCTTTCCATCTGTTACAGCTTCACTGGTGCTTTTTTTCCTAACTTCCTCTATGATCTCAGCTTGCCTTTGTTGAAGTTACACACTTTTTTATCCTTACTGTGAATTTTTGGTATTTTGGACATCAAATGAAATGTCTCTAAACAGTTTTCAGCTCTCAATCATATTTCCTTCAA
Source organism: Pycnonotus jocosus (assembly GCA_013400435.1). Classification (NCBI taxonomy): domain Eukaryota; kingdom Metazoa; phylum Chordata; class Aves; order Passeriformes; family Pycnonotidae; genus Pycnonotus; species Pycnonotus jocosus. The sequence continues at coordinate 121,320 of VWYP01020789.1, forward strand.
TTTCAGTTCCTTCTTGCAGATTATTCAATTCATAACAGCTTTCAGCCTGGTGAAAATAGTGTTTCAGAGGTGCAGAGATCGCTGGCTGAGCTTTTTTTCGTGGTACAAAATGGATGTAATGCAATCATACTGTCTTGAGCCCAAATGTTTTTAACTTTCAACCCATGTGGTCAATCCTTTAGCTGCCAGTGCAGCACTCCCAGAACACAGGGAGCGACACCTTCAGCATTACAAAATGTCATTTATAATTTCAAATCGTTCTGACATTTAAGTATTACAATGTGAGTCCTGCAGCAGCTGCCTCCCACGTGGCAGCCTGCCTGGGAGCTCCCTGGTACAGACAGGTGAGGGAGGAGCTGATGTTCTCGGTTTCTGGTGTGATTTGCCTGTCCTCAGCAGGCACCAGGTAATACCTGACTTGTCTGTTGTCCCTTGTGCCCACGAGCTGTGTGCCTCAGTGCTGTCTGACTCACATCTGGGTAATACAGCCTTTGCTCAGTTATGTGCTGCTCTTTTATTTTTATCCAGCTGGAGCTCCCCAGGTCGTCAGAACCACTTTGTGCAATTGAGCCACATGAAACTTTTGGGTTTCACAGCAGAAAGGTCAAATATACACTCATAAATTACCAGCCCCAGCTCTTTCTGTTTAATCACCAGACGTGCAGCACCTGTGACTCACAACAAAAACAATTCTCTTTCACTCTCTCTTTTCACTTTCTTGACCTCAAGCAGAGTCAATTCAAACTTTAATTTCATCTCATGTCTAAGGTCTGCCTGTCCTCAGGGGCAGAAGGTATTCCAGACTTGCCTGAGGACATTTGCATTCAGGGCTGTGGCTCTCAGGGAACATCTCGAGATGAGCATCCCCAGGTGTCCCAGCCTGCAGGGCCCAGTGCCTGATGTTCTTCCACCTGAGTGAGGAGCTGCAGACCCTGGAGGTTTCTTTCTTTGCTAAGTGGGAAGGAAGTGATGCTGAGCAGCACCAGAAAAAAACAATTACAGAGTTATGATCAATGGCAGGTCACCCAATGCCTGGGATTGGACCATGGATACAGATCTAGCAACGGGCAGAAGAGAAGGCTGAGGACTTTGCAGCACTCAGTGGAAATCCTGCATCCTTTTTACTGGGCTGATAAAAGAAATGAGGTGTTAAGTGAGAAGGATGTGTGCTGCAGGCATAAAAAACCCCATCAGCTACTTTACCAGCAGTAATGGTTCTGAGAGAGGGGTCTGGGTGTTTAGGCAGAAAGAGTCACTAAGAGACCAGGTCTATAATGGCACTGAGGAGCCTTCAAAGATAAATGGCAGATTTCCCGGAGATTGCTGATTTCCGAAGACAGATTTCATTCTTAGGCACTGAAAACAAAATTTTTATAGTCAGGGAATTTTTTACTGAAGTGCAAATTGAAACAGCTAAACGGTGTTTATGCATGTGTGTGCATATAAATATGGATCAACTTCCCTGCCTCACTTGACACGATCGCAAAAGAAATTCCCATTCTGACTTTTCACACCCACATGAGTACAGGAAGAAGGAATTTAAAGGTTGCTTAAATTTATGTATCCACTGTGAAATTCCTGAGTACTGAAAAGTACATTTTGTTGAAGAGATGAGTGCTATTTAATTTACTGTTTGAGGGCTTCCAACTGCAATGTTACTGTACATCACACAACACTTTTCATTGAGTGGGAGTTCACCTTGCTTATCTCTGGCCAGAAGTTTGCAGTGTTATTCTCTGTGCATCAGGTCCCCTTCACAATGGAATCAGGAGCACTTAACTGGTGTTACATAAAAGTCAATTAGTGCTCAGCAATCCCTAAAAGAGCATGAAGGAACTTCTTGCCTTCATCAGACAAGAATGTGATTGTTTGCTATTAATATTAATAGTATTGCTGTGGGCAACAGATCTTCGGGGATCTGAGGAGTGAGATATGCAAAATATGGAGGTATAAACCCAATGAATAAAAGAAAGGAACAGAGAATCCACAGCTGTGACAAACCTTTGTCACCAGCACCAACAGACTCTTTTCAGAGAGCGTGGTGGCTCAGGAGATGCAGCCACATCCCACTGCCTGCCAAATCAAATCCCTGACTGGTTTTTTTTCCTTTTTCCCAGAAGTTGTTCCCTCTCTAGTGAAAATGCTGCACTGACCTGCAGGGGATATCCCTGTTCCAATGCCAGCCATGCTCTGTGCTGAGCTCCCCAGAGCTGATCCTGCTTCCTCCTGAGCCTCTGCCCATGTTGCTCTTGGATTGATGAAGTCTCAGGAGCTAAAGTAGGACTTCTACAGAGCAGCTTTGTGCCTTCCACAGAAACAGGCTTGGAAAACTCAATTAGCCATGTCCTGGTTTCTCTGGGCTCCTGCCTGGGCCAGCTCTGACTGTGGGAATGATGGGGCTAATGGAAGAAATATTGAAAGGCTCAGGATGAACCTGAATTCAAGGCCAGGGATACTCAGAAAGGATTTCCACATCGTGCAGATTGCACATATCAAATTGAATTTCACTTCCTTGCTGGTTGGCACAACTGGCTTATCATTGTGAAGGTGTAACTGTAAATAAATAAATACATTTTCCTTATGCTTTGTGGATAAATGTCAGAAATTTGACTTTTCTGTCCCAGAGATGGAGAGCAAGCCCCATAGATGATTATACAGAAAAAACCCCATATGTTAAAGAGAATGTTTCATAGCTCCAGCCCTCACTGAATTAACAGGCAGCACAAAAGGCTGCAGTCACTGTTTGAATTGCTTTGTGCTACCAGCTTTTCAAAGGAAACTTTAGGATGGCAAAACAACAGACTTCATTTGCCACAAGTCTGATAAACAGAATGAAAGCATTAAGAAGAAAGACAAAATATCAAGGGTGACACTGCAGCAGCTCTGGCTCTCCTGAATTCACTGGTGCCTGTTATGTCAGGCCAGCTCTTCCTCCTTTAAGTTAAAACTATTGTTTGTTTTAGAATAATTTAATTTCCCAGAATGCATGCACTGGAAAATCTAAGCTGGATTTTTTTCAAAAGGACGAGGTTCAGAGTTTCAAAGCAACTAAAGAGGTGTAAAGGAGTCATATTTACACAGCCTGGAACCCACCAAGCCTCCATGCCCAGGGCTGCTCCTTGACCAGCTCAAAGCCTGTAGAGCACAGACCTCAGCTCTGGGACCTCATGGGATTTATTTCAACCCTAAGCCCAAATATTGTCATTAGTGGAACTGCCAATATTTAGGTAAATTGAAACCTCTTTCCCAATACCTACACAAACAATTGTGTGTAAACAGTGTCAGCCAGAGCTTCCTGCCTTTTCTGGCACTGTGGAAATTTTGTGCCCAGACCAGGCAGGAACAGATGTCCTGGTGGCTCTGCATGGGTCAGCCCCATCTATGCTGTTCCCTTCCCACCCTGATCCTGAAAAAAGATTGACCTTCATGAGCAGGAGGGAGTGCTTTCATTTAGAAAATGTGCAGAGCTGTAATAAACTTAATCTTTATTAGCTGGTGCACATAGAGCAAAGTTTGCAGTAATTGTACCTTGACTCGATAGATTAAAAAAGAATAAAATCACTTTATATTTGCCCTTGATACAGAGCATAAAGAAATAGAAATAATTTATGAATAAAGAATTTAGTACTGCTTATGAAACCTAAAAGCTAAGTTCAGAGAAAGTTGTGCCAAGATCAGGAACATCCAAATGTGTCCCCAGATGTTCTTAAGTCTGTAGCTGACACCAGGAAGGACTTAAATGTATAAACTGAACTGGCATCACAAGGGGAGCTCAGCATCACCAGTTTTGATAAATCACCTCAATCTGGCAAGTGTGGCAAGCCCCAGTGTGTGCTGTGCTGGGACAGAGCCTGGGCAGGAGGAGAGTGAGAGCCTTGTCCCAGCCCCATTGTCAGCCTGTGCCTCTGTGGTCAGTGCAGGGCAGTCTGCTCTGGGATTTGTCACAGATGGGGAGATTGTGTTCAAAGAATTGCTCCTGATTTCTGTGAGTAATGTGTTTTCTCCAGGCTTCATCTTGCAACAACTGCCCCATAAATCATGTTCAAGAGAAAACATTTAGAAAAGCAACCCAAAGCTGTGCAGCTTTAAGGCTTTTGCTAACCATTGACAAAGCTCTATAAATGTCCAGCACATACACAAAGGCTGTATCTTTAACTTGTTAAATTATCCAGGAATGCTCACCAGTTTTGGTAAATGTTGCAAGCAAAGTGAACTAGCCAACTTTTTTGACTGTGTTTGCATCAGATCACTTCCTGCTGCAACTGTTTCTGTATCTGTCATTAAATACAGGATGAATTCACAGCAGGGAAATACAGAGCAGGGGTCAAGAACTTCACACAGAGGAACTGAATGGTTTGAGGGCCAGTGGAAACAAATGGAGATATTTATCAACGTGACTGCTCTCTGATTTTATTGATATGAAAACAGGATTAGCAATAGAACATATTGTCATCCATTAATTATCAGAAATTTCCTTTTATTAACATTGAGTTCTCTTTTTATTATTGGAAGAGTGGGCTGGCTGCACTTCTGTTCATGTTTTCCTGGTGCTTGTTTGAGGGGCGTCCTGGTTTTGGTTGGGATAGAGTTAATGTTCTCAGTACATTACAATTACAATCACAGACCTAAATACTTCAAGTCAAGGAAAATAACCATTTCTGCACTGTCAAAACTTTACTCTTTTTAAAAGAAGCAATGGATCATAGAAAGAGAAAGACCCATTTTGCCTTCTCAAAAACCCACAAACCAGCAAGTGAAAAAAATCCACCAACAAAAAATCTGAACCAAATCCTCTCAGTTCAGGTTCATCCTGTGGCTCAAATGATCAGGAACAACAACATCACACATCTTCTGGTCTATACCTCCCTGGCTGTCCTAATTAATGGTGGCCAGAGGCAGTATTTATTTCTTAGCTCACGAGATAATAGGTTATTGATTGATCTGGGAGCTAATAGCCAAGGTTATGTCTCACATAAGAAGTGATTGTGTGGGTTGAAGTTCATCATTGATCCTGTTTCCACACACTCAGGGGTGATCATACATTTAACTGTCACATAAATAAGAACAAAAGACCCTTAATGACATTTATTGACTTCTAGAGATGCGATTCCTCACTTGCACCCAGCACCAGTTACTGTGGTCAGCCCAGAGCTTGCCACTGGCTTGGGTCTGGTATTTTCATTTCAGTGGCTCCTCCCTGCCACGAGCAGGGAAGCTGGAACATGCTGGAATCTTCTGCTCCTGCAAGGAGGGTCTGGATTTCACTGCCTTTTCATCCTGTGGCATTGCCATCTCACCACAGCAACCATGGTGAAACTCAGGAGCCATGAGAAGAATGAAATAGCCAAAGAAGTATTTAAGGGACTATAAAAGGTTTGGAAGGGATTAAAACCAGAAACACATGGGGTCATAAATGCAGAGTGGAATTGAAGTCAAATATTGAACAGCAAGAGCATGGTTGGAACTGCAGAACTGGGCACAACCTGGAGCACCCATTCTCATGAAAGCTTCAGGATCATAAAATCTGGTCTCACTGCAGAATATTCTGTGGAAACCATTTGTTTCAGTTAATATCACTTTGGTATTTCCAAGTCTGAACATGCAGAACTGAAAACCTTATTAAAACGTGTTTCTGAAAAGTGTTTCACAAACATGGAGGCTTCAATGATTTGATATAGTTCTGAAAGATGGTTTGAGTCCCTCTGAATTAGGACAGTCAGAATGAGAAAAGGCCTGGCAAAAAGCCCCACTAACACTAAAACTGAAACCAACCAAAAAACCCAAACCAAAAGCAAAAACAGAAATAAAAGGTAATTGAGTAAATTGAATATCTGCTTTGTTTAGGTGGCATCTAGAATTAAAATGACTTTTATATCAAAACATTTTGAACTGTTCCAGATGCTGACAAGACCAGCTCCTCTACTATTCATTCCTCTACCCATTCATACCTGTATAATTAATTACTTCAGTTTGCTCTCTATTAGGACTCACCTGGAAACTGCTACTGAAAACTAAGTGCAGAAAAGTACCTAGCCCTCTCTTGTAGCCTTATATTAGTGTCACTGAGAAATGCCATTTGTTTTTTCCTGGCCACTGATTTTCCCAGCCATGTAGGTCCCCTTCACACAATTCTGCTTGTGTTCTGTGTGCATCACAGCCTTTCTGAGACTGTCTGCTTGTTTATTGTTTTTAACCTGCCACAGCAGCTTGGGAATTAAGTTCACCTTCCAGTTTCCCCAGTCCTTTTCTAAGCTGTAACTGAACCTCTGTTTTTCAGGTGCTTGCCCAGCTCAGTCAGGATTTCCCAGTTTGCTTCTTCACCTCCATTTAATTTTCAGGGAAGACACTGCTTATGAAGGTACATGATGGGAACCTAAAAAGCGATTAATTTATTTGACATAAAAGCGTTTTGGAACCGTGCTGCTCAGTGGCACATGAACCTTGTTTTTATTAAGCCGTGTAATGGGGAAAAAACTAATATCAAACCCAAGGAAAAGCATTAAAAAGCTGTTTTGCCTTAAGGTACAGAAGCTCCTGAAAAGCATGGTATTTTCTCCTCTTTCAACTATTACAGAGAAATAGCATTTTTATTCTCTCATTTATGTCAGTTAGGATAGCTAATATATATTATTACAAGACCCAGAGCCAGCCTCATCTCATGTTAGTGTTACATTCTCTTCTTTGCATCTAGAACTGCTTTTCCCGCTATTATGTGCCATCCAAACAATTTCAGATACAGTTTCAATTACAGGAAATAATAGGATCCTTGAGGAAGTGTAAATGCATCAAATATTTTAGCAGCCTGTCCTGCTTGGCAATGGCTGAAGGACCTGTTTGTATTTCCAGGGAAGGAGCTGGAGGTGCACATCTGCCTTGCATCAAGCTGCCTTTAAAGTTTCCGTGCAATGCCAAGGGGATAAATATCATCTGCAGGCATGGGAAGGAGAATGCCTTGCTGTTTAATTGTGCACTTTCTCCATAAGTGCCCATTAAGGGACAGCATCTGCTTTTCTTTCCTCTGAACTCAATACAAATCCAACAGTAGCTGCAACATCTAAGCCCAGCTATGGAATTTTTTTTATATGATATTGTATTTCTTGGCTCAGGTTTGGGTGGCCTGTGCTACCTAATGAGGAAATTCCAAATGGATGTCCATGATTTGAACAAAGCCAATGTTTTAGGGGAAAACAGTCCGCAGTGTGGAAAGCAATTAGATAGATTTTGTCTGAGGAATTAATTGAAATGAAATGCTTAATTGAAATGAAAATGAAATGCAGTGGGTATTTGTTACTTGCTGTGCTGTAGCCTGATTATTGATTCTCTCTGCAGAACACTAAGGCTACAATTTTTAACACTGAGGATCTTTTAAAGATCCTCCTTTTGGGTTTCTAATAATAAATTTAAAATTCCCTTTTTGCTTTGGGATCTGGATTTAAATGAAGTAACGTCATAAAAGACAAGTGCTCCGAAACAGATCAGCTTAATTTAATTTAAGGCTAAAAAAAATCCTGCACTGAATTTCATGACTGGGTGCAAAGACTTGTCAGCACAAAGTCCCTGGGATCTATTCAGGGACACATGCAAAATGTAAGACTATTTCCACGAGTGCTTACGTTGCTAATAGACCTCTTAAAAATAGTATAATGGAGATTGAGGTTTGTATCTGAACACATTGTGCTATTTATCACTGGCAGCTGCACCTGGTTTTCACATTAATCTTCGTGGAGAGCACACACCAGAGGGCTGAAGGCTTGGGCTGAGCTGACGCCTCTCCCAGAGACTGGGGGACATCCATGGGTGCCTTGGAGAGCTGGATCCCCCTTGGGGAGCTGGATCCCTGGATCCTCTTCAGAGAGCTGGATCCCTGGATCCCCTCTGAGAGCTGGATCTCTGGATACCTCTCAGAGAGCTGGATCCCTGGATTTCCCCTTGGGGAGCTGGATCCCTGGATCCCCTCTGAGAGCTGGATCTTTGGATCCCCCTCAGAGAGCTGGATCCCTGAATGTCCCTTGGAGTGCTGGATCCGTGGATCCCCCTTGAGGAGCTGGATCCCTGGATTCCCCCTCAAAGAGCTGAATCCCTGTGTGGCTCAGGGACACAGCCTGAGGGATCCTGACTGACACCACAGACCAGTGCTGCCTATGGCCCTTAGAGGAGGGAGCTCATCCCTCTTTCTTTCCCAAGGATTGCATCCCATACTGATGCCTTGAGTTTTAGCATTTATATTTTTCAGACCCTGTACTGCATTATTGTATAACTCTGAACTCCATGTAAAGTGTTACTAAGATCTCTTCACATTTTGGTCAGACAAAAAAATCCTTCCAGGCCTGAGAGCCAAGGACACTCTTCTTCAGGCCCCAAAAACTATAAACAAATGTGAGTTGGGGAGAAGAAGCAAACTGGGGGAATATGATATCATCACCTGAAGCTGTAATTGGACAATTAACCTCTGATATGCAAATAGACCAAACTTATTTCTGTCTGGAAAACTCGTGGCCCTCATCCATCTTGGGGGTAGCCCCTCCCAGAGGGCTTTCACTGCCCCAGGGGTATCTACTGAAGGCCTTTAATAAATATCTGCTCTTATTCTCTTAATCTTGTCAAGCTTCTGCTCTAGGCAGCCACTCCCAGGCATCAAGCAAAGCAATCACAGAGGAGCTGGCAGTGAAACTCCTGGGTAGTGCCATTTCCCCCCCAGCTTTGTTTTGCATGGCTGTGAAAGAAGAAGGGGTATTTACATGCGTTCAAATGAATAAATAAAACCCAAAGAATTGTTACCTTTATTAGAACTTCTTACTCATTTTACATTATTGCAACTTCAGCAAGTTTCTTCAGCAACCACAGAAACTTTTGTGACTTTTGACCAGCTCCTCCTGACTTCATCCCTGGGTTTATTTGCAGGTGGTACAAATGCCAGGAATGATGGTGAGCGATGTACCAAAACTCTCCTTAAATCCAGCCTTATCCTCCCAGATGGACTGAGTGCAGTAGGGTACCTGCACACTCCCAAAAGGGCCAAGCTTTGTCAGGGTAAGGCTTTTTTAAAAGAAAAGCAAAGAAAATTTGCCTAAATGCAAAAAGCATCAGAGTCCACCAGAGCAGAACAGCCAGGCTGAGTGATGTGTTTTGGTAGCAGACAGCTACATCAGCAGGTATTATTCTCATTTCAATTTTATGTTCTTCTAAACGAAAGACCCATTCCTGGGTGCTTTAAATTGCTGGGGGAAAAAAAATCTGTGTTTATAGAGGTAAAATGTGCCATGTAGGGGTAAAATATATCAGATAATAAAACAGCAAAAGACCAGACCCTGCTGTAAATGAAAACAAATATTTATTTATTTATTTATTTTAGTAAGCAACATGTTTTTCTAAATAATGCATTAGCTTCTTTTCATTTTTCAAATTAGAGTCTATTATTTTCAACTTGCTATCACTCAGTACAGCTTGGATATTTTTAAATACTTTATAATCATGAACCTAAAAGACGTTGGCATGGTAAGAAGCTTAGCAGCAATAAAAAGAATGTAAGTGGAAAGGTAGAACAGCTGAGAAGCAGCAGCAATGCTTTTATGATAGTAATCTAATTTTAAAATAGCTTCTCATTTCTATGCAAAAAAGGTATTTGTGGAGCTGCTTCCCACACACCTGCAGGGCTGTGGAGCAGGAAGAGTTCTTGGTGAAGGACAGGGGAGCAGCCTGGAAGCCCCCGGGCTTCTTTATCTGAAATGTGCTGAGGAGCCATTGCTGATAAGATGGAGTTTTCACAGAGGACAGGAGCGATGCTTATTCTGCCAGAATTCAAGAGAAAAAGGTCGTTTAGACATAAATTAACAAATACAGAATGAAGGAGAACAAATACAGAATGTATCATCCCCCACCCTATGGCCCCAGCACCTCGCTGGCTTTGCTGCCTCTTGTCAGGTTTTCCTTCCTGTCCCCATCCCAACCATCCTGCTGTGTTTGAGCACCTGGCATGAGAGAGCCCTGGCCCCAGCTGGAGAGTCCTCACAGCCAGAACAAATCAGTGTGCATCCTTAGGGTCACTCTGCTGTGTTTCCACATCACCAGAATTTTCATTACGTTATACTTTTTTATATTTAGTGATAAAGCATATTTACCTCATATGAACTTGTTATTCTTTTCTGTCAAAAACTATTTAATAATATGATTAAAGAATCCTCTTTTAGGATGAAAACCATAATTTTTTATACTTTTATTGTTACATTGCTGCAGCAATTGCTGAATGAATACATTGCAATGTAGCAGGAAGTAAAAATTGTCAAATGCATTGGCATAGTCCAACAGTAAGATTTATTTTTTTTTTTTTTAAGAGGGAAAAAGAACTTTAATAGTTTGGAATCAATCTTACAAAACTGGGGAAAATCCTTAGGATATAATTTTAAGAAGGGGGAATGATAGTAAAACACATAGCTCATTTTGTTAATGATTAGGGAATTTTGCAATCTGAGAAACAGTCAAGGAACTATGATGGCAAGTAGAAAACAATTTTTTTTCTGAGAAAATACCCACAGAGGTGACTTCTCTGTCAGATTGAGGGCTGTTTACCATACTATAATATGATTCTTTTCTCCAGAAAGACTGAAATCTTCCAGAGCAGTGCTTGTGTCCTGCTGTGCAGAATGGATCATTTTGACCACAGTAACCTTTTCATAAGTGAAAGCACTCCACCATTCACAAAGGAATGTTTATGAGTGATGTGCTTCCTTCTGCCATTTATTACTAAAGGTTACACTGTAGTAAATTCCCTTCCAACTGCATTTCAAACCAAGCAGGTAAAATATTCTGCTTTATTTTATTACATGATTTACCACTTGTATCAAAATTGAATGTATATGTACATTTCTAAATATCATTAATATTCCATTCTCACTTTGAAATCGTATTGGCACGTAGCTTATTAGGTTTTACACATCTGCTTTTTTTTTTTGCAATCTTTCTCTGAAATATCACAAATCCTGAATTTTGATGCTCTCTGCTCACCAACTTGATGAGCAATGGTATTCAACATTCCTTCTGAGCTCCCAGATGTCTGCAATCTTCTGTGCCTGTAGAGCAATGTCAGTGTGATCCATGGGCTTCTGCTGACTTGGTTTGATGATTTTTTTCTCCCAAGTCCCTAGAAAAATCTCCTGCACTGGGCTCTCTTGTTTCAGGGCAAGGACAGCTGCAGAAGTGCTGCCAGGAGTGACAAAGTCTGCCACCTGCCAACCCTCTCACGTCCCTGTTTCCCTCAGCTGACCACCCCTCTTTCCATGCACTGGGGTCATTCATTGTGGGCTCTTGTATGCCCACAGTGTCAGCTGGGGCTCATCTGGGGAGCAGGATTTATCAGCAGCCCCTATCAGGCCATCATCAGATCAGAGAGCTCCTGTGGTGGGAACAGTGGCAGGAGACCTCATTTCACTGGGTTTATTTGTCTGTACCTATGAAAGCCCTTCTTTGGAGAACGTCCACAGCAAAAAAAAAAAAAAAAAAAAAAAAAAAAAAAACCCAAACAAAAACAAAAAAAAAACCAAAAAAAAAAAAAACCAAAACCAAAACAAACCCCACACTCAAAAAAGCACCTTATATTAGGTAAAGAAACCAAAATCTTACTTTGGTATTGACTGCAGTAAAGGAATAGGAATAACAATACAAAGATTTGATGTGCTCCTGCCACTGCCAGGTGGGGTTGTTGCAGCTGAGCTGGGCTGGCCAGGTGCTCCGGGATGGTCCAGGTGCTCCTGGATGGTCCAGATCCTTCTGGATGGTCCAGGTGCTCCTGGATTGCCCAGATCCTCCTGGATGGTCCAGGCTTGGAAGGAGCCAGCAGCCTGATCTGCCCCACTGCAGCCAAATTTCCTCATCTAAATTATCCACTCCTCAGCCTGTGTCGAGAGCAAAGCTGGAGTCACCATCTCCATTCAAGTACTGCACTTGCTTAAAGGCACAACACAATTAGTCCACTGTCACATGCAATTAGTTACCACCATGTTGGCACATATTATAAAGCTTTTTTTCTTTAGCTTATGTGCAGCTAATTGGAGTCTGATTCTGGAGAGCTGCACCACAGGCGTTTCTGCTGCAAGGAGATGGTCCCTTCCACCCCCACTGCAGGAGGGGAGGGCATTTTCAACAGAAACTTGGAGCACTGTTGTGACATCTCAAATTAAGGATGGATTATGTGACCAAGACTGGAAAAAAAAATTATCGGAGTCCAATTTCTTGGGTCTTTCTTAATGACTTTGAGGTGCTTTTTCTCTCTTATCTGCAGTGGGGTTCCACTCTCCCCTTGACCTCACAGGACCAAAAGAAAAGTTCATGGCTTACTTACAGCATTAGACTAACTTTTTCCTAGCAATCAATTAATGTACATGCCAAGGTGTTCGGGTGTTCTTTCAGCTATTGCAAAGGTTCACCACATGTGAGCACTCAAACCTCTCAGGATTGCCTGAGCTGCAAAATCCCCATGGCATTGCCTCATGGTGCAATCCATAGGAATGAATTACCTCTAAGATAAGGTAATACAGGCCTTATTTGACCCCAGCATATTAAGAAAATGTTGTGATGCTATTACCATAATAACACTGTGGTCACGTCGTTATCACCGTGTAACAGCAGATAATTACTACCTGTTGTAACCTGCCAGGCTGACCTTACAGTGCTCATTAAAACATCAGGGAAACACTCATTTCTCCACTGAGGTGGCTCCACCAGAGCACAGAGCAGGTGCACACCAGCATTTCTCTGTATCAGCAGCAGAAATTGTGCACTCAGCTTTGTGTGCAAGAGGAAAGAGCAGCAACTGCATGGCTGTGGGATGTTGCAGGGCTGCCAGGGGGATCAGACACACATCATGGAGCAGGGAATCTGTTGGTAAGGCTGGGCTCAGTGACGGGGCCAAAGCAGAGAGAGTTTTGGAAATGGAGGAAAGGGATGGCTGCTGGGCTGTGGGAGAGGTCTCTGCAGATGTGCTCACTATGGAGGTGCAGCTGTGAGTTCTAACAAAAATGTGGGGTGTGATTTAACAAATGCATGGTACTATGAGACATGAAGTGCAGTGCTGGAAGCCAAATGGGAAGAAAACAGTCAGCACCTCCCCACAGAGTGCCTTAGATTATCTGCAGAACTTTTAGAGCTCTCTGGTTTGGATCACAGCAAAGAGTTAGCTTTCCACTTCAATATAAAACTGTGGGAGGTTTTGGTTCTGTTTGGAAGGTGGTTTTTTTCTTTATTGTTGGGGGGTTTTGTTTGAGGTATTTGTTTGAGGTTTTTTGCTTTGGTTTTTGCTTGTTGCAGGGTTTATGGTTAAACATTGATTTAATCATGAAAATTTAATCTTTTGGGTTGCTTTTCACCCCAAATTTTTCTGGTTTTTTACCCCGCAGACCTGGATCATGCTGCTGTACCTCAGTCTCCCTGAGCAGCACAGCACAAAAGGGAAATCCACTCAGCAATCAGCTGCCTTGCATTGGAAAATACACACTGGTTTAATTCTTTCCTCAAACATACTGCCCTCATTACTTGAGAGATGACCCTAACCTGTGTTCTTTGTCTTCGGCACCACAGGCAATAAAAGGATTCTAATGGCAAAACGAGGGGTTCTGTTTCTCATTATTTTCAGCTCTGCTGTGCAGCCCCTACTGCAAGTGGCCACTTCAGAGCGGTCCTGGCAGCAGCTTGGCACAGGCTGGCAGGGGTGAGGTGTGCAGGTGGGTGCCACAGGCAGAGCCCAGGTGCTTCAGCTGCTGCCAAGGAGCCAATACAGCACGACAGAGCAGACAGAAAGCTGTTTGAAAATGCTGTTACTGTATAAAAGCCATTTTTTCCCAGAATGAACAACCCCCTTAGGACTTGCAGAGGGCTCTGTCAGTGTTGTAAGGGTGCAGATGTCTCAGTGCCTCTCTCCTGAAACACTCCACAGTCTATCTTTTGTCTTTCAACACTTCATTGTGAGTGAAGATTGACAGGGTTTTACTGATGACTCTCTGCAGCACCTCTCTGCCTCAATGCAGAAATGGGTTTTTTTCATGCTGGACAAAACTTGCTGATTCTTCCTGAGGAATCCCAGGTTGGGGGATGTGACCCAAATAAATGTTCTCTGGAAAATATATTCTGGCAGAAGATCTGCATATTGTGCAGATTACAAATTGCACCCAATTTTCTGGTTTAGCTGCCTGATTTTCAGTGCTGGAGCTGTTGATTGCTTCAACTGTTGCAATTCAGAGAAATGTTTTTCATGCAGAAAGAAAAGTAGCAGTTGCAAGCATTTAAAGAGTGCTGGAACTCAATGGTTTTCGTGGTTGTTTTTTAATCCATGCTCCATTGTTCAGTTTCCTATTACTGACTAAATATCAGTGACATGAGCCCTGAGCTCACATGGGTTTATGTGTGGAAGTTTTAGTGCATCTTCCATTCAGAGCTGAGTAAATGAAATAAACTCAGAGGTGGTTATGACACAAATCTGTGAGAGCAGCTCCTGTTTGCCCGAGATTCCAATGCGATCCTGACCCATTTGGATGTCCTCTCTTCTGTTACTGCTTGAAATCTCTGTAGGATTTCAGCACTGGAATTTCTGTAGTGTTTCTTGCAGACCCTGCTGTTCCTGAATGGTCAGAGAGTTGGTGATTGGAGGGTCAGAGCACAGGCATGGATTTATTGTGCTTTGGCGCTGGTGTGCTCAGCCCAGCCCTGGCTTGGTCCCTTTCACAATTCTAATTTTAACAAAAATGAAACACCTGGAAAACCAGCAAAGAAAGAATTGGATAATTTCAAAATTAACCTTCTAAATGTTGGAAATCATAACTCAAGGATCCCACAGTGCAATTTTTCTTCCTCATCCGGTGATGCCTGGCCCATGGAGCAGCACAGCCCCCAGTGTGGGCTCAGGAGACACCACCCAGCTCTGTTAAACATCATGGGAGACCTGGCAGGGTTCCCAGCACTCTGTGGCACCTCCAGCAAGGGCTCATCCTGTCCCCTACCACTCCTCAATACTGCAGCCCCAAAGCTGAGATGGGAATCTGCTGGCTCACAGGATCCTGGGAAACCTGGTGTGTTTCACTTATTCCCAGCTCCCCCAGCTTTCTCCATCATTTTGCAAGTCCTGTTTCCAAGGTGGGGGCTGTAGCCCAAACAGGCTTATTCACAGGACACAGGATCCCATGATGCTGTGAATAAACAAATGTGGGAGAGTTTGCAGCACTTAATGGTGTCAGCCATGGAGCAGAAAGCTGTTCTCAGCCCTACCCATATGGGAGCTGGCATGCTGCAGTTATCTCAATATGGGTAAAATGAAACCCTGTGTTTAAGATCTAATGAAGGTCTGGAGAAAAATCCCAACAGCTCAAGCAACCAGGTAATGAAGGCACAACCCCAGTGCACCTGTGGAGGAGTGAGGATTTTGAGTTGATACAGTTTAACATTCTTATTTATTATTGCATAAGGAAGACCACACTTGTTTAATGAATATTTGGCTGGCAGGTTTCAGATCTAAATATGCCTATTTAGGTTCCTGTTAATTTAAACAAACTCCTGGGAGCCTGATCCTGACCTGAATGCCCCACATCAAGGAGGAGAAAGGCAGTCAACGCTGACTTCAGATACTCTGAGGGAGGAGAATCCAGCTCAATGATCTGATGGTTTCTATCAGCACAGTGGTAACCAGACTGTTACAGTCTGTCCTGTCTATCTCTTAGCTAAAACACTGGCTGGCTTTAAAAATTTGAAGATATTTTGGCTCAAAAATTTGAAGATATTTCCCTGAAATCCAGCAGGTCTGATGAAAGGGATTGAGTAAAGGAAAAATTCAAGCCCTGCTTTACCTGCTTTCCTTTTTATACCTAACATTAAACCACTGCCTCTTTCACAATAAAGTTTAAAACCTGAATATCGAGGCATACTTAATCTTTTTCTAGCTCCCACCTGTCTGTCACTTACATTCCCACTCAGACATGGAGACAGATCATAGAAGACTCTGAGATTGCAAGAAATTAAGCCCAGACACTCAGACAGCCTCCATCCAAGACATACCTGTGGTGCTTTCCCACCTTCTAGTGAGCAGGAGCTTGTGGGGGCACTTTACCCTTTCTCTCCAGCTTAGGAACATCAAGTACAAGCATGATGAATTTCAGCTTCTCAACAAGAGTGAAGAAAACCTCTATAGAAATATATTTTAAACTCCTGACATCTAGCTTCAATTAAGTTTATCTGCATTAATAACATACATTTCTCACTCAGTGGGTAAGGATATTTTTAATCTTTTATGCCGTCATCCAATAAGCCTGAAAACTGATAAAAAATACATTCATGTGCAAATCAGTCCCTTTTCATTTCCTTTTACTTTTTTTTTTTTTTTCTTTTTTCATCCTACTTCAATATTTTAAAATCCAACCTCTTTGTGAGCCCTGAAAATATTTCCTCTTGGCATGGCTGACAACAAAAGTTCAGAAGTGAACTGTCAGCCCCTGCAAAGATGGGCACCAATGAGCTGTGCTCGTTTCAGAGGGCTGATAATGACACATGGAGCCTTTCCTGCCTTGGTCACCAGTTTGAATGTGCAGCACTCAACCCTCACCTACACTTATAATCATGTGACAATTACCTGCCTGTCTGGACATGATTGCTGCTCTCTTCTCATCCCCTGCAGTGGACAGGTATTCTGCTTGCTGACAGGAACTATCTTTCCTCTTGCTATCAATCTCCATCATTCAGTTAAAACTAAAGAAATGATTCTCCTCTCCCAGGCTCTCTTATCCTAAAAGGGCTGTGTGAGTCAGAAGGTAACACTTTACACTGATAGCTATCCATCTTCCCACTCACTTTTACTGTCCTCCTTTTCTCTCCATTGTAGCTGTGAAGGAGAAGGAAATCCTTTAGCAGGAACCAGGAGGAAAGAAAAGTCTTTCTTGTTAGAGGCTACTTGTGTTCTCAGGTTCTTGCAAGAGACTGGTGACCAGAACATGAATAAATGGGAGAAAATCTTCCCAAGTTTGTTACAAACATCTGTTCCTAATACCCCACAGGCACTCTGTGAAGTCCTCATGGACCCTGTTAATATGGACATGCAAAAAAAATTGTGGTCCAGGTCTTGTCTGCCAAGATAGTTCAGGTCAGGTTTGTGTCATGCCTCTGTGGAAACATCACCCTTTGAAGACTGTCTTGTCCCTCAGGATCCCTCCTTGTTTCCTTCCTCCCCCAGGGAGGGTATCTAGCTGACCCCTGGTACTTCTCTGCCCACATTCTCTGAAGATTTTTATAGCATAACTCAAGGCAGGGGTTACTTCTGAGTGATTTCCTCCATTTTGACAGTTTAAATAGGAGAAGTTACAAAGGATATTCAGATCATTTCATTCCCACTACCTTTGCCCTTTTCCCTGGGAAACACAGCTCTTGAAGAACATGCAAAATGTTCCTTCAGATCTTCTGCTAGTAGTAAATATATTTCTCTCCATTATTTTATTTCCCTGATCTTTGTTCAAGGAAACCTACAAATGCAGTGAAGTGACCTGTCAATCAGGTCATCAGCTTAGCAAATGTCTGGCAGCAAAAAAACCCCATGAAATGAAGCAGCTACAGTGTAATTTTCTGATCAGTCTATTAGACATTTGTTCATTTGAACAGTTTGTGCCTCTCTTCTGCTATGTCATCTGGCAAGAGCAGACATCTGAAAATTATATTCTTTCACCAGATATAAAGTCTATAGCACTCATTAAAATATTCATGACAAGAAACACTCTAGTCAATTGGTGAATTGCTGTTACTGTTAAAACATAAATCACCACCATGCCATTACTGTGGTGTGGGAGAACGTAATGGACTTGCAGTAATTTGTGTGTAAATACAAAGAACAGGAACACTGTGATAAGCTCAAAGCAGCCGAGGGCTTCTCATGTGCAAACAGGAATTTGTGTACAGATAAGTCTGTAGAGAATTTTGTAAAGAAATTAGCAAAAAGTAATTTGGTAAAAAAAAAAAAATTACAAATGAACTAGCTTAGGTACAAGCTCAGGTGCTGCAGGGAGCACAGCAGGGAGTGCAAAATCCACACAGGACTGTCACTCCCAGGCTGTCAGCCCTACCTGAGCTCTGCCAGCTGGGCCTCAGATCGAGAAAATCCGGACTAATTTTCCTACAAGAATGGGAATCACTGCCATGCACACCCTACATACCCCCAGCCCACCTGAGGAAATGCTGACAGGGTGCGAATTGAAACAGCCACTGGGCATTTCAGGTAAAAGGACCATCAATCTGACTATTGCACTTAAAACAAAGATATTCTAGAGTAGAGACAGCATATTCTGGTGCAGGAAATTCCTTCAAATGTGTATTTGAAAGAAGCAGAGAAGACACAAAAGAAAGGTAACTTTTCCATGGCAAAATCCAGCCATTTCACCTGGAGCCAGCCATGGCAAAGGCCAGGGGTGATGCTTCTTCCACAAGTGCATTGTGCAATCTCCATATTGTCAGCTACAGGAGTGACTCAAATAAAAGCCATGAAAACATGAATGAACCCACGTCCTGGGTTTGACCAAAAGCCCAGTGAATTCTGTAAAAATGCTTCACTGACTCCTGGTGTTCAGCTCAGGCTTTTGGCAAGGCTGGTGCTAGGATACATACACAAATTGATTCAACAGCCTCATTAAAAAGGACCCAGAAACATTCAAAGCCCTCTCCCCAAACAAAAAACCCTCAAATGGAGCAACTTTCAATTCTAGTTTTCCTTCAGTGTACAAATGCCTTTATAAACAAGATTTTTTTACAATTTTATCTAGCATTCAGCTATCACTATCCTGAATAGTAGTTTAAAAATCCCACCATTTTTGTCTGGTTTATCTACTCATCATATACTAATGATTTATAGATCATTTCTACTCTGAAATTAACCTTGGGAAACATTTAGATACTCTTTGGGAAATGCTCAGCCGACTATGGAAATCTCTAATTTTTACATCAACAGAGGGCTTTGCATGCCTGGTTAAGTCTGGAACTGTCTGTTCCTAATTTGTTTCTCCAGCTGAATATTTATTTGATTCACAGCCTGTTTCACAGATGCTTTTACACATATTGTCATCAAGGAACTGGGATGCAAAATGAGAAACCACTATTTTGTCTTGCTGTGTGTTACTACTGAACCACTCAGATATTTCACCTTCCAGTTCTGCTCTGGAGAACAGAGAGGGCCCAATCTTGGAAAAGCCCATTCATTCCTTTTGGGCTGGGTGTTTAGTTGCTAAAGAACTGCCTGCTGCAGCGTTAGCAGAGGTGGAGACTTTGCTGGTAAAGCCATTTCTTGCATCTCTCTTCATGTTGAGTGGCAAGTTCCTGACCTTGAACTCTGGCAGGTTATTGTAGCAGAAAAGTTGCCAATTTTACTAGGAAGGCTAAGTGATAACAACAACAACAAATCACCAGGGATGGAAGGGGAAGTGGTAAGGCAGAAGATTCAAATCCTATGGAACAGAGACTTTAAAGAGGGCTGGTGCTGGGTTACCAGTGGCAGAGTGAGGGTGGTCACCCTGCCTGCACGGGCTGTGTCACCGTCCCAGGGAATCTGTATGCAAAGGCAGCCGTGAGCAGGTGATTGATTCAGCTACAGCTATAAACTAGAAAATAAATTGTTCCATTAAAAAAAGATATTTTAGCATCAGCTATGATCAGTGAACCTCTTGCTCTAATTTTTCTCTTCTTTCCATTTGCCATGCGTCCTCCAGCTCCATCCAGGACAGCTTAATTACCCGCAGTGAGCGATTGCCACGGGGCTGCAGGCAATGTGATGAATCAGTTTGAAAGTACAGTGGCTCATGTGCAACTTCTGCTGCTGCAGATTACTGCCCTGAAGATTACAAGTCACCCAGAAAATCCCAGAAGAGAACACCATCAGCGTTTAAACAGAGTATGAAAATTGTAGGTTCACATCCTAACGTGTTTCTTATTGGATTTGATCTGCCACGAGAGACCCAGTGTTACTCATGTCTGATATGTTACCTGACACTCAGCTGTGGAGAGGACTCAGGCTCTGTTTGGAGAAGGATTATAAATAAAGCTGTCAGAAGCCTGTCCCCACAGGGCCATTCTTTTGTCCATACAATGACAATGGTGATATTCTATTTTCAACAGCTTTTTTCCATAAACGTGGACATGATTTTGAGCTCACATAAAGTCCAGCCAGTCAGAAATTGTAGCCAGGTCCTGTGGTGCTATTTATCCTTGTCACTGCATCCTCAGCAGTTTAGAAGTGAAGATCCAGCTGCCAATTAAAGCAAGAGCTACCCTTCAAATGAACGTGTGCCACAAGTTATCGCCACTAGATAGCTTAATCCTGTTCCCAGAGAATTTCGTGAAAGCTGCCTGAATCCACTGAAATCCTGCCCAAACCTGGCAGCTGCATTAGCACATTTCAGGCCACAGTGGGGGCAGGAGAAAAATCAAGGTTATTCTCATCAAGGAAGTGCTCAGGTTCTCTAAGCTACAAACTGGGACGTAGCCAGGAATGGCAAATAAGAATTTGGCCCGATCTGAGTATAGATGTACTTTGGAATTTATATTTATAATCAAATATAATGAAAGTTGATGAAAAGAAAAACAATGGTTTTTTTTCAAGCTGGCAGAGCTGTTATTCATTCTGACTCTCTGGATTTGTAAGCAGCTTTATCAATTTCATTTCATTTATAGCATGGTTTGTGGCAGCACCTTTCTCAGGTTCAGAGCTGAACTCGGTTAATTAAAGCCCTGGATGTTCCTCGTGCTTTATTCATGCAAGTATCAATATATTATATGGAATTTAGCAAAAGCAGGAAATTGAGATTTTTGGGAATGTAGATATAGCTGTTAGACCATGTAGAGAGGACTGCTGACAAGGCTGAGAGAAAAGTCAGACCAAACAAAGCTGAACTTGCCAAGGGAGATCAGTGAAGAATAAACACTGCACGCCTGATCCCTTGGAAAAGGAAGTCAGACAGCACAGCAGTGTATCTCCAGCGCTGAGCATTTCCCAAAAACTTGACAAAGAGCTGGCAGTGTTTCAGGATTCCCAGAATGTGCTTCCACAAAGAAGTAGGTCGTGAACGTATTTAAATTAGTTTATCTATGCAAGCCCTGACCGTGGAGCCTCCCTGTTTAGGAGCAGGGGGACTCTGCTGCCTGCCTGGGCTGTGTAGATGAAGGAAGAGGGGCTCCTCTGCTTCAGGAGCTGGGTCACTACTGCTCCCTGCTGTCATCATGCTCATCCCTTCCTCTCTAGACACTGCTGCTCTCTCACCCCGGGTTTTTTTGAGCCAATTGTTGTAAAAGGACTTGGAGAAGTGAAGTTTCACTGGTTGCAGTCCCAGTCATCTCCTACCCAGCTGTTTCAAAAGGAAGAACCATGATTTAGGGACAGGGAATACTGCATGATGGTTCCTGGCACACACTCAGTGTGAGTGGGACCCACCTGCCTGCCAGGAGTCAACACAGCTTTGATCCATCACCTTATTCCCTCCTGAAGCCCACACATCATCCACTGAGACTTGCCCAAGTGCCTCTGAGCAGATTTTAAAGGAATCTTGAAACATCACACATCCTTCCATTCCCTGGTTTCTCAGTGAAGACAACCTGGGATTGCCTCTCAGTGCTCACAGGACATCCATGGCAGAAGGGATGGGGAGAACAAAATGCCCAGAGGTTTCACAGTTCCTGGGGAGGCAGAGTGAGCTGGGGAATGCTGTGTCAGGATTACTGGCAAACCCCATGGCCCATGAGGCACACTCTGGCAGCTCTGGTTTACCATTCTCTTTCTGTCTCTAATGACTCTGATCTGCTCTGTCTCTCACTGCATCCTTCACAGCAAGAAACCACCCAGCCCTGAGTGACTTACTCCAGAGCTTTGCCTTCAGCCACGTGGATATTGACAGATATATTTTTTAAGTGTTGCTATTGTCATACAAGGTCAGGGATTATTTTGCCAAATGAAAAGGAAACCACCACTGAAATGCAAAGCCAAAGAATTCCCACAATTAAGCCAAAATTTCTCATTTATATTTATAGATTCAAAACCAATCATATACCCTTGAAGCCGAAAATCCTCATCGATATTTGTGGTTCCAAAACAAACCCTATTTATATGATATATTTATTTAAAGGAGAAATCTAATCTCAAGGGGATGGGGCTGCCATGATTGTTAGGACACTGAACTTTCCTTCTTCTCCAAGTTCACCCATTTGACCTTCCCTTGCAGCACACCTAATCAATGCATGCAAATCCTTTTTCACAGCTCTGTTCCCACTTAAATCAATGATAAAACTCCCACCAAATCCAATGAGGATGCAATTAAGCCCTTCACATTTTTCTAAACTCCACTCAAGTAGCTCACAAATCTACAGACTGAGTAAAAATTTGGAATGTAGATGACACAAAGCATACAGAAGAATGTGGGAAATTAAAAAAAGCCAGTTTCACATGCATTTTGGCCAAGCCTAATAAGCCCTGTACTAATCCTGTTCCTCCAAGAGAGTTGTAGAGTGTCCTGTTCAAGCAAACCATCACATATTCAGACCTGTCTCTGAACAAATACCCTGCTTACATCTTCCAAATTCAGGATGACTGGTCTGCACAAAATGAGATTCTGAGATTCTGAGATTTTGTCCCCTTTCCTCATGCTGATGCTATCTACCTTAGATTGCTGGCTTGAGAATACAAAAATCTGCTGCATGTGTGCTTCACAAGGTCCGGAGATGACAGATAACCCCAAGATTGCTTCTGCAGAGTCACGGTGCAAGGTGGATGCCCCTAGCAGCAGGAAAAGTTAAATCTCCAGGATGCTCACCCTGCAGATTCAAAAGACATATTTAAAGGTATTTGTAGCATATTGAAGGGGAAAATCACTGGTCCTGGTTTAACATGTCTGTGTGAACAGCACAATTGGAGGTTTTCCATGCAGATCAAGCCCAGCAGTGTGTCTGAAGTACAGGCAGGCAGAGCCCAGCAGTGATGAGGTTTGTCAGAGTCACCAGAGTAATCATTATTCCTCAACTCCATAGTTAAAAGTGGCATTTCAGGGGAAAAAAAACCTGGTTTGCGGTGACTTGGAAACCACTACAAAACCAGTGCTTGCCAGAAGTACATGCAGGCTTGTAAGCATTTTCTAAGTATTGGTTTTGGAAAATGCCTTCAGAGCATCTTGCAAATCTTTGCTACCCAGGTTTGAGCCCTAGAGCAGAGTGCCCTGAACGCCCTGCTACCACCCTGCATTTCACCTCACTGCTGCAGTGCCCAGCCCTGCTCTGTGAATGCTCCACACTGAGAGGTGCCACATCCCAGAGGCAGTGCCGTGGCTGCTGGTGCAAAGCTGCTCTCCCCCAGGCAGCCCCCATGGGTGCTGCCCAGCCTGGTGCTGCAGGGATGGGATGCAACTCTCTCCTCAAAGCAAGCACAAGGTGATAAACAGGAACAGGAGTCAATAACTCTTCTGAAATGAAGAACTAAAAATAAGATGAAAAGGAGAAGGGAGATGCTCTGCTGACAGGTTTGCCTTCAGATATGTCCCCTGAAGCACCAGCCTGCACTGGGGGCTGTGCAATGCCCTGGGGGGATGGCAGGAGCTGTGCAGAGCTGTCTCTCTGCTTTCCAGCCCTGTGCTGCCAGCGGTGGGGCTTCCAGCATTGAAATCCAATGAACACCATCTTGACATTGGAGTCTGGAAATCAAAACAAATCTTTGGGCAAGTCTTGGACTCAGATTTCCACTGTTTTCTGTCTAAATCTGTTTGTCTAATCTTTTAGACAGGAAACAATTTGCTGGAGAGATGATTTTGCCATGAATATGTAAAATTCTCCATAGACATCTGAGGGATGTCCTATATCACAATAAGCAAAAGAACTTATATCAAAGTGTGAAAGTATCATCTCTCTAGTAATGTTCCAGGAATAAGAACATTTGTAATGCATGTGTACGTATTTATGAATGCATTTCAGGGCACACAAACATATATAGAGTAGGGCAGGTTTAGGCTGGATATTGAGAGGAAATTCTTTACTGTGAGGGTGGCGAGGCCCTGGCACAGGTTGTCCAAAGGAGCTGTGAGTGCCCCATCCCTGGAAGTGTCCCAGACCAGGTTGGACAGAGCCTGGAGCAACCTGGGATAGTGGAAGGGGGTGGGATGAGGTGGTCTTTAGGCTCCCTTCCAACCCAAACCATTCCAAGGCTCTGTGATTCCGATTTGAGGTCTAGATGAGCATGTAGGTCCCCCGGCATGGAGCTCCTGCCCGTGTTGAGCAGTGTGGAGGGGCAGGGGCAGGCAGGGCTGTCCTTGCAGGGTGAGAGCCCCCAGCAGCTCCAGTGCCATGGCAGGGCCTGTGCAGGCAATGTCACCCTCAGGAGGGACACACTGCTGGGCCAGACCCAAGCACAGGCAGAGCAGCAGCACCACAATCCCTGCCCTCATTGCACACAGATCTAGTAACCTACTTTGTCAGAAAAAGCCCTGAATGGGAAGGGGTGGCTGGGGACTGCAGCAGCAGCTCTCTGTCTCGTACATCTTTGCACTGTCACTTCACCCCACTGAGATGCAGCATAAGTAGCAAGGCAGGGAGGAATTTTTCACCTGCCTGGCACAGAGAGACCTTGCTGCTGCTAAAGCTTTTGATTTATTCCCTGCACGAGCACCAGCCTCTTTTCCCATGGCAGAAGGGCCTATGAGCAAAGTCCTGATGTCCTGGTGCTGTCACCCTCTGCTGTCACCATGGCTCCTGTGAACCTCCCTAACAGAGGGCAGGAGACAGGCATCTGCTCTGAAAGGCTCTGTCAATGCAGTTCAAGGGTTCCACAGCCTCATCCTGCTCTCAGGTTTCAATGGAAATCACTGAGGCTCTCTTGATCAGCTACACTTTAGGGATACTCTGTTTTTGGAGAGCTGGACAAGATGCTGGGAACAAAGGGAGGACCACTCAAAGGCCAGTACAGGGATGGCCAGGGAGGTGGCCCTGGAAGAGCCTGACATCCTGGACATGCAAGGTGGTGTCCCCCAAGTTTCTGTTTCCAGATGAGCAGGCAGGTGTCACCTCCCTTTTATTTAAATGACAGACATTTACATATAAACTGTTTGAACCTCTGCTTCCTGAAGTCAAGAAAGAGAAAACAGAACTTGCATTCAAGCCCTTTCTCTGGGATGAAATGACTTGCAACGTGTAAATTACTTTTAAGATAACTTCAATGTAGCCTGAGTATGGAGTATTCAAACTTAATTATACGCACTGAGGAGCAAACAAAACTGTCTAAACACAAGTTTTCTCATACAGTTTCATTTCCCAGGGATTCACATTGAAAAGATATTGTTTTCTTTCAGGCATTAACTGTTGAGTATAAAATTTCTGGACCAAAGCATCCATGCCAGAGAGTGAATATTATTTGTGAACAAGCAACATATTGTTCACTTCATTGGTCAGACCTTTCCCATTACAAAAAGACATGATGATAGCTGCAGGTCATACAGCTGCCATCATTTTCAGTGTGTGAACACTGGGTCAGGTTCCTGTGGAGGTGCTTTGTGCCTCCCAAACACCACATGGACAACGCTGCTGTGACAAACACAGAATCACACATCCAG
Organism: Pycnonotus jocosus; assembly: GCA_013400435.1. NCBI lineage: Eukaryota > Metazoa > Chordata > Aves > Passeriformes > Pycnonotidae > Pycnonotus > Pycnonotus jocosus. The sequence continues at coordinate 146,900 of VWYP01020789.1, forward strand.
ACATGTTTAGCAGTCTTAAGGCCATAGAGAAATCTGTCATTTCCAGTACAGATATACCCGTGCTTTAGCAGAGAAAAAGGCTTTCAGAGGGCCCTACCAGGTCAGGGCAAACCCCTTGGCAGCTGTGGGTGTTTCCTCTGCCTGCAGCCAACCTGGAGGAGCAGAGGGTTCCTTCTCCGGTGCCTGGGTCAGAAATGTGAATGCTGTGTTCAAAACTCTTCTGGGATTTCCAGGGAGATTCTCCAGGGAGGAGAAAATTACTGGCTTCTGGTGCCCTGCCATGTGCTGCTGGGAGTTATTCTCTGCAAGCTTTTGGCCTATGGCCCACTTTCATTTTCCTTCTGTCAGAAGATGACTTACTTGAGTTTGCAAACATCTCCTGCACATGCAAAATTTTGAACAAACATTACTTGAAAACTTTTCACCCAATTTTACTGCCCACATCTCCTGCGATCAGTACAGTCAGATGCCTATTTTACAGTAAACTGCTATTTTTCAGTAAACAAATATTTTGGTGTAAAAAGAACTCCACAAAATTCATCCTATTAGATGCACTCCAGTGTACATAGTAATCCCTTTTTGTTGTAAACAAGCACAATTTCTAGCTTTCCTAACACCACACATCAGGTTCAGAAGCTTTTTGTCCTCGTGTTTGTGACCTAGAATACAGCCCCCAAAACGATAAGTTTTTATGTATCTATTCTTTAATTTATGTTGGTGATGCAGGAAGCCAGAAGGGTCCCCTTCCATGCCTCAAAGTCATGCACCAAATTTGTTTTTCCCGCATTCCTGCCTGCTCCAAACACAAGGAAAGATATCAGAAATGTTTGCTAATCAGTTTTTCCTGCAGTGCCTTTTGAGAACAAGTGATCCAGGACAGTTTTTTGCCCATCTGGCTCTTCACAAAAATGCCCTTCCTGGATGATGGCTAATTAGGAAATATAAGAGTTTATCCTTGTAACGAACGGATTTACTCAGCACAGCATGCTGGTATGCTGGTGCATTTATTCGTGGCATTTATGTAACTGTTTGCACATAGGTATTTCAGTGACTAGGAAATAATTATGATATTGAATTAGCATAAATGTTGTATTTCTCAGCTCACAAAATGTCTCCTTTTGATTTTGGGGGCAAAAAGAAGTGGGAGGATGCTTAAACATTTGAGAATGAAACACACTCATTAACTGTAGCTCAGTTTATGAACGTCAGAGGTTAAGCATTAGCTACAAAAAAATCTTTTAATCAAGATGGATCAAGCTTCTCCACTTAAACGCATTATCCAAATTTGCAGTCTTCTCTAGTTAATGAGTCAGTCTGAATTAGCCTTTCAAAAGAATTAAGGGAAAAGGATCAACACTTTGATGGTGTTTGAAGCACAAGTTGAAGTAATTGAATCAATGTGTTAAATCTTAGATGAGATCTTTTAATCCGTAAAACAGTGATGGAGAGCTGTGTGACTGAAACCAGATGCAGTGGCTAATTTGGATGAATTATTCTGTGCAAGGAGGTCCCCCTCAATAGCAGCCTGCCTGAAAGCAGAATTTGGTTATATTCACCCTGCTTGGAAAAGGAACAATTCGGGTTGAAATGTGCCAGATCTTGCTGGTGCATTCCCCTGTGACTTCAAGACGGATTTTTGGTTTTTAGGTCAAGGCTCATACCTGAGTGTGTTGTGAAAACAAGACTTAGAGCGAGTCTCTTGGGAGTCCACCAGGGAGGAATAATAAAACTTTTATCTTTGCAGGTCTCTGGGATGAGGTCAGTTAACAGGCTCTCTGCATTCACACTGTAAATCTACTTTGAAGTTTACCCGGATCTTTGGAATTGGGAAATTCCTATAGCAGCACATAAGGAGAGATCCCGTCTCCTCAAAGAGTAATTTAAGGGGATCTATTTTAACACATCATGGACCAGATCCCTCAAGATTCTGATGATACCCTGAATGTGTAGGTATAAAAGGAGATATTTGAGCATTTTCCTACCAGAAGAAGTTGTTAAAAGGAGAAGTCATCGGTCTCCCTGGGTCCTTGTATTAGTCCTTGTCCCCTGGCTGCCCACTCTGTGTGAAACTCCCTTTGAAGCAGGGACCACATTACTTTTGTTAGAAATTTCATTAGTGGTCAGAGTCAATTTCTGTAATTAAGATGTGATGAAACAACAACCAACCAAGCTTTTTTTCCAATAAGTATTAACTTCAAAGCTATTTTAATGCTTAAATGTGACCCGTAAAACCACCCATCCTTTGATGTTCTCCAACTGCGAGTGACTCTACTCGGTGACAAAGCTCAAAGGACAAATAAAAGTGGGCATCAAACCCCAGCTCTGAAGACAGTACAGCTATGTTCAAGAAGGGATAACTGTTCTTTTATGGCTGCTGAAAGCTGCAGAAATGCACCAAGCACTTCTGAACTGGGAGCTCCTTAAAGCAGCCTGTTAAACCTGGCAGCTGGGGCTCTTACCCAAAATGAAATACAGAAAACAGTTGAGTCCAAAGCTGGCCAGGGTGGTTCCAGCCACAGGAGGGATGGAGGCACAGCACCACCGTGCTCATCCCTGGGCATGCCCAAGGCTCTGCACAACTGGGCTGAAACCAGGAGCTGAGGAGCACCCAGTGATGTGTGTGAGATAATGCACCAAGCTGGTTTGGTATCCCATTCATTCCACAGGTTGCATTGCTTCATTGCTTTCCTCACTGCCCTTATTTTTATTTTCCCTCCTCATTCTCTAAATTGTACCTAATCCATCACCCTGGATGATGGATTAGGGGTGCCTGCCCTGGGCTGTGGAGCCCCTGCTCCTCTCTGTCCCTGCTGGAGCAGCCTGCCCAGAGGCAGCAGAGGGGCTTGGGTGGGATGTGCCCTGCACAGGGGATTTGCTGTCCTGGATACATGAGTGAAGGACAAAAGACAAGGCTTCAGGCACAGTTAAAAACAGTTTTTTCCTTCCAGCACTGAGAAGGAAAAAATAAAAAAGGGGGTGGGAAATGTCATGCAGAATAGAGAAGATCTGAAGAAAACATCACATATGTAACCAGATTTTTGTGTGGGAGAAATGAGCATTGACAAAATTCTCATGTCTGAAGGGAATTTAATTGAAAGTTTAAACAGAAGTCAAGACTCAGAGGCCCAAAAGCAAAAGATATCATGCTTTAAAAGTAGAAAGTCATGCCCTTGCTTAGGAGAGACTGTGTTTAATCACGTGCCTTGTTCTGGCACAGCCTGATTAAACTGCTTATAAGAATCTGAGGCCTCATTAACTATGAATTTTTAAAGTTTGTTTTTTATAAAAAGACAAAGCACATGTCAAAGCAAGTACAAGATGGTTATAGCCAATCTCTTTTCCAGCACACACAGATATGCTCCACTGATCACTGATACAAAAAAAACCCTAAAAAATAGACTGCACTGGGGTTTAGAGGTGAGAAATGGAAAAGATCTATTAGGTCAGCTTGCCCAGCTCCCAGCTAAAGTACACAGCTTTTGCCATGGATTGTTTACCCAAGTTTCTAGAAAACTTTCCCTTGGACTAAATAAAGCCTTGTATAATGTTCTCAGTAATATCAACATTTCCCCTGTGCTGAAATAGCTGGATGCATTTCTGTGTGTTTAAAATACTATTTCCCTGGTAGATAATGGGTGTAAGGTTCCCACAGCTTAAGAGTCCAAGCCCAGCTCATGTGGCTCCCTCTAAGAGCTCAGCTGGCACCGAGAGCCTCCATCCTCATCTCCTGGAGGAGAGGATTTGAGGGATATTTAGAGCTCAGAGAACCCCAGCAAAGCAGGGCTGAGCAAGGGAACAGACTCTGGCTGAGGATGGGACCTGGTCTCACCCCAGGACAGCCCCTGTGTCCCTCTGGGCACAGGCTGGGACATGTTCCAGGTTCCCAGGTGCTACAGTGGCCTGAAAACAGCTCCAGAGCCAAGCAAGGAGGAAATCAGATGATTAAACCTTCACAGGCACATCCATGGGCATTAGCAGGAGCTTTGCTGAGCACTGCAAGGCACTGTTGAGAGAGAAAAGACCCCTCAATATTAGTAGTTTATCTTATGGAGTTTTCTTTAAAGAAGCACAGTGCTTCAGAGTTAGTAAAAGTATTCTAAATAATTGCTGAGAAATGCAGGCCACAGTCTGAACCAGGCTTTGATGCCTGAGGGAGTTTCCAGCAGCCCCGGGGGCAGCTCCACCCAGCCCAGCAGGTTCCAGGGAATAATAAAATTAATTCTGTTTGTTTCAGATTTCTTTTTTAATAAAGACAAGGAAGGAGGTAGAAGCTGTGAGTGTAAAGAGCTGGATTGTTAGCATATGACTTCTGTGATCAGATTAATGAAATGCCAGAGGATCCAGATCTGGACACAATAAGAACATAGAAATTGCAATCATGCTTCATGCTGGGAGCACAATTAGAAAAGCAATGCCATATCTTAGCAAATATTTTCTCTATCTACAATGAGAGGAAAAAATGATAACGAAACAATCTTGTCTCCCTTAGAAAAGACTGAATTGCAATGAAAATTTGTATTTCAGCTTTGATGAGGTAAAACTAGTGGTAAATTGATACAAGTACAAGTCTTACCTTTCTTTTGATCACAGGAGACTTGTTTTTTAACAGTGAAAGTCTAATATATTTGAGTGAACTAACTTAGCAGGGAATTATTGTACTGCTGATTGCATATTTTTATAAGTAGCAGTTATTAGTTGTTTTCTGTCTGCTTTAACACTGCCAAATTAATTAAACAGTAGATAAATAATGGTGCATAGTTACAATACAAATGTTACTGTGCAATAACACAAATACCTGTAATCCTAGAAAGGATATTTATGTTGCTGAAATAAGTCATTTTAATGGTAACTAATTCTCCTCCTAGCCATAGATTTCCCCACCAGTCATAGTGTTCTTACTAATTGTTACAATTTAAAAAACTCTCAGCAAAACATCCACAAAACCCCACAGAATTTTACAGTCATTTCTCTTTAATTTTTGATTCTAAAAATAAAATCAATTTTGTTCACACCAAAACTCGGAACTGAGAATTTCTGCACACCTGAAAAAAAAAAATTGTGTGATACAGTGAATCTTTTTGGTCCATCATACCAAACACATATTAATAGCTCATAAAAAATAAGCACATAAGATGGGTTTGTGTTGCTGTTTTTCCTTATAAAGAAGTTCCTCCCAGGTCCATGTGGCAGCAGCTGATCCCAAGGGATGCAGCCAGCAGGCAGATCCACGCTGGAACATTCTGGCAGGGGGAGCAGCTGCTGGCTCTTCCCCCTGCAGGATGAGCAGGCTCCAGCTTAAGAGTCCCAGGGCTGCTTTAGAGAGTGCCATCACTCTGTATCCACACTGCCAACGTGTCTCCTTGCCCTGGCTGGGGCTCTGTGGAACAAAAATCATTTGCACAGAGTCACAGAATCAGAGAATGAGCTGGGTTGCAAAAGACCTTTTGAGAGTATCAAGTCCTGACACTTCACCAATAAACCTGAGTGCCACATGCAATATTTCATTAAACACATCCAGGGACAGAGACTCCACCACCTCCCTGGGCAGATCCTTCCATTGCCCAAACACTCAGTGAAGAATGTTTTTCTAATGTCTAACCTAACCTTTGTGCTGGTCCCGACATGCTGCATCCTCTTGCAGGGCTGTCCCTGGGGTCAGGGGAAGGGACAAACACTGGGGCTGTCCCTGGGGCTGGGAGCTGCTCTGCACTGCAAGGGTGCAGGGAAATGAGATTTGTCACACACCAGGTGCTGCTCACCGCTTCTTGGGGAGGCTTTGTGTCCCTGGCTGCTCTGAGAAGGTGCACAGAGGAGATCAGAGCCTCACTCTGTGTGCCTCCCACACCACTGCACACACACTGCCAGCTCACCAGCAACATCAAAGCTGCTGGTTACACCAAAGAGCTGCAGCTTCTTCACTTGGAATGCACTGACTGCTGTCCCCTGGCACTCCTGCACAAGGTGAGACTCATCCTGCCATTCCCTGGGGGTGAGAGGGGCCAGCAGAGAAGCTGCCAAGGTAGTTCTGGTGCCACTTGCCCCACTGAATGCTGTGTCCAGGATCCATGAAAGCCTTGGGCTAGGTTTAGGGCAGGGTTCTGTGTGCACTGGCTCTCCTGCCCCTGCAGGGAAGGCAGCCCAGGGAGCCCTGGGCCATGGTTTGGCAGAGGCTGAAGGTTCAGCACAGCTGCAGCCATAACTTGGTGCTGGTTGGGGCCATCAGTGATGGCAAATACTGTCACCATGGCTCTGGGAAAGTTTTCTTCTTAATCATCTCAGTATCTCCTAAAATGAGAATTGTCATGGCAATTAAGGCTAAATAAAATAAATAATAAATGATAATAAGAGGCCAACATGATTTATTTCAATGCAATGAAATAGAAGGTTTTACTTATTACTCATTATGGCCTAGTTAAATATATTCATTTATCTGGAAGTGCAAAAGCCCATATTCCAGGAGGATAGCTACCTCACAGTTTTTATCTCCTTTCTCCCTCTCTTGAAAAGATAAATGCTGTTGTACTCAATCTCTTTGAAAAAACTACTGAAGAAAAAGCCAGGAATAATTAGATCTGATGGGGCTGTAAACATTTTCAGAGAAAAATAGAATCCCCTTCAGAAATCATCAAAGTAATTATTACACTACAGGAGCTCTAAGCTTGAGAACAAAGTAAGAGAAGAGTATTTGTTTTGGAGGTTATTCTATTTTGGTCAGGAATTGCTGCATAGCCTGGTTCTTATTTTCCTTTATTAATGCTCTTTGCAGCATGGTATTAACCTCCACTGAACAGTTCCCTCTCAGTCTGCTCTTTGCTGTTCAAAGTAAACTGCACCTCTTTGTACTCACCTATCACTGTCAGGTGTTGTGTTGTCTCGATTACAGATGGATTTGGGGGTGCAGGGCCAGCAGCAGAACCACAGTGACCCCCAGGGCTGCTGTTGGGCCTCAGAAAGCTGCAGGGCTTGGGGTGAATCTGGGGCTGATGCTGCAGAATTCCCCCAGGACCCTCTGCAGGCAGCTGTGGAGCCACAGCACAGCAGCAGTGCCAGGGCTCCTGGCTGTGTCTGCAACCCAACACACAGGGACAGCCAAAGGAGCCATGGAATAGGCTTTACTCTCAAGATCAAGAGATTTCAAGGTTGCTCAATTCACTAGAATACATTTATTTTAAATGTTATGAACCCTCTTACAAAATGTGTTTACAAGCTACTGCCAAATATTCAGTATATTTCTGATATCGAGGGCTCCAGGATAGAATTTTCAAACACTTAAATAATAAGTTCAGCTACCATATTCAGGAGGAGCCATCTTCAAACCAGATTTCTCAGAACCTTAGAATACAGCCATTGAAAAGTATCTTTGAAGATCAAATGCACTTTGCCTTTCCCCTAATGATCACATCTATATAATATTTTTGGGGGTTTTCTGATTTCATTCCCTCTTGAGCTGAACAAACATGCCCAGCCAGACCTATCTGTCTGAGTCCTTGCTCTGGTATCAAAGGGTCTGTCTGCCTGGGTTTATTGCAACAAATAAAAATCAATGCATTTTAAATGGAAAATGATTTCCACCTGAGTTGCTGTAGACACAGATGTGGAGACAACATTAGTCACAGCTTGCTGAATGACAGGCACTTTTACCTTACTGTTGCTTTGTGGCTAACATTTCATGAGCAAACAACTGCTTTCATGCAAATAGAAAGCCTCAATCTCCCCAAGTACATGGGAACCATCATTGCAGAATGGAAATGACTCACATTAATGCACTGCATTTCATAACAGCCCTGTGAGATACAAAACTGTCAGATGATAAGGATGTGAGGCACAGAGATTAAGTGATTTGACTAACACCTCTAGACTGCTTTTGGACAGAGCCAGAAAATTAACTCAGAATTCCTCAGCCCCCATCCAATATTTTAATCTCAACATTAGTAGTAGCAATATTAGAATAACCTCTCTTCCCAGCACAGTGCTAGAGGATGCAATGGGCCATGAGGGATTGCTGCAGATACCAAATCCCCTCTCCAGTCAGGGCTTTGCTTTTTTGCTGTCAATCTGTGCACACACTGGGCATAGCAAGAGCAGGCACATCAATACAGAGCAGCAATGTCAGGCCTCCAGCTCTTATATATTGGGCCAAGTGTTAAACAATTTTTAATATGTAGATGAGGCTTTGGCTTTCCTTTGGATCTGGCAGATGAGACTTTCAAGAGCAGGATTAGCTGGGGCCTGGCTCTGCCCTTCAGCACAGAGAAACTTTCCAGCTGCTCCATCCCCTGCTCCCAGGAGCTCTCTGTGCCTGTCCCAGCCTCACCTTTCCCAGCTGTGCAGCAAATTTTGCGTGACACCACTGTGTGCCTCAGACCATTTGCCTGCAATTCCCGGGGTCTGTGCCACATTTCTGGCTGCTTCACTGATTTTTCTGGGCATTTCTTCCCTCCCTGTTTTTTTCTGGGGAGGTAGAAAAGCCCCATTACCCTGGTGTTCACCGTGGTGGAGAGCCTGGCAGTCCCTGCACAGCACAGGGCATCTGTAAGTTATCACAAAGAACCCCTGATGTGTTTGTTTTCAAGGCAGCCGTTTGGAAAAATAGATTAAGGCTTTTTTCAGCTGAAATAGTTCTAATTTATTTCTAGATTGGAGTAACAAGTGAACAGAAATGAACCTGCCAGGTACAATCTCTTCAAAAGAGGTTCAGAAGCTGGGTTTTAATTGTTTTAGTTCTTAAGCAAGTAACATTGGCTACATAAAACTATAAATCACTGGATTTTAATGACTTATGTAATATTTTTCCACAATGCATACAGAAAAAGGCAACAGCTAAAACAGTTTAAACTGTGGAGCAGCTATTTCTCTATCCCATTTATTTCCACTCTTCAGCAAAATGAATAAAACTTTCCAGGCTACCTTGCTGATATCAGATTCAAGTTTACTGAGCTTTTCTGCCTTGAATTTTGTATCAGATCAAGAAATATTTATAGAAACCTTTGGAAAACAATGTCCTTGTTTCAGTACATCTACTGAACCTAGCAGTGTTTGTGTGACTCCAAGAGCCATGGCACCATCTCATGCTGATTTGAATAATATTCAAGTAGTATCAGTATTTATCAGCCAGTACAAAACCTATTTTCTTCTAAATTATTTGAATCAATGTCAAGATCTCGGTATTTTGCAGCATTGCTGGCTGCAACATCTTCAGAGCTGCACTGGTTGGAAGAGTTGTTTCTTTTTTTACTCAAGTAAATAAGCTGCTTTGCTAAACCAGCCTGTTTAAAAGAAGAGTATTGATTCAAAGTTTTTGATTAAAAGGTTTCTGGGGACAGACTAAGGAAAAAAAAAAAAGGAGACTCTGAATAAAATGTCTGACCCTTTTGAGTTGCAAAATGAGTGCTTTGACTGAATCCTGCTCCAAAAATATATTTGAAAGTGTGAGTGGAAAGTGGTATGGAAATAGAAAAAGAAAAATCTACAAAAGATGTCACAAATTGAAATTGCTGTTCTTCAGCCATCTCTGCTTCTGGAGGCTGCTATATGTGGACTAAAGAATGAAATTATGAATCATAAAGTACTTACAATAAAAAATCAAAGAATTCAGATCAAATAAGTAGTAAGTGCCCTCCAGTAAGATTAAATGAAATTCTCTTTTTGACAATTACAATTCAAGAGTACAGCAGACATTTTATGCAATTCTATAGTAATTTGCAATTTTGCAGTAGATGGTTATCAAATAATTTTTTCTTCTCTAGATAAATTGACTTCAAAGAGATTGTTGCCAAAACACCTTTTTATTTCCTTTCATGCTCGCTTATAAAGAATACCAAAAGATCCATTCAGTAGACTTAATCAAACTGTTCAATGTTGAAAAGGAATCAGGAAACAATTCTATAAAATGTGAGATTAGTTATGACTAATAACCTGAACAGGAATTCAAAGTGATGAGCCACTGGTGTATCTTCCAACATGTATGAAACCTACTGTCTGAAGTGTCACAGCATTTTCAGAATGGTGCTGCTTTGAGAGCAAGCCTTGCTTTTTCAAAGGCACATTTAAAGACATTTATAAAGAGCACATTTTAAATAAGAAACACCCATGAATTAGTTATAGTGCAATTTTCTATGCCATAGCCTGTTTGTATGGAGCAAGATTTTAAATCTAAACAAATTGAGGAACTTTGTGGTATCCCAGCTTTGTGCCTTTATTCTCAGCTAAATCTGTTTGCATTAGTGGGGTTTGGTTTATTTGATCAAAACAATTGCAATTTATAGAGGCATATTTTGTACAATTTCTGGAGAAAAAAAAATGAACTTGCAGTAGATTGGAAGGTTTAGGTGTCCAGCACCATCCATAGTCCCAGTGGAGAAGCAGTCTGCACACCAGGGTAGGAAAATGTTAATAATTCAGGGAACTCACACCAAAGACCAAGGTGCCTGCTGTTTTTACCGTCACAGGTGAGCAGACTTTGAATAAGTTGAATTCATGCTAAGAAATCTGCTTTAGTACTTCAAGATCAGATGGCTGAAATAAAAATATTGTAATCAGCAGTGGGTTACAATAAACTGCCTTTCACTAGAATAGATGAAGAGGTTACAAGCAAGTCAGATCTTACACTGAAATGTCAAATGGCAGCTGACATCATTCACCATGGAATTGAAAGCTGCTCATAACACAAGAACGGAAATTTAAATTCAATTTATTTTAATGTAAATTGATCTTTAAGGGTCATTACATAAAATAATCTTTAGAAATGTGGTTCTAAATGTGCCCAGAAACAGCTATTGGATTCTTTGCAGATGACATCTTTACTTGATGGAGAGAAGTTTACATAACCTGATACAAGAGCTGTTCACAGCCTTGGTAAAATTAATGCACAGGAGTGTCATTTTCAACCCAAAAGATTTTTTAATTTTTGTGTATTATGCAGGGACAACAGTGGAGGATCTGAATAAGTTACTGCTTTGCCATCTGTAAATAAAGATTCAAAGCTACATCCTATGAACACACCTCCTGCATAATCTATAGCAAAGGCATGTGGAGGTCTGACTGAAAACCAGGAACTCTTTTTTCAGGGTGGGGAATTTTGTCTCTTCTCTATCATAATCTCACAGTTTTCAAACCTTCTGATTTTTTAAATGAACTGCTAGAAGTCATGCATGCCAACAGTGTTTACATCATGGACTATCTTCCCTTGTCATGACTTTAACTCAGGTTTGGCTGCATCCCAGAAACAGACCACAGCTTCCTTCCTGCACGGGTAATTAGCAGCAGTCTAATTTCTCACGAGAGAAATCTCATCTTGGTCAGCACTGGGACCCATCAGGACCTTTTCTCTTAGGCAAGCATGTAAGCCTAGAAGACAGCAGAGAAATGGCTGTCATACATTGCTCTGAAAACTTAGCAGGAAGCCCTTGTTTACCTCCCAAAATTAACAGAGAAGAGCCCCTGGTGGCTCTATCAAGCTGCTGGCAAATAGAAAGAGAGAAGGGAAAATAAATCTGCCCTGTGTGTGCCTGGCATTGTGCAATTGCCAGCTGAAATCCTGTGGCAGAGCAGTAATGAACCCTTCAGGTCACAAGTGAGATCTAAACGAAACCCAGTGCTGGGGCTTTTAACTTTCAGAGCATAAAAAAGAGGAGAGGAAAGACACCAGTGCCTCAGACAGCTCGGAATCTGTTGGATCTGGCCAACAATTCTGATCCTTGGATAGAGGCCACAGCTCTGTGCCAGTACTCTGAGTCCTTGGCACTGCTCTGGGCTGGGGCAGCCCGGCACCCTCTGTGCTGCTGCTGCTGCTGCAGGGGAGCAGGGCTGAGGGGTTTGTCTGTGAGTCCTGCTGGACCCAGCAGAGCAGAGGTTTGTCTGTGAGTCCTGCTGAACCCAGCACAGCAAGGCTGAGGGGTTTGTCTGTGAGTCCTGCTGAACCCAGCAGAGCAGAGGTTTGTCTGTGAGTCCTGCTGTCACTCAGCCCTGCTCACACAGCCCACACTGGGTGCTCTGGGAGCCCTTTGGCAGTGCTCTGGGCACAGCTCAGGTGGGATTGCAGCAGCCACAGCTCCTTCCCCACGTCCTCCTGGCCAGGGCAAGGCAGAGCAGTGCTGGCTGGCCCGGAGGAGATTGAGCTTCTTCAATGGCCACAAGAACAAACACGCTCAGGCTTTGCCTGGGGCCACAAAGGGATGTCCAGGTTTTGCCAAGATCTCTGACAAACCCAAATATTGTTTACTGAAAGGCTTCTCTCCTCTGATTTCTCATCCTGAACTGGAGTCCAGTTAAGAGTAATTTTACCATTCACAAATGTTTGCTTCAGCCATTAATCTCTTGTGTGGCAGTCTGTTAGATGCTTTCAAATTAGTAATTTTTAAGTACCCATCATCTGCTTGGTTCCACTTCTCTGGCATAACTGCAATTCAGGGATCCAATAACAGGAAATCAGGAAAGGCAAGGCTTGCAGTGCTTGGAGATGAATCTTGTTTTAGGGATGTTGTGCATATCCACAGTCACCCAGATAATTAATGAAAGGCAGTTGCTGGGATGTTTGGAGCAGAAATCAGTCATGAATAACTGGAATACTGAAATAAAGATTTCACCAGTGTTATTTTCATTTGCTTACTTCTTTAAAAAAAAAATTAAAGGGAAAAAAGAACAGAGCAAGAAAGGGAATATTAATTTAGAAGATTTCAGCCTGTACTGAAAAATTAACAGAAAGGTGTGAAAGACTGATAACTTGTACAGCTCTACAGAACACCAAGCTGTGTGTGTTGAATACATTGAAACACAGAGAGCAAACCAAATAACCATGCAGGAACAGCACATGCAGCAGCAAAGTGATCTGCAGTACAGCAACACAGATTATGCTTAATGAAAACAGGGGAGGACGGCAAGAACGAGAAGGATGAGAGGCAGAATAATGCATTCACCTCTTAGACTGTTTTAGTCAAATCTGAATTGCTAACATGGAGAGGGGAATCATTCTCTGCCTCATTCATCACCATTCCTGCCATGCTCATGGTGTGTTTTAACTGCTATTACAGTAATTGAACAAATGAGGCTGTTTCCAAACAGATTTGATGTGTTGATGGGGGAAGTTGAACAGCAGCGACCGAACTGAGCACACTCCCAAACAGAGCTGCAGGGAGGGAGCACAAGGGCCTGGTCCATCCCATCCCATTATCCCATCCCATTATCCCATCCCATTATCCCATCCCATCCACCTTCAGCTCAGGGTTTGCTTATGTTGCATCCCTTTGTCCCAGTTCTAAACCCCAGGAAGCATCAGGTGAGCAGACAGGATACCTGAAGGGCCTTCCTTGGCTTATTTATTTTTTTCCTTTTTTTTTTTTTCTTTTCTTTCCCCTCCCTGCCTGCTCTGCTTTCACAGACACATGTCCATGTCACACACACGTGGCAGGGCTGGTACAGAAAGGTGAGGGCAGCAGCCCCATCAGACTCTCCTTCTGTCACCCTCTGCAATCAGGGCTGCTGCCACACAAACTCTAAAACAGAGAAGGAGCTGAAGTTCTTGGTTTTGAGTGGGAGGTTTCTTGTTTGTTTGCTTTGTTGTTTTTTCATTTCTTAATTGAAAATGCTGCATGTGAAGCCACCGAAAGCTAATGGAAAGCTTTGAAATCTTTGCGATATCACAGACATGAGCTGAAGTCTGGGGAAATGCTCACAAGTTGTGCTGACATGACTTTGTGCACTGGTTTTCATCTGTTTACTGATGCTCTCTGTTTTGTTGATGCCCTTTCCACAGTGTGATTCTGAACAGAGGAAATCTCCAAGCACCTCAGGGAAAAACTCTGAAGACCGTAGATTTCAAAAAGCTTTTTATAAATCTCTCTCCCTCTCTCCCTCTCCCACCTTACCTAATGCTTTTTACAAGTCTATTAGCTTCATTAAAGAGTCAAAAGAAAATCCATCAGCACACTAAGTGTTTTCTCTCTAGTGATTCTGAGATATTTATGGACCTGAAAGATGCACATTTAGGACACCCCAGATAGTGATAAGAATGTATAGACTTGAGACTCTGTGGTTTTAACTTCATGAGTTAGAAAGATTTATCTATTGACTATCTGATATCTATTAATTGGTCCTGCAAAACACAGTAATTTATGTTCTTTTCCAAATCATCTTTAGTTTTAGCAAAGTTTGTAGTAGCTACTATGGCACCTTGTGGGAGAGAAAGGGTTTTAGTGCAGAGGATTTTTGTGTCTCAGGAATGCTGCCTCAAGCTACAAGCACAGAACTGGGGAGCACTCTCCAAGCAGCCTGTTAGCTTTTGGCATTAAATCCTCCCAACTTCTAAAGATTAAATCCTCTCCAAAGGTGACTGTGCCACCTGTGAAGGGCATCTGTGATTAAACCACTGAACACTGCTTGTCTGTGTGAGCTCTGGGTAGGAGACCAGAGCACATGGGAGATTTATGGATTTTCCTCATTTCCCGTGTGCTGGTTGCCAGGAGCAAGTAGGTTCAAGAGAAAACACCCTGGCCTTTGCCAGGCAAATGTGGGATGGGTTCTGTGAATGCTGAGCAGCTGTTTTATGACAAGAAAGACTTGTGCTCAGCTCTTTCCCTTTTTGAATCAATGGATTATACAGAGGACAGATCTGGTTCACATTGTGGCTCTAGAGAAAAATAAAAATAAGTGTTTGAGCCGGTGTTCACCAGGGAAGTTACTAGTCCATGTCTCAGACAAGGCATTGAGGACATCTCCTGGTTATCAGCTCTTCCAAGGTTGATCATTTGGATATTTATTTGTTGGTAGAATTGTTTCCAATTTCCATATGGAGTGTGTGGCTTAGAGCTGGGAACATGGAGCTTTGGCTAAACCGACAGCACTTGTGAATTTTTTCTTCTCTGAACTCACATAATTGCAGCCTGTGACATTTGCAGTCCCTTGGTAAATAATTTGTCATGCTTCACAACTTCCTCTTTAAGAAGTGCTCAGCTATATTGAAACATAAATATATCATCTCCCATTCGCATAAAGTCTGTCATTGAAGCAAATCCTGTAATGGTTGAGAGATTTTACTGGGAGCACAGATTTCTTGACATTTATGCTCGGTGTGAGCAACTTCACTTACATGGAAATGCAGACATCTTTTAGGCTGCATTAGCAGCACAAAGAGGGGCTTTGCAGGAGAGAGGAAACACAAGTTAAGTGACAGGAATGGTCTTGGCAGCACAGCATACTGCTATTGCCTGAAGTGGATTTCGTGTGGTTAATCCATGGTAGGAATATTCATTTAAATGGTACTTTGTGGATTTGAATGACAGCAAAGGATCTTAATCACTTGTTTGTCACTGAGAGACAAATTCCAAGCCTGCACCTTTCCTGTTCCATGGGGGACACTGCAGCTGAGCCCACCAGCCCCAGCAGGGCAGCCAGCACCGCTTTCTGCAGCCCTGCACAGCCACACAACCTGGTGGCCAACACTGACCTCTGCAAAACCCGTTTATCTTACCGTTTCTGCCACAAATTGCTGCTTGAAGGGTTGCAGCAGACCAAATCCTCAAATGACATTAGCCTTGTGTCTATTTAAGGACTGAAATAGGAACAAACCTCTGGTGTCATGCACCAGGGACAAGGGCCAAGGTCATTTCAGAGGGAGCTGCTCTGAACATAGACATAACTCTAATCTCCATTAACACTTCTAGTGCATATCTTAATGATTAAAGTGCTGGAGATTTATCCCAATCACTAGTATTGCAAGGGAAAAAAAATATCATTAAGCTCTTTGCTGTGACAAGTTGCTGCAATCTTACCAGGAGAGATTTTTAATCTACCTGCAGTAGTAATCAGAGAGAATTTCCAATTTTTAAGATGAGCTTTTACCTCACTGGAAATTAATTTCAAAGCAGCTTTGCAAGTTCCACTGTTTTCCCTTGGTCGCTAAGTAGAGAGCAATTATTGATTGAATTAATTTCTTAGGAAGACAGGTCAAGTTTCAGGTTAAACTGCATCTTGTAAGATATGTAGTCTCCTGCAAAAGAAGAGACAGAGAGGGATTAGCAGCTTACAATTCACTTTCTTAGAGGTACGTGTTCTGTGTCAGCACTTGCTCACCATAGACATGTGGTTGGTGTCTAACAAACTCCATTTAATTCCTCGTTGATTTAGAAAATATAAATAACACTCCAGTATGAGCAGCCACTCTTCATGGAACTATGGCTTCCTCAGGAGGCCTTCCAAAAGTCTGATCAAAGGTTTTGCTGTATCCCATAGGCTGCAAGGGAGAAAAGCTCTTGCTAGGGCTGGTCTGGGCTGTGCCCCTCCTGCTGCTCTGCAGGAGCTGCCCCAAAGGATCCACAGGCACTGGAGACCCTTGGCTTTGTGAAGCCTCTGAGCACACACCCGAGCTCCTGCTCCATCTTCCTGTGTCCCACAGCCCCACTGCTCATCTTTCTATGGAAACCAGGAGCTTCACAGACAAAAAATTCAACTTGAACCTGTGTTTTCTCACTAAGTGTATGAATGGGATCTTATGACTGTAAAAGGTTTAGGTCTTGTTGGGTTTCAGTGTAGCACATTTACTGTTTGGTTTCTAAAGACAATGAAAGGAACTAATAGGAATCCCCTGAGCAGTAGCATTATTGATACCATTGGCAGCTGATATAATAATCCATGTGACATTCAGAGTTACAGCAAAGTGTAAAGACCTCAGTAGGGCTGGCCCTGGGCTGAAATGTGCAGGCCAAATACAAAGGCTGGGAAAATGTTCCTTCTGTAGGTGTGTGTGTGTGAGACCCACAGGTAAAGCACTCTTTAAAAACAGCTTTTGATTTTTTACTACCCTTTTTTTCTCAAAGTACAGTGTACCTATTCTCCAGGGCTGAGAACACATCCAACCAAGAGTATCCATTTATACTGCTCAAGTGCTCAAATTCCAGTGAAAAAGGATCACTGTGGCTTTGGAGAAACTGATTCTCTTAAAGCTTTCTCACAGCTCTGGAAAATTGCATCTCTTGGTTTTCATTTCTGATCCTCAAAACAGTCTGGTCTGAAAAACAGGGATTTTGGAAGACATTCTTCTTCCTGGATGTACAGTGTTCTCTAAATTTTCTTTCTCGATTAACCATAATCCAGCAATATTAGAAGATCTTCTTTGCTTATCTTCCTGCTGTGTGGCTCCTCTCAGAAGGATGTAAAAAAACATTGTCTGAAGAAGACAAGCTGCCTCACCCACTGCCATCATCCCTCCAGAAGCCAAGATAATACCAGCATCAAGAAAAAGCACTTGAAATTCAGGAGGCTGAATGGATATAGAAAGTCAGCAGCTGGGGACAAGCAGGGGCTCCCTGAGAGAGAAACAGAGGGGCTGCAGAGAGGGGTGTCTTGAGCACAGCCACCCCTCCCTTTGGGCCAGCAGAAAGGAACCCAACAGGGATACCTCTGGCAGCTGCCAAAAACAAGGTGGGGAGGGCTGTAAGATATTTATGTATCTGAAGTTGTGTTTCTTGTAGTTCCTTGTCCCCAGTGCTGGGAGTTACAGGCAAATATCAAAAAATCAAGCTGTCTACTGAAAGAGGATGTTGAGTCAGGCTCCAACTCTTATTTGGAACTATTAAATTATGGAGTAGCACTGATGTTATCTGCTGACATTTCATTCAGCAGAAAAAAACTTACCTAAGGAAAGGAGGAATGCTGCAAAAGAAATTGAGGTCAGCGTGACGAGAGACGTGCAAGAGGAAAGTGTGGGTGCAGTGTGGGGTGCCAGCTTCCCGTGGGTCAGGTGTTGATGGAAGGCACTCGTAGCACAGAG
Organism: Pycnonotus jocosus; assembly: GCA_013400435.1. Classification (NCBI taxonomy): domain Eukaryota; kingdom Metazoa; phylum Chordata; class Aves; order Passeriformes; family Pycnonotidae; genus Pycnonotus; species Pycnonotus jocosus. The sequence continues at coordinate 164,661 of VWYP01020789.1, forward strand.
ATAGTTCTGAATTTAAATCCCATCTGACAGGGACAATAACACCTGGGAAACCCAGCAAGGTGGGGACTGGGAGGCCCCGTCAGCCACACAAACTCCTGCAGCCACCTGCAGAGGGAACCCGGCAGTGGATTAATCTGCTGCAGAGTCACATCCAGCCCACACAGAGCTGCCTTTTATATCCACCTATCATCCAGGTCGCCCACTTCCTCCGAACAATCTCAGCTTTCTCTTTTTCTCTCTTTTCTCTTTTTGCTTCCCTGCTCCAGACTGAAATGTGCTGTATTGCCACAGATTCAGTCTGGAATCAAAGCAGAGGCCTTTTCTGCCACATGCACATCAGAGCTCCACAAAGACAGGGAGATGAGGGAGCAAAACTGATATGACAACAAAGAGTAACATCAAATGTAACAAGCCAGTGGGAATGGGAAGCGATTGGAGGCAGACACTTTAAAATGCTCTCTGCAGGTGTGAGTTAGACATGCTGCGTGTTTTGACTCCTGAGGGCTGGCACTACAAACATTTTGAATTACAGCCACTTTAAATGCCACGGGAACCTCTCAGCCTGACTCTGAAAATCCATGAATTTAGGATGTACGCAGAATGAACTTTCAGAGGTACCTCTGTTCCTTAACTTTTAGAAATTAAATCTCCTGGACAGTGAAAGATTATTTTGGATCTGTTGCTTTACAGAGGATGCGATACAGCTGGGCAGGAAGGCCAGAGGTTCTCTACGCCCCCTGAATTGTAAGATCCCTCAAAGCTCAAAGTTAATATTTCAATCTAGTTTATTGCTGTGCCATTGAGGGTCACAGCCACAGCTGTAATCTTTCATCCTCTCCCCTGTGTGTGTTGTGGCACAGCCCCGTGCTATACCAAGCCTTGCCATTGACAGGACAGGGTTTCATCACTGCTCTGCAGATCTTTGGCTGTGCTGTGTGCTTGTGCAGAGCAGGTTCCCCACTGCCTCATGCCTCACACAGAGCTGCCCTTAATGCAAAGTGCCAGTGTAAGGAGTTGGTGTTTCTGTGCTCTCAGTAGAAATCACTTTTCCGCCTACACTTGCACTACAAACCTGGTTATTGTAACTCTCACAACCTGTACAAACAGCCAGTCTCTGCTACCCCCTAAGGAGAAAAATCACCACAGTGAAGAGTTGATTCATGATGCTTTATAATCTAATTATAATTAATTTTTTAAATAGTAATTTACTTCTAATACCATTATTCCCCTTAAATCAGCTTTTCTTGTAGTATCACATACCACAGATCTCAAATGTGAAGTTGAATGTTTTCTTCAGCTATAAAAACAGCGACCAAAAAAAAAAAAATCAAGTTCCTAAATAGACCAGGAATTGTGTACCTACTTATGGCAAACACATCCAAGCAAGTTAGACACAGCATGCTTACAGTGATACAAGAGCTCCATTTACAGAAGTATAATTTCCTTTGATGACTTTTGCAGAACTATTTCCTACCTTGTAAGTGATAAAAGCACATTTGAGACCTCCAAAATATTTATGCAGTTTGCTATAAGGGAACAGATGAGCTGATTGCAAGCTTGCATGCTTTCAATTCCTAGCTGCAGTATTATTGTATTATTAAAGAGTTGTTTGAGGTCTTCTTTGTGCTTTTAAAAGAAAGATTATGAAGAGATTTACTTATGGTATGAAAGTTTTTGTTTCAAGCACTCCGATATTTATTCAATAAGGTTGAAAGGTAAATACTAAGTAATGTTCCATGGTTTTCTCAATTTAATAGAAGGTGAAAAACCAGACTCATTGAGGGAATGGAAACCTTGTTTCAGTTAATATCCCTGACCCCTCCCTGCTGACTGTCTCCCAATAAACCTGCTACTGACCCCAAAGTGAGCACTTCTCAGTCTCTGTGTAGAATCCTACAAGCCAATTTTCCACTTTCAATACTCTGCTGCTAATTTATTTCTTATCTCAGCTCACATAGTAGGATTATATGGATTATAACTGTGAGAAAAATGTAGTTTCAAACCTGTGGAAAGGGTGAGTGATGGCAGGAGCCAAAGTACTCCAGAGAACGAATGTTTGGTGCTACTTCAAGGGAAGGGCTGTCACAAGAATATTTTCTTTATTCAAATGGTTTCTCCCATCCTCTGTCAAAAGACTGATTTGGTTCAAATTCAAATGTTTCTCATCATCAGAAATAACAGTAGAGGAGCTGAGAGGTTACAGCTCTTAGACAAACCTTGCTGCAGCTTTCACTTCACTTCACTGTCAGTCATAGTAGGAGTAGATAAAAGACACTTATTTCTCTGGTTTTTCAAGTCATACAGAGGCTTGACCACCTCTGCAGACCCTGCTCACAACCACCCTGCCCTGTGTGTGGCAAGGTGCAGGAAGAGTTTTTGCTTCACATTTACATAATTATTTTAAACCTTCCCATGGCCCCTTGTAGATCTCTCCCACCACAGCAGCAGCCTGACCCTAGGTAGCTCCTGTTGACATCAGATAATTCTGACTTCACAGAGAAAATGAATCTTTATGTTCCACATATTTAATTGCTGACTAGTGGTCCATAAAATTTATTATAAATATTTTAAATCAATTATTTTTCATATTACATGTACACACACTGTTGTACTCAGTTAATTCTAGAAAGAAGGATGGAGTAAGGGATGATCTGCATGAAGGAGAACACAATATAAAGTGACATAGAATTTACAATGACAATGGGAGAGGCAATGACATCTTACTGGATGGGCAGATGGAGCTGGAAAAGGAGCAGCCATTCTGAGCACACAGAGCCTCAACACATGTTGAGTTTAAATTGATGAGGTTAATCTGCCAAATCCCCTGAAAGGAAAGGTCATGGAGAAGGAGGATGGGAAAACTGAGTAAAGAGTGGACTGCAAATGTGTTCCTGCATTGTTTCTGCAGGTGGACTATTTATGGAGCTACATGAAACATTGCTGAATGTAAATGGATCGTCCAACAGGATCTATTAAAAGAATTTTATTTTGAATTCTGGCTCTTAGTAAAATACTCAGAGTGTTGAATTTCCAAGCAGACATTCAGCCTTTGGATAGGCAGGTTCTCCAGAATTGCTGCTCCTTCCCAAGGCTCCCCAAAAAGCTGCTGGGGCCACCAGCATTGCACTGCACCCCAAGCAGGAGCTGTGGGATTTCACAGCTCCCAGTGAAAACAGCTGTTGCCCTTGGTTTTTCATGTTTTTCCTTTGCCTTCTGATGTTTACACATCTTGGAGTCAGTTCTCATGGATTCTCGTGTAAATAAAGAACGTTTACATATTTTCTCCTCTAGGAGGAGTTGCATGAGTGATGGTGATGTTCACCAAGGAGGTTGGAGAGGTGGCAATATCTTTGGCCAATCTCTTGCCTTCTATAAGTTGGAGTAACAAATAAATAAAAGAGCATTCTTGCCTGACCTAGGAGCTGGCCCCTGCCTCGTCCTTTCATGTCATATTGAGACAACCAGCCAGCCTTATGACACATGGGGTGCACCCACTGCATGGTATGCACTAACTGCTCTGATCCTGAAATCCCTTGAACACTTACAGTCCTGTAAATCACTATATTTTTCAGCCAAGGGTGTATAATCAACCTGCTGGGTAGGCCTGGTCCAAAACCAGCTGGGGTCAGCAGCAGATACCTTCTGGCCACAGCTCTGAATTACAGCTCTTGCAAGTCAAATCAGGAGAGTAAAACACCACCACCTGCTTTGCTTCGTACACCTGGGGTTTCTTTTCCTTCTGAGAATCAGGAGGGTGAAAATCTTTCATCTCAGGGGCAGGGTTAGGTTCAGGACAGATGTGTAGGTGCTGTTCTGCCTGGCCATGACTCAACACATTGCAAATATCTTTCATCTACACACATGTAAATAAAGAAGTATTGCAGGCATTTTCCTCCTGCAAAGGCATGTTAATGAATTGGAAAACAGCATTAAAACGGAAATCATAGATATGTTTAACATTTACCCTGCTGTTGATGTGTATTTTAACCATTGTTTAGTTTCCTTTTAAAAGCTGTCACTGTGATGAGACCAATGGATACAGTTTCAGAGCTGGGTTTTGTTTAACTATACCACCTTGACTATACTTTGGTGCTCATAATCCTATATTTCTCTCTGATATCAACACCATAATATACAAGCTGACACCATAAGAAGTAGGAAAAGTTGGCTTGGCAGGATAAGACAAAAAAAACCCCTTGGATTAAGAAGCACTATTTACACTATCTGTAAATTATTATTATTATTATTATTATTAATTGTGGAAAGAGGCTCAAATAACTCAGGAAACACCAGAAGACAAATCATGTTTAAAGTCAGTGAGCAAAGTCTGAAGCCATTGTGTATTCCCAGAGCCCCACTCTCCCTGTGAACCTCAGCCATTCCTGCTCTCAGCTCCCCCCTCTCTGCTGCATTTCTCCAAGAGCATTCACTCCTCTGAGCAGAAACAGCTGTATTTGGGTCTTATCTGTACTGCAGCCATGCCTGGAGGGCTCTGTGCCAGGAAAGAAGTCTCCAGGCCTGAGCTCTCCAGAGGATAAACGTGATGGAGGTGGATGGCAACCAAAATGGAATCAGTAAGAGAAAGAAGATTTTCCTGCTTTATGCTTCCTAGCAGGCCCATTCAGCACTTTTCTATTTCAGCTGCTTCTCAAGCCCATAATAAATGAAGTTTTAGTGAGCTGAAAGCCTTTTATTTTGAGATGTGCTTTTCTCTTTTACATTGTGGTGTCTGGGCTTTTGGGTAAGGTACAATTTAGGTAAAACAGATAAAATATTCATCTTTCAGAGCAGCATTTCTTCCCCTTCTGACCCTTTTCCTTTCCTACAGCTGCCTGTGCCTGCCATATCTCTGTCCTGGTGATCCAAGACCATCCCTTCTCATAACTGAGCAGAACATTCTTAGCTGTAATTAATTTTACTCTAGATCATGCAAAAATGTACACACTATTTCACCGTTCCTCCAGAATATATCTCACAGAGATGAGAATTCCTCCAGAAGACCTAAACCACAACAGCTCCAATTCCACCTGTTTTGAGGCAGAGAAAGTGCTCCTGCAGCAGCAGAGAACCAGAGCTCCTGGACCTAGAAGCAGAGTCTACTGACAAAGCCAAGAGAGAGCCCAACAACAAGAACAAAGTTCCCAGAAAATGCTGAAGGGCAAAGCCATGATGGGAGTAGCAGGACTTCTGGTGGATACAAGAAATCCCACGGTGTGCTCCTGACCACCTACAGCACTGTGCTTGATGGACACCTGTGACCATACCCCTGCTCTGCCTCAGCATTCCTGTTTCACAGATGGTTTTGATGCTGAGCAAGTGTTCATCCAGGGGTTTGTGTCAGACCCTCACCAAACAGAACATGAAGGTGATCTCCAACCCCTGGGAAGGGCTCTTGATTGTTACCCCAGGGCAAGAAGCTGGGAAGCAGATTTCAGTGGTTCCCATGATCTGTGCTGGACATCACTGTGCCTCACAGTTTGTACTACAAAGATCAACTCCATATTCTGGGAGTTTTTGGAAGTTCTGGCAGACATGCCCCAATGCTGGGACAGATAACCTTCACATCACCTGAAGAGCCTCTCTGTAGCATGTGATTTATAACTTATCAGTATCCCTAGACAGGAAGCAGAGTACAGCAAACTCTGAGATAAGCTTCTCCAGCCCATCTACTTCTCTCCTTCAATCATTGCCTGGATTTATCACCATGAGTTAAAGGATGGATAACTTGGTGACCTTTTCAATCTTGTCTCCTTGGCTGAGGTTGCCAATCATAAGGCATGTGCACCAACCAGAGCTCTAAGTCACATAAATCCAAAAAAAATCAATTTCTAATTATAAGTCCGAAATTTGATTGTGCCTCGATTCCAGCCGAAAGGGGCACAGAAATGCACTTCTGAAAATATGACACAGAGAGCACAGATTCCTTGTGAGGGTCTATTCTGTGCAAGGAAGGGACACCACCTCCTCTGTGCCATCCCATCTCACAGGGCACTAAAATACCTCTCCATCTCATGGCATCTGTCCAGTGATTTGATCCTTAATGTCCAGCATAAGGACATGACAGCAACATTCCATGAAAACAAACCTTTCTGCTCATCTAGGCTCTCCTGTTATTGTCAGAACCACCTTGAGAATGACTTTGCAACAGTGCAACAACACTAATAGGCCTATAATCTGAAAAGCCTGAGGACAATTTCTCAAACCAGATGAGATAAATTGCACAATAAATGCCTAAATGAAAGAGATATTCCTTTCAAGTTTTAAAACTTTACTCAATGCTTAGTCTAAATGTATTATATACCACTTCTGCTACTTCTTTATTTAAAAAGGAATAAACCCCTAAAACATAAAAGTCAGATGGGTTTGCTCCATTTGACTTGAGATGTAAACAAGAAAGAGCTGATTTTGCTATGGCCTTATTTAAATAGTATTGCTTTATTATTTCATTCCACAATTTTCTCTTCAAATTACCAAGAGCATCCCATTCTCAAAATATTTGTGCAGAATCTAAAATTTACCACTACATTTGCTACAGTTGTTAATATCAAGTGGAAATTGAATATGAGGAAGTTGAATACGCCATCTTGCTATTGATTAATATGATGAAGCCTAGAAATCCGTTACTTTAACATTCAAGATATCAAAGCAGATAAACACTGGCAGTAAAGTATTTTAGACTTACATGGAAAAAGATAAAAAACCTCAGTAACCAGAGAGAGGATCACATTTGAGTGAGATGTAGACCAATGGTTTATCTTTAGTCAATACACTTAAATCAGTGCTGCAGCTCCTGAGAACCGCAAATGGGAATGGTGTCCATCCAAAGCACAGTGACTCATTGAAAAGAATTGTGATAGATTATCCCATGTTTCTAAAGCTACCTGGAGCTAAGTTTCGTTATATCTACTGTTCATCCTTTTAACAATTTAACAAGTTGTGAAAGCAGCATAGAGGGAAGGCACTTGGAACATCAGAATACAGCACAGTGCCGGACTACAAACAGCAGCCTCTCTTGGTTACTGAGTCCAATTAGTGAGAACAATTAGTGAGAAAATGCTCTTTTGGCCAGGCCTTGTTTCCTGGGCTGTGGGCAGGGCAATGCTGTTGGAGCAGGGCAGTGCTGTGTAAACAGGGCAGTGCTGTCAGAACAGGTCAGTGCTGTTGGATTGGAGCAGGGCAGTTCCTTNGCAGGGCAGAGCTGTCAGAGCAGGGCAATGCTGTTGGATTGGAGCAGGGCTGCTCCTTTGAAGCAGGGCAGTTCCTTTGGAGCAGGTTAGTGCTGTTGGATTGGAGCAGGGCAGTTCCTTAGGAGCAGGGCAGTGCTGTTGGATTGGAGCAGGGCAGCTCCTTTGAAGCAGGGCAGTTCCTTTGGAGCANAGTGTTGTTGGATTGGAGCAGGGCAGTGCTGTTGGATTGGAGCAGGGCAGCTCCTTTGAAGCAGGGCAGTTCCTTTGGAGCAGGGCAGTGCTGTTGGATTGGCGCAGGGCTGTTCCTTTGGAGCAGGGCAGTGCTGTTGGATTGGCGCAGGGCTGTTCCTGTGGAGCAGGGCAGTGTTGTTGGATTGGAGCAGGGCAGTGCTGTGGGAGCAGGGCAGTGTTGTTGGATTGGAGCAGGGCAGTTCCTTTGGAGCAGGGCTGTTCCTTTGGAGCAGGGCAGTTCCTTTGGAGCAGGGCAGTTCCTTTGGAACAGGGCACCGCTGTTCTCCCAGCCGGATGCTCCCATGGCCGGCCCTGTCCGTTCCCATCACGCCGGGCCTGCCGGAGCTCCCGGAATGGGCAGTAATGGGAAAAGCTGTCAGCACGGATTACTGCCAGCACCCTCAGCCTGATGCCATCCCCCCTGACATTGCCACGGGCAACCTGCCTCCATTTATAGCCAGCTGCACCATTACAGGGCTGCTGATAATTTCGCAGTAAAAGTTTAAATGACTGAGCGCTCCTCTTGGAAAGAGAAGGCTTTTTGGTAGTCATTAATAATGCAGGGGTTCAGACACTTTATTGTCTTAAGAGATGTGCTGGTTTGAATAGCACAGGGAGATTTCCATGCATCGCTTTTAGATTGACACGTCCGTCTCAGAAAGATGGAGCCCCAGCGCTCTTCCCGAACGAGGTCTGGCTGTGATTCCTTACACAGAAAGGAAAAGATTGATGTGATCCTGGGAGGCTCACGCTGCAGACTGCTGTGCTTTATTGACTGCAGACTGCTGTGCGATTGGACCTCAAAACATTAGGAGCCGTTTTCAGTGAAGTAATTCAAATTACTTGAAGACTATCATGTTAACAAATGCAAAGTGACTGTTTACAAAATTGGAAAAACACCCATTAACTTGCCGGAAATGGAAAAAAAAGATAAAAGAAAGAAAAAAGTTTTTGAAGTTTGGACAACTTTTGAGAAACAAAAAGCACATTCTTATTACTGAAATATAAGGGAAATGATTTAATTTTTCCTAAATTACTCAAAGGTAGTTTTGTGACTGCCACTCTGGCACTAGAGCATGATATGCTTGATTGCAAACCCAACAGCATCTGCTTGACTCTAGTTCATAAAAATATTAGAGAGAAAATCCATTTTTTTTGTACTCTAGTCATGGATAATATACCTAGAGGAAAATACACCTCTTTGTATAGCAAAAAGATAAAATGTGGTATATATAATTGCCATGAATACAAATAGACAGGAAAATTACTTTCTCTGACAAATGCTACATTTAGCTTAAGTAGAAAATGTGCAGCTCGGTATAAAGTCGCATTAATAACCTTCTAAATTTCTGCTGGTCACAATTGAAAAGTAACTCTCACGGCATTTCAAAAAAATCTTCTACATCCTCCTCTTATTAGCCTGTAGCAATCTCTCAACATGCTTTTGCCTTTCCATAAAAAATCATACAGTTATAGGAAAAAAGGACAATTTGGTGAATTACATGATATTTCTCCATGACTAACACAGAAGATTTTTTCAGTTTCCCTTTACTTCTGTTTTTTTGGGGGGTTTTTTGTTTTGTTTTGGGTGTGGTTTGTTGTTGTTGTTGTTGTTGTTGTTGTTTTAGGAAAAGGGTATTTAAAGATAAAAAGAGAATTCCTCAGGAAAGGGGTAAGTACTAAACCTAAGGACCTGAATGACACCGTCTCTGTAGCAATAATTCAGCAGCAGCTGCACACAACCACCATGGCAAATGCACATTCCAAGTATTAAAACAATAATGAGCAGGTTTTAAAGAGGTGGTTTTATGTCTATGCAATCTAATTATATGCTTCTTTCCTATCATCATATTCAGTAAACCAGTTAATTTCTTTCCATTTTTCACCTTGGGCTATTAAAGCTTTCGGATATAACCCAAATCACTAAATCTTAGAGAAAATATTCGCTGATGATTTAATTTAAAAGGAACAGGCTTCTTTTTGTCTCTCACCAGATGAATTGCTGACATTGAATGCTGTGAGCTCTTGATGAGATGTGTATTCTCCAGGTGGGGAGAAGTCAGTACAGGTGATCTAAAGAAATGTAGAGTGCTTATTCTTATTGAAACCTGCTAAATTTCAGAGACAAATGGCATGTTTTTATTGCAGTGACAGACCCTGGCAGCTTAGCCAAGGCACAGGTCCCATGGTGAACTGAACCCTGAGGAGGATCTCATGGTCTGCATCAAAAGAGTTGGTGAGGGGAAGGGAAGGTGGGAAATGAGGGGCTGTGAGATGCTGTGGCAGGAGCTGGAGCACACCTGGCCCAAAGCCTGGCAAGGCCCTGCAGCTCATCCTCTGCTGCCTACAGCTCTGTGTCCTTCACATCTGCAGCGTATGGATTCTAGAAAGGCATGAATTACAATAGTGTGGAGCTTGTAATTGCTCTCATTATCTCCATTAGTTTACTTCCAGCACCAGATCTGCAGTTTCAAAGTACAGATTGTTCCAGGAAGAGCACGTTCATTCACCAATGGCTGACAGAAGAGCTTTGTTTTCCGCCTCGCAGAAAGCTGCTACAGAATTACTGCAAATGTAAATATCTATTTTTGTTATCTCTGCTGGCATACAACTTGACGTATGCATGTGGTGACATGTTGTCCTCTTCCCATGCTTCTGGAAGCCACGTCCATCCCATCTGCTTCTTTCCCAAATACTTAAATTTGCTTTGTCTTCAACATCAATGACCCAAAATAAATAACACATATCCTTTGTTGATATGGCTGTCAGCCATTTACCATTTCTTACTCCATCTGTGTCCTCCCAGCTGTTCAATCCCAGCACTTCTTTCCATCCATGGCATTCATCAGTAGCACTTAGAGCACGAAACATTAACGTGGAGCCCTTTCCTTCCGTGTGCTAGGGCTGGGGCAGAGAGCACTGCCCAGGATTGGCAAGGATCAAGGATTGGGGAGCTACAGGACACAGATGATCCATGAGATTTGGACAGACTGCTGATCTATTTGATTCATAGCAGGTGATGCTCACATTTGAAAAGCTGTGGCAAATCACCTTCAGTAAAAGGCAGAGGGAGCTGCAGGTGGGGCAGTTTAATCTCCCTTCCTTGACAGGATTGTGCAGTGCAGCACATCCTCACAGAGGCCACTGCCAAACATATGAAGGACAAGACAATGAGGAGGAGCAGTGAGGATTCACTAAGAGAAAACTGTCCTTGCTCAGCGTGGCCAGCTGGTGTGAACCCACTCTGAGGAGATCAGTGCATGTGATTTTCTTTCTCCTTAGCAAGGCATGGACAAGGTGTCCCCAGGCTTCCCAGTACTCAAACAGGGAAGAGCAGACTGGCTGGCCAGACTGCAGGCAGGATGAAAACCTGTTGGACCACTGGTCCCAAGCAATAGTGGCTGTTGGTTAACAGTGAATATTTTCCTTCCTGGCAGCCAAGCTCAGGGCACGGTCCCAGAGATAATTTGCCTGATGTCTTCATCCCAGGCTGAGAGGATGGGGTGGGAGTGACCCACCCCAGAGGAGCCTTCTCTCCCAGAGCTCTTAATTTTTACAGCCATCAACCTTTTCATACCACAATAACAGATTCATCTTGCAGTGTTAAGACCTTTCCTTAAGGGAAAAAAAAAAAAAGTACATTAAAAAGAGCAGATGGTTTTACTGAGGTTGTAAATAAGTGTATTATCTAAATGCAATGAGTCCATTTGGGATAACAAAAAAAAGCTCAGAACAGTCACATAAAGAGGAAGTTTATTGTGTTAATAAGTTGTCATCTAGAGCAAAAAAAAAGAAAAAAATCAAAGCATCTGTTTGATTTTAAACAAAAGTCTTTTTGGAAGTAACACAATGGAATGGCACTAAAAATTATATGGATTTTCAACTTTAAGTGGGAAAATAGAATGCCAAGAGCCCATAAAAAAGTGAAGAATTTTTAAGATTTTACAGATAATTGCATGTAGGTGAGGGGTGGTGGGGTATTTACACAGTTTCTAGTCCAACGTTTCTCCATCTGTGATCCACAAAACACCAGAAAAGCCTACACAACACAGTTGTAAAAACAAATAAAACCAGGCATGTTCCTCTCCATATGCAAGAATGCTATGAAACGAAAGGCAGTAAAAGAAATATAATGCTTAGGTATAAAAGGTTATGCTTCATCTGCTTGTAAATGAAAAGTATTACAGCAATGCTGTTTGGTAGGGTTTTTTGTTTTGCTTTTTTTTGGTCACCAGATGTTTTTATGTGCTTGTTAAGACAAATGTAAGCCATCAAAGGGAGCTGGGTCAATTAACATATTGCTTAAAAGGCAGTTAAAAGGTTTTTACTGCTGTGACTTCTACTCAGAAAGATAAAAAATGAATGTGTACCCTAAAGATCTTCCTGAAGGGAAATGGAAATGCAGGCATGACAAAACTTTGAGCTTCTAGGGAGGAGAAACTTCAGCTTGAAAAACTGAAATCTGACCATTACTGGTGGTACAGGCTCCATTGGTGCTTGAAAAGGCAGGAGAAATTCTGTGATACCACCGAGAGCACTTCTGAAACAGCTTCAGGTGCAGGTTCTGGATACAAACAACAGCCAGGACATTAATTTTAAGGGATTGAGCATCCAGAATTCTTAGAAATTCCAAATTCTTGGAAATTTGGTATGTAGTCTCCCCAGAACACTAAAATTTGTTATTTCTGTACAAATGGGACCAAAGAATAGTGTGCCCAGGAGTAATAAAACCTGGATGTGGAGGATTGAGGAATAACAGTGCTCTGCAGGAGTGAGAGCAAGCTGGAAGCATCAGGCCATCACCAATTTTGCAATGGAAAATACAGAAAATACATTTTCTTCACTTCTTACAAAGTCTTGAAATTTAGACAGAAAGATCTGGAAGGAACTAAAACCCATCCAAGTCAGTGATTAAAGTGACCTACTTGATATCATTTACTCAAGGCCAAATTTTGCATGCATTATGCTTCTTAGTTAAATGATACATTTCCATGCATCTATTTTTGATAGTCCTCCTTCTGAAAGAGTTGGAGAAAATTAATAACTCCAGACAAACTCACTTCAAGCATCACAAGCTTCAGGGCTAAGAAATGATTGAGAGCAGGAAACTTCTGCTTTTGACAGGAGCCTCCTAGAAGGATTCTATCATCCTTGGCTTTGAAAGAGATAATATTTCAGAGCAAGTAGGGAGCAGGCTGGGTTTGGAGTTTTTTGCTTTAGTGGCAATATTAAAATAACAAAATTCCAGTACTGATAATATTCAAGTTTTTGTGGCAAAATTGGATAACTCCAGATTTCTTGTTTCATTACCTTTTTTTTCCAAGTTTAAAATTTTGGCTTTGCATTGATACCAGTTGTATTTTCCATTTCCCCTTTTGAAAAACAGGGTTGGTACATATATGGAAAATAACATTTTAAAACAAAATTACTTGCTTTACCAGTGAATTGCTTTTGAAATCTGCAGGTTTTGTTCAAATCCTGGTTTTGTGGAAGCTCCTAGAGAAAGGCAAGCCGGATTAAAACCATTTTTATCCCATTGCCTACAGTTATTTACTTTGTGAATGACAGGATTCTGTTAGCACTGGCTGTTCAAGAGCCCAGCACTGAAGATGCCCAGCCTGTCCTCCACACCTTCCAGCTATCATTCCAAAAATCATGTTTATCCCAGAGTCTGAGTGGATATTTCTAATGCCACTGGAGATGTGAAAACAAAGAAATCCAGAACTGAATATTTGGGATGGGAGGGAGGAATTTTCCCATTTCAAAAATCTTGGGCTATAATTATTAATCCTTAGACTATTCTAGAAAACCAGATGAGTAGTTTTATATTAGGATCAATAACTAATCTTCATCTTTTCAGGGAAAATCCCTCAGCTTTGGACATCACCGCTTATATAATCTCTTTAAATGTTTATTCAGAATAAATAGGTTTTACATATCCCCACAGTGTGAATCTAAATATAATTTTGATTGACATAGATACTTCAGCAAATTATACTGAGTTGAGCAGAAAAACCACAATTACCCAGTTTTATTTGCTAATCACCACCATTCCATTTATTGAAGAGCCTAGGAAGATTGGATCACTTGATCTCTTGCCTTCATAAAAATTACTTTGAAATGCTGCCTTTGACTTTTTCAGTTATTTTTATTACATCTCACCAGCCTGACCACTTTGATCATGGAGGAATGACAAGTTGTAATTATTGGTGTTTTTCTCTAAGGGCAGAACAGTGACCCTTGTATCAGCAAATGCCCTGAGCCTTCCCCTCTGGAGGCATTTTGGGGCTGTGCCTGAGCTCCACAATTTGGCCATTTTTGGGGTCTCTGAGAAGGGCTGGGGAAAGGCTGGGACCTTCCCACACCAGGGAGCTCTACCAGGCTGCAAGGTATCTTCTCAGAAATCCTTTAATTCTTCAAATCTAAGAAAAAGAAATATCTCCATCAGTTTCACTCATGGGCACATACTCTAGGAATAAAGGAAAATTGGAGTAAAGCTAAAATCTGACAGTACAAGATACTTCACGTTCATTTATGATCCATAATTCCAGGGATTTATTTTAAAGTTTTATTGTTTCTCGACATTTGGGAGAAAAAAATATTATAGCAGCATATCAATAGATAATGGATCTATCTGACCTGTTTTCTCCAGAGTAAAATGATTTAACCTCTGAGTCAGGCTTGGTCTACTTGGCTTACTGATTTTAAGGCACTTTGAGCACCTGGGCTTTGTCATAATGTGTGCAAATAGTAAATGGAAGGGTCCTTTGCTCTGAAATTTAAAAAAGCTAATGGATAAATAAGTAGGAAACTTCACCAGGATGACCACAGTAAGGGTAAAATTATCAAAACTTAGCCACAGATATGCCCTTGCTCTAGGTATTTCCAAAATTTCTGTGGAATATTTCACTTCCCAAAGCTGCAAAGGAACAAGAGCAGAAATGAGAGATTGTGTTCCAGGCACAGAGTGACCTTTTCAAAAGGGAAAGCATATGTCCTCAAATTCAAGTTGTCTAGTCTTGCTGAAACTCCACTTTTAAGTCAGCTCCCAGGATGAATTATGTCTTCTGGTAAAATAGGAAACAGAAGTCTGACAGCTGACTGCAATCTTAAAATTCATGGAAAATAGCAGAGCACACTCATGGCCTAGGGTATCTTCATCTTACAGCAAAACCCTCTTGGTGCAGGACTAAGACTTGCCCAGAAGAAAAAAAAATCACACAAAAAAAATCACAGGTCCATTTTCATCTGAAATAAATTGAGTGATTTGGGAACATATGAAAAGTCCTAATGATACATTCAAAGCACTTTTGGCCACAAATGTTACTGACATGAAAAGCTTGCTAGAGACTCTTTTCTTGGAGAAAGGCTCTTTCTTTTCATCTTTTCATCCATCTGTCCATCAAGCAGTTTGCATTCCTAAAATGTCACTGTAATACCAATGTACTGGAGAATCATTAAACACCACTAATTTCCTCCCAGTTAGCCTCACCATTGAAGAAAACTTCAGGAGTGAGAAAAAGAAAATAATCTCATTAAGTTATCCAGAAATCCAAACACAACTTTTAATAAGATTTTATTTGGCCCAACATTTGTTTCTAAATCACATCCTGGGAGCTCCCTCCCACTGACCATTGGAAGCTGTAACCAGGGTACTGGAGTGTTGTGCCACTTGAGACACATTCTGATAGGGCATCAGTCCATTCCTTATCCTGCCTTGTAAGCCTTGCAGCTTTCGGAAATGTGGTTTTCTAATTTTTCCATCAGGTTAATAATTTCGGTTATCTTTTGCAATTTTGCAATATGTGTAGTGTGTCAGGAATTCCAGGATGGGTGGGGGGAAAATGAAAAGATTGCAAAATTAGACCTGGAGCTTCAGAAGGTGCACTTTTAAACCTGTGAGTTGTTCCTTAGTTCTGAAAGAGAAATCAAAACAAACAGGGAAGGGGTGTCTAAAAAAGACTGTGGTTCTTTATTGTGCTGTGTGGGATGCACCTGAACCCTTCTCTACCCTCAGGACAGTCAAAATGTGGATACTGCTGCAGGAAAAGCAAAGAGCAGCCTTTGGTGTGTGCTATTGTGTCTGTTCAGTCAGTAGAGCCCATTTAATGCTATTATACCAGGTGGGAAAAACTGGGAATGCATAGCAGCTTTCCCATTGCTGGCAATTTTCTCCTAAAATGTAGGTTTTAAATATGATATTATTTAGAGAAAGTAGCATTTCTGATTTTCTCCTTTTCTGTCTTCCTGGCAAATATTTACAACTTTGACACCATTTGCCACTGCAGGAGGTGAGCCAGGCACCAACCCCCTGCTCCCTTTGCATTATGTCATTACTGGATGCCACCTTTCCATTGTAAAAAATTGCCTTTATACAGAGACACTGCTGGAAAACCTAAAGGCTCCAGAAAGGGGCAGTGAAAGGCACTGCCAAACTTCCTACATGTCCCAACAGTATTAATTTCCTGCTGTGCCCAGAGGGATAAAGGCACAGACTGAGCTTCCATCAGCACAGAGCATCCCTGTGCCTCGCCCACAGGATCTGCTCCAGCAGAGGAGACTGCAAGGGACAAATGCAAAAAAGGAGCAAACACCTTCGTTGTTTGAAAGAGAGGGATGAGAACACTGAACACCTAACGAGATTAAGGGTGGGGACAAATAGAACATAAAGGGTGAACTTCACAGTCCAGCAAACAAATAAGATGCTGAAGGGCACTTCCATTCCTGACAGACAGAGGAAGGGAGAGACCTGCTTTGATGGCAGAGGAACCCTGTCAGCAGCCTCCAGGAAGAATTCATTCCTACTGGCACAATTAAGAGAAAACACCTGCACCTACCTCCTGCTCTAATCTTAAAAGATCTAATATACAATCAGTAGCATTTTCTTTCCTGTAACTTTATTGAGCTGTTACAAACAATAGCAGGCAAATAACAGAAGTGGGCTGTTGATCTTGTGGATTATAATCACATGGAAGTTATTGACCACATATTTTTGTGTCCTAGAACGACATAAATGTGGCTGCTTAAATACTCACAGGTCATCAAGCACAGGCACAAAGTTAAACTTGCATGTGACAATTTAATTTCAGGCAGCTCGCTCTGATCATTTTTCTTCAACACAAAATTAGCTAAAGTGACCTTAACTGGACTGGTGTTAATCCCTTTGTGCAGGAGAACCTATACATAAGGGAAACACAGTTTAATATTTACAAATGCTCTGAAGAAGGCAAAAATGCCCTTTCTTAATTAAATGTCATGACATGAAAGATAATATTGAGATAGAATATGCATCTAAATAAAGTTAGGGTCCTCATGGCTCTGGTAGAGTTAAATATTCTGGGTTCAATTGTCTGACTTAACACTGGTGAAAAAACAGAATTTGCTGGTTTGAGATAAATGGAATTACCTTGTTTTATATCAGCAAAGCCTGCACAAACCCCAAGCTCTCTGATCCTAGGACTTGCTGGGATAAGTACATGTAAAGAATTTATAAAGTTCTGTGGGGGGAAAAAAGTGTTTTCACAGACTTGTACTTGGTAGGAGGCGCAGCCCTATATTAACTTTCACTCAGGAATGCTTCATTATCCAAGATTATAAATTCATTTGACATAATGGAAGGACAGGATAAATTATTCAGAAAAGATGTGAATAGTTTATATGCCATCAGTAAATTCTCAAGGACAGGGAGATTTGAAATATTTTGTGGCATAAGGTTAATTACCTATCTGATGTGAATTCATACATAGATATTCTCATTTTGAAGTATGATTATGCTTTTAAAATACACACAAAATGCTATGGTCTGCTTATTTCTCTGTCTTAACCAAAACTTTAGTACAAGTAACAGAATATACATTTGTCTTTTCATTTCTCCTGCTGATAATTTTCAGGGCAAGCTGTGATTTCATTTGTTTCAGCCACACTGGAACATTTTTAATATTTACACTAGATTTTCTCCCTTTGAATTTGTGGGTTTGTTGCAAATGAGGGAAGATACAGCATGAAGGTACAAATCTCTAAAAACAAAATATAAACTTAGAAAATTTAGAGGATGTTGAGGGATGTTATCCAGCCTTTGGGGGATTATTCAGCAGGAGAGCAGGCACAGTTTGAGCATCAGAGGAGGCCAAGAAGGGCTAAAGATGAGAATTTCCTCCCTACAATTTAGAGATCTGACCCAGAAGCTATAGTTTTCCTAGTCCTCCCCAACATAAAATTAAAAAAAAAAACAAAAAAACAAACCAAAACCAAAACCAAAACAAAAAACCCACAAAAAACTCCAAACAACAAAAAAACAAACAATGGGACAAAATATAAAAAGAGAACAAATATCTCTAGTACTTAGAAAAGACACCATCGTTGCTATTTTATAAGTATAAGCACTTGAATTTTATGGGCTGCATTTATGGACTTAACTGATTAGCTGTCCTCTCAGCTCAGTACATGCATGGAACAGCTGAAAGAAGCAAGAGTTTGGAAATATACCTTAACACATAGCATGTATTTCTGACACTGCTGAAAGTCTGACATACAATAAATTTAGAGAAACTATTGTTGTTATATTCCATGATCTCAACTAGCAAAGCCTTCATAGCCATGACATAAATCCTGAGCCAAAAATCACTTTACCCTTTAATAATTACTTTATCTACTATGACTAATGCTGATTATTTTTCCAGTGCTTATATTTTGTTTCATTTTTACAGGATTTCTGCTCAATGCTATTGAAGGCTGTCCCAGATTCGTTCAATGCTCTTAATTAATATTTGTGTTTCCAAGATATTCTGGTGTAATTACAGGAACATTAATCTGTCAGCAGTAATTTCAGAAAGGTTCACAGATTCTCTGCTCTCAGTGCACTTAATGGGGCCCCTCTGCCAGAAGAAGCCAGTGGGAGAGATGGGTTCAAACCCAGGCTCTTCTCTCTTCTCTGATAAAATGTTCCTGCCAAGCCAGCAGAATAGCAAAGGAGAATAAACAGTTTATTGAATCAATTTTCAATGACAGGATGTAGGCCTAGTCCAAACTCCCCCAAATCAATGAAAAATCCACTTTCCCCAGGCTCAGAGCCACCCAGAGCTGCTGGGCTTCGTTGCAATGCCAAAGCCAGGAGCAGAGCCTGGGGCAGGGAAGGGCTCCTGCACTCTCAGGGCAACAAGGCTCCATTTCTCACTGTTCCACAGAAAACAGGCAAGAATCTGTCGGGGAGGGAGTTTCCTCTGCTGTACAAACTCCTGGAAAGATGGGTTCTATATTTGAATCCACCCAAACATGGCTGAAAGCGGGATGTTGGGATCAAGGTTTATCTTTCTCTGGGTAGGGAGTTACAATTAAAATCCACCTGCAGTCTGATACTTGAGGCAAGTGGTGCCAGACCCATGGGATTACCAGGTGTCAGGTTAGTTAGGCTGACCCCTAATTACCTGTTTGAACCCCTGAATATTGTTAGTGTTTTAATAAAGCTGTTTGTGGAACCATCTGCCATCCCTACAGGGTGACAGTGACAAGCACCCAGACCCACAGCTGCTTCTCCTCTGTTAATTTAAAATAGGATAAAAACTGGAGTCACCTCTCTTCAGGAAAACACCCTGAACATTTGAAGGGGGTCAGTGGCTGTTTTACCAAACCAACATGGTATTGCCAGGCTCATGTTCACCAAGCTGTGACCTGTATCCTTCCACCTATCCCTCCAGGATGCCTGCTTTCATTCCAGCTTGTCCCTGGCAGGAATCCCTGACACCAGCTGAGCCTTATACCCCAGACAGGGGGAATCCTTGTGCCATGGGCTTGTCTGGCACAGAGCAGCACAGCTCTGTTGACTTCAGCTACTTGGTTTTCTAAAGAACTACACTAATTCATACCAGTCGAGGCTCTGACCTTTCAATTCTGACATCAGTTTAGTCTGCATCAGTGAATAGGTTATCTCCTTAATTTAAATCATTGCTGTGTATGAAATTACTCAGTATAATTTGATAGTTGGCTAAAATTAATGAAAAATTTGTCTCGCTGAGGCCTTGCACAAAGTTGAACTTTGCAATATTAATCTTAGCAAATTAAGGCGTAGGAAAATGTGCTTTGTTAGCAAACGGCGATTTGTGTCACAGAGCGTGTGCTGGAAGAATTAAGACTCACTGCTGAAACTGGATGCTGAATCAATGAATGGTGTTGGTGTTAGGGACCCTCATCTTGGGGCTGAGCATGTAAATTGTGGGGTGCTTTCTCACTGTGGTCAAATGGAGGGAGCACACAGAGTCCCAGAGGACATTTGATCCCATTGATGCCTTGGAAGGGCTACCTAGAACAGAGGCTAGCCAAGATTAAGAGGATAAGAATGGATATTTATTAAAGGCCTCCAGTAGATACACCTGGGGTAGTCAGAAGCCTCTGAGAGGGGCTACACCCAAGATGGACGAGGGTCATGAGTTTTTCAGACTGAAATAAGTTTGGTCTATTTGCATATCAGGGTTTATCCTCCAATTACAGCTTCAGGTAATGATATCATATTCCCCCAGTTTGCTTCTCCTCCCCAAATTCACTTTTTTTCTATACTTTTTAGGGCCTGAGGAAAAGCATCCTTGAATCTGAGGCCTGGAGGGATTGTTTTGTCTGACCAAAATGTGAAGACTGTAACTAACACTCTATATGGAGTTTAGCGTTATACACTAAAGCAGTACAGGACTTGAAAAATATGAAAGCTAAAATATGAAATCCTAAAGCATCACCTTGTCTGCAGGGGAGAGGTGCTTGTGAACCCTGTGCAAGTACCATGCAAAGGGAGCTGGAGCTCTGCAGGTTTTGTTACAGGAGGATGTTGAGGAATTCACATTTATTAAACCACAACAGCAGACAAAACGTTACCTCTTGCATTACTAACACTGAATGATTTGTTCACTTATTGCCTGTTAATTATGTGCCACTAATAAGTCACTAAACCCCTTTGATCCTGATGTGATGGAATCTGTGTGAGCTGAGCAGGATTTCCCCATGACACAGCACTGCAGTCAGAGCTGGCAGCTGGCCCCACTCCCCCCTTTCCTTTCCCCATAGCATCTCCATGCTGGGGGGCAGCAAAAAGAGACACTGACATGTGGGGATGAGGGAACATCACCTCTGGCAAAATTCTTTCTGTGGGAGGCAATAATTTATAATGTTGGTAGAAGTTGTGGCACACATGCTCTGAGCTGCTGGACAGGGTAGAGGCCAGGCTGGCACCACTGCCCTTTGTCACCCTTCACTCCATTAAAGATCATCTGGAACACTGCCACCACTGGGATTTTGGGCTCTCCAGTGGGGTGACCATGCACATTGAGGGAGGAGCAGAGAAACCTCCTTCCCTCTCTTTGCTCCCTGGCATGGTTAAACCAGACTGCAAACCCCTTTTCTGTCCACTTCCCCAAAGACAATATTTTTGATTCACAAATACAGTATGTGCAGATAAAAGTTTCCGTGAGAGGATGCCTGTCCTGCAGCCATTTTGCTTCTGAATGTGTTTGCTATAAATTATAAAGTGAGATCTGCATGACCTCATGCACCAAAGCCAGCACCACATTTTTCCTGCTGTTGTAATTCATCAGTACCAGATACTTTCAAGGATTCATCACACGTTCATTCATATTCTATCAGACAATCTTTGCATTCACATCTGCTGCCACCATGCCCAGATGTGAAACAATCCCTGAGCCAAAGGAAGGGTCCATACAATGCACTGGTAGATTTGCAGCAAAGTGCCCAGCTAGAGATACATGATGACAATTTTGAAAGAAAATTATAGATAAATTTTATTGCAACCTCAGTGCCCTAAAGGTTTTTAAAATCTACTTCTAAGGGAAGAGATACTTCTTTGTAAGCCTGAAAAGTTTAGCAGAACATGCTCCCTTGAATTTTTACCAAGGTTCACTGGTTATAATTTAATGCTTGGCTGATACCGCTGGTACAAACACGAAAACAAAAACAAAAGTAATTTAAGAGAGAAAACAACCAGCTCTTTTTTCTATCTGGCAGGGTCCAGCAGCATAGCAGAGGCTTTTTCAGGAGCTACTTTTAAACAAGAGTGAGTGCCCTGCCTAAAGCTTTACCTCAGCAGTGACTCACCAGGCAGGGCACCAAAATTTCTAGTTGTAAATTAACTCCTTGTGTTCAGGACCCTTGAATCCTCTAGTCTGGTTACTCTGCAGCCTATGCCTGAAGCATGTGTGGTTCAATTGTGGGTTTCTATGTACAAATTCCTGGGAAGCTGCTGTGCCCCCTGACCTGAAGTGCTGCTGTCCCTTTCTAAACCCTCCATTACAATGATTTAGCCTGGAAAGCTCAGTCAGTCCCTGCCTTCATGGAGGCTTGCCCTTCCCTTTGGGCAGAGGGTAGAATCACAGAATCACTGAATCACAGAATCACTGAATCACAGAACACAATCTCAATTTAGAATTTGGCTGCACTAACTTTCAAAAAATTTGTGAAAATTCATGGATTATGTGCAAAAGCCTCAGGAATGTGAATTTAAGTAAGAACTGATCATCTCATATTTCTGTAGGAAAACCCAGATTAATGTGAACAGTGAGACATAGAGGGCATAAGAACTAGAAACAAGCCTTATTTGCTATTTATCTAACTCAATGTTCAGTTTTCACACAGCAGAATCACAAAGAACAATCACCTTTGTGTGTACCTGCAACCTGCTGTGTCCAGGCATCTACAGCTCTGCCCTGAATAAACACTTCTCATTTCTCTCTGTCCCCCTGCATAAAGCTGGCAATTGCATCCAGATGTCAGAAACCCCCAAAGGGTCCTGCAGCTGCTGAGAAACCCATTCCCCATCCCTTGGTGACAATGTCCTGTTTAAATACAAAGTGCCACGGAAGTTTTTTGTCTCTTCCCTCTCTCCCTTTGCCCCCACACCGAGTATTTACAAGCTCTCCTGGCACTGCAGTCAGCGAACTGCTCCCACCTCTGTCTCTCCCTTCCCTGACTGCCTTGGTGCTGTCCCAGGAGGCTTCAGGGATGGCAGGAATAATATGATGCAGTTTCCAATAAAAGATTCAGATCCAGCCAAAAGGCCTGTAAACAAATGTCTGCAGAAGCTTTTATCTTCTGAGCAAAGTTTAGCTCATCATTTCTTTCTTGGTAAGAAGAGACTGTGAATTTAGAGAGTTTGTTATGCAAGGCTGATTATTTTCTTCACCACAGAAACACTTCACAGCTGGATCCCACATCTACCTGAGATTGAGCATGCAGTGAAGGAGCAAGGAGACCCTCAAGATCTGTTTAAAATAGATGGGTTTGTGCTGCAGGAATCTTAAAATGCATTTATTCTAGTCTAGATAAAGCTCTAAATCTGTAAGAAACAAGTTTAAGTCAGGACTCATCAGGAACTGTGATGCTTTATGAATGTGCAAAAGCCAGTGAACTGCCAAATTAAGGAGCAAAATGTTCTTTATTTGTGTCCTGGTAGTGGTTCCTTCAAATAATCCCATTACAAGTTTCAAGGAATGTCAACGTGTAAAGCATAGACAGGCTATAAATTATTCCTTTCTAAATGTAAACCTTATAGTGCACCAATTAAAATTATCTAAATATTTAATAACACGTTGCTAACGATTAAAGATCCTGATCTTCCCCGTGTACTTCCACCACTACCACAGGATTAATAATCATTTCTCCTTGAGAGAAAACCAGTAATTTATAGTGTCATTCTGTTGGTCTGCTGGAAAATAAGGATGAGCATGTGTTGCTTCTTTCAGGCATGAATGATCTTTTAGATGTATAAATTAATAAAAAATGGTAACAGTGTAATGCTTGCATATTGATAGGATCAATTTTTTATTATTTTCTTAATGTAAGTTTTTGTTTTCTTCTTGCTTTTGTACTAGGGGTAATTTCTGGAAAAATGTCTTCATTTTCTTTGCTGAACTGCTTAATGAATGTGCCAGAGCAGCTTGTATTACTTGCATTCAGAGTAAAACTTGCATACTGCAGAACAGATGGGTGTTGTGAGCTGTTATGATGGCAGTGATTTTAAATAATACATGAAGAATTTTTCTATCTCATTAAGTTTCCAGCTTCTTTAAGAAACATCTTTAAAACAAAAGCAAAATATTCTTAGTGGAAGCTGTTCTTGTTTTGTGTAACTAGATGTCTTTAGCTGTTATGAGGAGAAATATTGGTACAGAACAAAGGCATCACAGCTTTAACTCTGATTTACAGCTTTAGTGCACACAGTTGTACAGCAAATGGACTCAGCTCCTGGTGCTTCTTCAAAATCACCAGGGCCAAACACAAATCTGAAGAACAAATAAAAAAGAAGGTGCTAAAAATACCTTCCCTTCTTCCATCCAACTTTCTAGAATACTTACAAAAGCTCCAACCTCTCCAAAAGCAGCTCTCTTCATCTCTTTTTCTAGTCCTTCTACATTACCTATCTCTTCCCCCATGGTTTCATTTTTGAGTGCATATCCCATTTATTAATCAGAAACCCTATCTGTTTGCAGGTGTTCTTAATTCTATTAAGACAGAAATTGGTAAGTACAGAAATTTCTTATAAGTTTCACTCACAGCAAATTATTTAGCACCATTTTGAACAGAGAAAAGGGCTAGTGCAAAAGAGGAAATAAAGGCAATTATTAAAATTTCCACTTAGAATGCCTATTTGCTGTTAAAAGGATATTAAGGTAAGATAGTTTCCGAGTCAAATAGTTCTGCTAACATTCAGACCATAAATTTCAGATTTATGCCAATCACAATAATGAAGAAGATATGCCAGTTGTCAGAATTCATTTTCCCTTTGAATAAACTGAGCTGGAATGCAATTTAAATGAGATGAGCCAGAACAGCAGACCAGCACATAAGGGCTGTGGCCCAGTATACAAAACAAACACATTATGAATCTGAGCGCTGAGAATACACTCATTTATCAAGATGTGCTGGGGGAGGGGAGACTGAAAGCTGGCAGGATACAGAAAAGCCATCAGGAAGGTCAGGCTGGTCCACATCTGCACTCCTGAAAATGTTTTAATGCCCAACCCTTAGGAAAACAAGAGCAAGTACTCCTTTTCTTGCCACCTGAACTTCCTTTGCTGTAAAGCTGATCTGAAGATAAAGGCTCAAACAAAAGACTGTTGAGTCTCGATTGAGAGCGATGTGAAAAGATTTGACTATTGGCATTTTAAGGCATCGACTCATCTGTGATATCTGCCCACAATTTGAAGACTTATTTTCTCCTGTAAATCAAAGCAGTTCTCCTGTAAATCAAAGCAATCCAGTGCCTTGGATTCCTCTGCCCTCTTTGAGACTGGCTTGAACCCAGGCACTGGCAAGGGGGTGATCAGGGTGAGCCCCAGTTCCTGCAGACCCTTCTACAGCTCACCTGTGTCAGCCACAGCCAGAGGGTTTCACCTTTCCTCCAGCCTTTTGGCTTTTAATTCTTCTGTGGGGCTCTCTGACTGTCCCTGCATCATCACCACCAGGGCTCTTCTTCCATCAGATTTCTGCTAATGCTTGCTCCTGCCTTCCAGTATCCTCAAATTCCATTCCAGAACTGAATGGAGACAACAATATGAAACTGTGTATATGTGAAATGATATCCAATTATAATTTTAAACAAACAAACAAAAGACAAGATAAAGCTTCCATTAATTTCAAAATTTTAGCAGGAGCACACGATTTAACAACTCAAAGTCCTGATCCTTTGAGAGTTTCTAGAAGCCTCAGCATCACACAGCGCTGTACTGGCTACTAGGAAGAAAAAATAACTCTACCCCAAACAAAACCACGACAAGATCTATATATTAAAGGCACATTAAACTTTTTTATAGGCAGCCTAAATCGCACATCTTTGAACCACCACCTGAACAATGCGATAGCAGATATTCTCCCTTCCTAAGGATTTGTGAGATAAAAGGATCGTAATCACCTCTATGGTCGTTAATTGTTGCTCAAGACTCTAGTTCCCACAGGAAACACCGGATACATTGTGGCTCAGAGCTGAGTAATCTGATTGAATTTGTTTGCTCGTTTTAAATATGCCTACCATTACATCCCTGGTTTAACTGCCTGAGTTTCCTGCTTCTGAAATATTTATGAGCTGACTCAGGTGACATTGGTTCACAAGTATCAGCAATTTTGTCACAAAGTGGTTAGTTTTGCTTAGTCTTCACAGCTCTTTAGCAGATTTTAGTTGTTTCTGCTTATATGTTACCTGCTTCTGCAGAGGAATGCACTTTTCTCGGCACTGATAAGTGAGCTGATGTTTACTCTAGGATTCCTGGGCACTAATTCCCTCTCAAAACAATTATCCAGTACATCTTGCAAAATCTTAATCACTCAGCTACACAGCCACACTTGAATGGTGAGATACAGGACAAGAGGTAGAGATGATTTGAATCTCCCACCTTAAAACTTCCCTGGGTTTTCTTGGGGTTTTTTTTAGGGTCAGTGATGACAGTAAATAGGATTAGTTAGAGCAGCTACTGCAACTGATAGAGTTTGGCTGCACATGAAGGTCTGTGGCACATGGCCATTGCTTTTGGCAAAATGTGGATTATAGAATTGTGCGTTCAACTGTTTCCTTCTCATGTTAGTGTTCTGCCAAGTCTCTCAGGGCTTATTCGTGCTTTTCAACAGCATCTGTACCTCCTACTTCCCATTAAAATATCCTGAATCGAAATGCAATGAGATGTTCTCAGCATTTCCTGGTTCAGTCAAGAGCTTGGTTGAGTTTGATTAAAGTTGTTAAGCAATTTTAATTTGAGGGGTAGAAAACTGAGGGAATGCAGGAATAGTCATAATGGAATTATATGCCTCAATTAACACTTAAAAATGATCTATGGGGCACCAACAAGTCAGGATGGCTGCCAGCCACTGTGAACACAGCAAACAGAACAAATTTAGGCACAGTGAAGTGGGAACTGGCACCTGCAGGGAAGAGTGCAAGGCAGTGATGAGGCTGTGGGAGCCACGGAAGAGAACAAGAGGCACCTAATGAGGCAAAGAGCAGGCTCTCCTCTCCTTTGCTGCCTCTGGTGCCACCTGCATGAACTTTCCTCTCCAGGCATTCTATCCCAACCTTGGGCAAGCCCCTCCTCTTAAGGGGTAAAACCCTGAAAGTGAAGGGACCTGAGACAGATGGAACAGCACAGGGACAGTCTGGCTGCGTTTATGTGGGAAAAGAATGGAGAGAGAACCCTGGAGTGAACCACAGGTTGGCTTTGCTGATGGACTAGAGGCCCCTGGAGGCTTTCCCATGCCAAGGAACCTTTCAGCCAGTAGGATAAGAGAACTGAGAAATTCATTAGAATACTCGAAGTTATGAGCAGAGAGGAGACTTTTGTCTCCACAGACTAGTGGAAATTATGGGTAAATTCTCTGTGGCATGTAGGTGATCAGACAGGGGTGCTGGTGTAACTCATTAAAGCTTCCCCAGTTTCATTAAGAACAGCTGACTTCCATCACTCCCATTATTGTTAGTTTCATAACAAAACCTCTTGACACACCTTCCATCCCATTTTGTGTTATAGCTCAAATCCATTTTAGTCTCACCTGAATGCACGGCTGTTTCATTGCTCAGCAGAACAGACAGGGGACCAGCAATTTACACCTTTCTTCCTCTTTATAAGCATTAAAGTATTCTTTCTTCTCCTTCCTTAATTTTTTTTTTCTCTCATTTGAGTGTGGATAAGTCACCAAATAAGAAACAATTCTTTCTGCAGGCACTGCCTAACTAATAACTGGGCAGCTCTTGGCAACTCAGAGCACCTTCCTCCAATTTTCCAAGTGAGTGAACTTGTTGTCATTGTGCTGGTTTCAGCTGGGATAGAATTAATTTTGTTCCCAGTGGCTGGTGCAGGGCTGTGTTTTGGAATTGTGCTGGACACAGGGTTGGTCATCCAGAGAGGTTTTTGTTGTTACTGAGCAGAGCTCACACAGAGCCAAAGCCTTTCTGCTTTTTGTGTTGTCAAGCTGGTGAGGAGATTGGGGGTGCCTGGGAGGTTGGGAGGGGACACAGCTGGGACAGGTGACCCCAGCTGACCCAAGGGATATCCCAGAGGGATATTCCAGACCACGTGGCTTCATGCTCAGTGTAGAAAGTGGAGGGAAGAAGGAGGAAGGGGGGGATGTTTGGAGTGATGGATTTTGTCTTCCCAAGTAACTGTTCCATGTATGGGGGCCTGCTCTCCTGGAGGTGCTGAACACCAGCCTGCCCAGGGGAAGTGGAGACTTAATTCCTTGTTTTAATTTGCTTGTGTGCATGGCTTTTATGTTCTCTATTAAACTGCTTTTATCCCAGCCCAGGAGTTCCCCATCTTTTACCCTTCCCATCCTCTCCCTGGTCCCACTGGTGGGGCAGTGGGTGAGGGGCTGCCTGGGGCTGGGGTGAGCCCATGGCATCTGTGAATGAGGAACTGTGTCCAGTCTTTAAAACTCTTTTGTTGCAGTCTAGTCACCCCTTGTATTTCCTGTTCTCCTGCTCTTTTCCAGTGAAAGCTGAGTAGGTAACAGCCTTCAGAAGGAACTGCTCTTGACACAGATCTTTCCTTCTTCCCAACAGTGCTCAGTGATTTTCCTTCATGCAAGGGACTGAAAGCCAGCTAAGAAGTATTGCACTTCCCCTCCCTCCCCACCACCTTCCCCAAGAGTAATTTTAGTGGAGCTTTGATTGATGTCAGATGAAATTAACTGGAAACATTTAATGTGTTTAACATGTAAAGGCTTAGGGCTCTTTTCACTCAGAGTTAGAGACTTTCTGTGCTTCATAAACTCAGAGGACACTGAAGCCTGAATTTCAGCTCTGCAGCCAGATGACTTATTAAACAGCACCTTGACTCCTGCCATCATTGCTGCTTTTCACTCCATTATTAATAGAATAAGGACTTGAACTGATGGCAGCAAGAATGGAATCAAAAGTCCTGTGGCAGAAATGCTGTTAATTTTAGTATTGTGTCCATCACTGAACATCAGATTAAATCAAGCTGTATTTCCCTCAGCAGCTGTTGAAAATCCTCGCTTAACCAAGTGAAAAAGAATATTGTGCTTCAAATGGAAGGATGAATGAGGTTCCTGCTAACAAATAGCTTAGAGAAGGGCTCTGAATAGGCAGGGAGGTTTCATGAGGCTTCTGCTCAAGAGTATAGTCTCAGGTCTCTCAAAACTAGAAAAGTCTTTGGTCATTTAAAAAACTGAAAGTTGAATAACTTTTTTTTCCCCTCCCTTCTCATACTTGTAGCAGCACCTGGAAAAGAGAGGTTTATTTCTAAGTCAACAAGTTATATCAAGTTAGGAATAAAATAAGTTTTAATATGTACTTCCTCTTTGACCATCTATCAAAGGCAGATTAACCCTGATAAGGGGTAAAAGTGAGAGGCTCTGGGACTCCTGAGGGATGCCTTAGCCAAGCACAGCGGAGCAAAGGGAAGGTCTCTGAGTGTGCAAGGCAGGCTTTGCTCAGGGAATGCTCCATTGAGAATTGGTGAGAATCAGAGCAGTGCACAGGTTATTGAGGGCATGTAGTGTTCAAACTTTATTCTCTTCAAGAGGATTTACTTGCACCACCTTTACTGCTGGTATTCAGTGTTACTTTATTGACTTGTAAACAAGTCAATTTTTTGCAGCAGAATTTTTTCCCTAAGTGATAAAGGAGCTTTGAAATGATTGTCTACACAAATACCAGACATTATCCTTTCTACCCTTTATTCTTAGTCATTTCTAAACACATTTGCTTGTGTCATCTATTACTCTGTGATTATTTACCAACTTATTATTGGCACACACTCGACGTGCCAAGCTCAGAGCGGCTGGGTTGTTAAAAAGTCATGCTTCAATGAGACAATTGGACTCTATTACTTAGTTATGGCTTACAAAGCTTGTCAGTAATTCTTCAAAATCCAGCTGCAGTCGTGACTTCAGCAGCTTATTGGCTAGAGGCATGGCTCTAATGGAGCAGTTATCACAGAGCAATGGCTTCATTGTTAGTTAATGCAAATTATTGACTTTCTGATAAATTTCCTCCTCATAGGATCTTGCTAAGGGTTCCACAAGATAGGATTATTACATACTCTAAGTAGTAAACTCACATCCTCCCTTCTATCAGAAGATTTTTTCATTTTCATGGTTCCTTTTGCATCTCATT
Organism: Pycnonotus jocosus; assembly: GCA_013400435.1. Lineage (NCBI taxonomy): Eukaryota > Metazoa > Chordata > Aves > Passeriformes > Pycnonotidae > Pycnonotus > Pycnonotus jocosus. The sequence continues at coordinate 194,193 of VWYP01020789.1, forward strand.
TTCTCCCAGAATGCAACAAGAGTTGAGTTGAGTTTCAGCTGCCTCGCACTGAGGTCAAGCAGGAAGTGGTGGCAAGGCTGAAATTAGCCAGACTTTAGCTGTTCATGAAGGACTAAACCACTTGATGAAGCTCTTCAGATACATTTATCTCAAAGTGTCAGAGAAGAGGTAAGAATTCAATTTGCTGAAGCAGAGAACAAGTTGAGATGCAGTCACAGGCCCTGCAAGCATTTTAGTGCTCAATGTGAAAGTAGTCCATAAACTACAGGAAGAGCATGTATATAAACATAGATCACAAATCATACAAATTTCTCAAAAGTGAGGCCTTCCACTGACTTGCTTAAAATCTTCATCTTTCCAGAAAATTAAGATGGAAAGCTAAGAGCAGCAGGGACCCGTGTATTGTACTGAGACTTTTAAACAATACCATTCATTTTTACTTCATCCATCAGTAGTATGAAGTATTCATCCTGCAGTAGTTTGAAGTATTGTGTATCACATATGCTTTCTGCTGAAAAAAAAAAAATTCATATATATATTATATATATGGGTGTATATATATATATATTTCTGAGGAACCCACATATTTCTTTCTCAAAACACCTGTAAGATACCTCAGATACATTTTGTAACTGCAGATGAATAGCCTTGACTGGTTAATCAATCAGCAACCATTTTCTAGGCTGTGTGTGAAGTCAGGGTAAATGAAAACAGTTGTGTTGCCTGAGAAATTTTGTTTTTCTGCATCTTCACTGCAAACCAGTCAGATAGAAGGTATCAAGAAGGACCCATGTGATGCAAATCCAAGGTCATACCCACTGAGCACTAGGCTGGCAATTGCAGAGGGTCACAGGGTTGGATTGCTGCTCTTTGCTTCATAACAGGACAAAGAGCAAAAGTTCCTTTGTTGTGTCTGTCATGTCTGCAGGATCAACCACACTGTGCAGCCACTGATGCCACTGCTGTGCACTGGGAGGAAATCAAAGAGCCTGCACAGATCATATTGATGTGTGTTTGAAGGGACTTACAGAAAAAGCATCAGAGCTGCCACATTTCTCGAGTTCTGTGTAAGGCAACTGAGCAGGCAGGTTATTTACAGTCACTGCTGGGACTGTCTGCAGTGATAGCCACAAAGTCTGCCTATCAGCCAGTCCTCAGGGTCAGGTTCTTCTGTCATGGAGAGGCTTTCAAAGCATATCTGAATGTCTCCATGTACTAAATACTCAGCTACACAGTGTGATCCCCAGCTCATACTCTAAAAAAGCACTGTTCAACATCTTAGGATAAGTTAATTACAATATTTCTTAGATGCTGAAGAGAACTGGAATGNTAGTGTGATCCCCAGGTCATACTCTAAAAAAGCACTTAGGATAAGTTAATTACAATATTTCTTAGATGCTGAAGAGAACTGGAATGTGTTCTGACTCAGGTTAGGCAAAAATAAAGCAGCTATGTGATGTATGCCATTAGTTCAATTCAAAAAGCGTACTTTACTAAAAAATGTATGGTCTTTTCCTGAAGCAGCCAGAGAGAAAAAGGAAATTATTAGGTGTTTAAACATGAAAGGCACAAATATTGATCTCACAGCTAAACAGCCAAAGGAAAGAGCAATCCACTTCCTTCAGTATGCAGTGTTATTATAATGAGTTCCTAAGAAACAGGAAGACGTGAAACAAAAGTGATAACAAGATTGAGATGCAGTGCTAGCTAGAGAATTCCATTCCCCCAAATTCCATCCAGCATTTCAGAAGCTGTGTGCACACACGGAAGCTCTGAAGCATCACCGGGTTTGCATTCCACTTTTACAAGCCTCCTATTCCCACAAGAGCACCAAGAATTTTTCATCAATGCAGAAAATCAAATATTGAAGGGTTGAACTCCTAATTTGACAGAAGTCACTGTCAACATTCCCACTCCCTCGAACCCACTTTTTATTTTTTTTATTTTATTTTTGTACTGGGTAGAAATAAGGCAGGAGTTCAGGCTGAGAAACTAACAGCAGGCACAGTCCAGACCACACTGAGAAGACAAACTGCCTAAATGATGGGGTAAAAATGGTAAATCACTGTCCTTATGGACTTCAAAGCCGAACCTAAGAGCCCATTAAAAGCAGGGAGATGGCTGAGGCCGCCAGCCTAATGGTTCGCTGAAGAAACAGGGCTGAATGTCAGGAGAGGATGAACACCCGTCTCAAAAAGCTTTTCATCAGGATGTGCGGGGAGTTGCTGACTCCATCGGGTCATGGGGCAGGGAAATGTGGAGCAGCCTCCAGCTCTCAGGCTCTGTTAGAGAGAAGCAGCACTGTGAATTCAGAGTGTGAATTCAGAGTGTGAATTCAGAGCGCCTCTCCTTCACAAAGCCCGATCAGCTCGGCAAGGCAGCGCTTGGATCCCCCTGGAGCTGAGCCGCACAAACCAAGGCAGCGTTTGGAGCATTATGAACTGTGATCGATCAAAGGTGAAAACACACCCAGAACTGGGAGCTGCTGCATTTTCAGGACGATTGGAGCTGGTTTCAGGTAGCAGAGGTGGTGCTGGAGCAGGGTGGGCAGAGCTGCTCCCTCAAGGTGCCCCAGTGAGAGCAGAGCTGCTGCCCCAGCCCCAGGGCACAGCTCCCCTCAGCAGGGCTGTCACCCACCCTGCTGTCACCCACCCTGCTGTCACCCCAGCGGAAACCAGGGCTTTTCACTGCCATTTCCACCGCAGGACACCAATATTGTGTCCCAGGACTGGCTGCAGGCAGAGGCAATGCCAACAGCTACTGCCTGTTCCTATTGCTCTGGGAGCTGCAGAGATTGATGGCATAGGGAGAAGCAGAATGCTCCAAAGTGTCCTAGGAAGGCCTGAGGAGGGAAATTGGAGATTCACAGCTCCTCCTGGGGCAGCAAGGAGGCTCCAGGACACAGACATAAGACGAGATGGCAGTGCTGGAGGAGAAGCTCAAAGTAGATTTTGTTCAGAAAAAGAAACTTGTATTTGCTGTCTCCAGTTGCTGGAAGTGGAAAAATATCTTTAGCCCTGTCTTTGACCCCAGTAACTCTTCTTTTTATCACAAGTCCCTGCTTTAAAAATGTAACAGAGACTACAAAATGTGGAGTTAAATACTTTGGGATTAGAGATACAATCAGAGAAGCAACAGTAAAATAGTTCATCCCCACAAGAGATTTCACTCATCTCTTTCAGAGATAAGCACACAGGGAGCTGACAAAATAAATTTGCCCTTGATATCTTCCCGGGTAACCTGAGAGGAAAATTAAACCCAACTTCTTTCCTGAACATGACATTTATTTTGCTTAAGGAAAATCATGTTTATCTATTACACATAGCACTTCTGATTAATCATTAGGAGGGGTAAAAAACAAAAAAAGTTTTGAAGGTTTAAAGTGAGTATGGATAGAGCTTGCCCTGCTCTTGAGAGGGACAGACTTAGCTGTTCTTCCTGCTAACCAGTACAGTGCTTTGTGATGCCAAGGTTTCTAGAAACTCTCACAGGATAAGGATTTTTTCTTGACCTCTTAAAGGCTGTATTCCTGTTATAATTATGAATCAGAGCTTTGTAATTTTTTAAAATTACAATTAGATAAAATTTCACATATATACAGTCTCCTATTGTCTCAATTTCTTTCCAAAATTATTTTCTTCCCTCAGTGAGAGAAGTTAAAGTAATCTGCCCTAAAGATCAACAGCTACTTACAGAATATCAGCAGTTCCCAGCTGAGGACACAACCACAGTGACAGTTCTGGGGTCAGGTGGGGTATGGCAACCCCCTCATGATTCTTCTCTGCAGAAAAATCTTTCCTCAATGATCTGCTCCTTTTATTTTGTCAGGCACACGGATCTGAAGCACATGACATAACTTTTTTGGTGTTTTAGTTTGCTTTTCTTTAAAGATTTCTTAAAGTGGAACTTTTGTTGCAAAAAAGAAGAAAAGAAAGCCAAAACCTAAAGTGAATTTGCTGACTTTATACTAAACTCCTTTTCCTTCCCAGTTTAAAGTGACGTTTGATGGAAACTAAAATGTGCAGGTGTCAAAGTGTATCAGTATTGTATACCAGAGACATGCACCACTGAGGTTTTTATGGCACTTTCTCCTTCCAGTTTATTAAAGGTTGTGTCAGAATTAATTTATATAAGCAAGGATCAGATTTTATTAGTGGAACATCATTAGCTTTTAATGAATGAGAGCAGTTTAGGAAAAGAGCTGATAACCAAGGTAACATTTGAGAGCTGAGCTGTTTCTCCTCTCTCCTTCCACCACTCATTTTAACCCTGCCAGAAAGGGTGGGATACAGCCCTGGAGAGCAGGAATGGTTGTGTTAAAGCTGTAGTTCAGCAAAGCAGCTGACACTGTTCCAGTGTCTGTCACTTTTCAGCACAGCAATATGTGCTAAGGCTCCCTTGCTTTACTGGAACTTTGTGAGTTATGCAGATTTTTCTCTAAATGGAAGCCAATTAAGCAAGGTCCAAGACTGCAAGCACTGATGAGGTTATAGGAACAGCTGGCAAACAAGATGTTCCACAGTGGATGAGGACAGACAGAACAAAAATGGCCCCTGGTCCTAAACTCTTGGAATATCCTGGGGATTGTCCATCAGGGATGTAACTGATCCTCACCAGCACAGAGAGATCCAAACTGACAAGGCAGCTCCCCCAGCTGTCACAAAGGACAGAGATGTTGCTGAGCTCCTCTCCCACAAAACAACTCTTCCCCCCTTTTCTGCAGACTTGTGGGGACTGCCTTCTCTGCCACAGCAGGTAATTTCAGTTCCTGCTTGGGTTTTATTATCAGAAAGATGGGAAAAGGAGAAAGTGTGCCACGGTTACATAATCCAGCTTCAAAACCCTGTGATGGTTGATACCAGTGCACAGATTTTCCTCACCCCTGCTAGGATGCAATAGTAATGAAAAGCAAGACATCAGTACTAATTGCCATTAGCACTGAGATGTCTAAAATCCCACTGCAGGTACAATATTTAGAGCTCAGACCACCCCTAGAAGTGGGGATCTCTTTGCTCTCCTATTTGACTGTGGAACACTTAATGAGTTTTTCTGATTCCCTCCAGTCAGCAACGAGTCAGACACACCCATTTCTGAGCAGTTCCCATTCAGTCCCACAGAGCAGACTTGGGGGGCACCAGGGGCACTCTCACAGCCCTTTCTCTCCCTCCAGCCTTGCTGGGCACATCTGGAAGCCACAGGCCAGTGGAAGGCAGATCCATGGAGGTACCACCCCTCAGTTCAGTCCCAGAGAGAGCAGCCCCATCCCAGCAGGAGGCACAGAGCTGTTCCCCAGCAGGTTTGCTTTCTTTTTCTGGGCACAGCAAAGCAGAAGGACTTTGCAATTTGACAAGAGCAAATCCAGATTTTGAATCTTGCTATTGGATTAGCAGAAGTAGGGCAGTTGGTGCAGAGTGCCAAACCCATGCAATTGTATTTTTCTGTTCCACTTTGGAACAGCTTTGTGTGCCTTGCATGGGACCACATGCCCTTGTGCCTCTGCAGACTGCCCAGACAAACTGCAGTGAGCTCCATCAGGCACCTGCTTTGATCATTCCTGATCCTCAGCAGGTTTGTAACCCCAAAAGATCGTCCTCTTTTTACAACCTCATCAAAATCCCTGCTGGAATCCAGGCACAGATCTGACAGCCACACTGGGGTAAATGCTAAAGGACCAGCAGGTCTCCTGTCCCCAGTCATTATTATCTATTTATAGAGTTAATTGACTTCTTGATCTGGATCTCTCTGAGGTTTTGGGGAAACGCTGAGAACATTTTCTCATCCTTGGAAAGCTTAAAATAAAGATTTCTAAAAAGCTAAGACACAAATATTGCCAAAATGTACCAGAAGCACATTAAAGATTTGCAGGACCTTAGCCAAGAGATGCAGCACACCCACCTGAGCCCAGGTAATGCCACAAAGCCTGCAAGAGTATCTTTGCTAGGCAACATTACCAGAACTCCTTAAGTGCACTGAGCCCCAGCTTAAACCCAAATCAGCAAAGTTCTTATGAGGATGCAGTTGCTCAGTTTTCCCCAGAGTAGCCCTGCTCATATTAGAAACTAACAACAAGGATTTAGAAAAAAGCACATTTACATATTTTTTCCATTAAAGAGAGATGTTACACACACAAGGTTGGTATCTGCTTATAAAGCTGCAAATCCCTTGTGTGCACAAACAAACATAATTTGAGAGATTTTCAGAGTCACATGCAGTATGTGCCTATCAATTCCTGTTAATCTGAGGAGGCTGTTGATGAACTGAACAGCCACTTTCCCCTTCTCTCCCAAATGCCTGCAAAAACAAGAAAACAGTCTCAACCTTTCCTCAAGAAAAAAGATGAGAGGCTCAGTAACTCAAATCCCAGCTTTTTGAACATGCAGAACACAAGCTAAACTGCACGTAAGCACAAACCAAACTGCCTCTTCCCCATCTCACATTTTTACAGTTCATTGGCCTATGAAGTAGCATCCAAACAGCCTGAAACAATTCCATCCCTGCTGTAATTACAGGATCCCACTAAAATCACAGGATTACACACTAAAAATGTCTTGGCTGCTTTCATAGTTTTCCACAGTACGTTGCTTATGCCCCCCTCCTTTCTTGCCAGATATATTCCTGAACACACAGAGAAACACCCCCCATCCCCAAACCAGCCATTGCTCCAGTGGCTCAACACAGAGATTTATTTTAATGGGCAAACAGGATCCAGTGGACATTGAGCCATGGAGCAGCACTGCCCTGAGTTCAGCTGGCAGCAAACAGCTCCGAGATCTCTCCCAGAAAGCCATGGCAAGTTCACTACCTGAACACTCCCTTCACCCCTACAGATATTTATCTCCCCAGACTGAGTCCATTTGGTATATTAGTCACAGATTCCACAGCCATGCTTCAAGCACAGCATAATATAGCATGAATCACTGTGCTGAATAATCCAGAAGTATATCTCAAATATAACTTTTACCATGCTCCTTTTTTACTGATCTTTCTTTGATGGATCATAATATGATCACTTTAGAAGTACTTTAAATAATAGCTGCACTTCAAAGGATTTTTTTCTTTATCTTATTTAAAACATTACATCAATTGTCATGTGTCATGATTCCACACAGCTATTATCATGCTGACATTTAAGTATTGCTTTCTTATGGATCTACCTGTTAAGTATCACTCATTGCATTCGCCCCTTTAACCAGAAATATTTATTTCCTACAGTAAGAGACTCTTCCACTCTAACACACTTTCTGCCTTTTATTCTCATAGCTGTGTTCTTCACTTTTATTGTTGAATCATGTGGACACCAATAGCTGTTTTATATGGCCTTGAAAAAACAACTGGAGGACTCAACAGCATTGGCAGGAGCACTGATTATCAGCCTTGCTAATCTGAGTGTCATTCTGCAGCCTCCAGTTCTGATGATGCCAAGTTGTTACAAGGAATCCATAGCCAGGGTCCAGGTGATGCAGTTGGTTTCCTTTTCCAGTTCTCCCTCTGAAGTTTTGATTGATTTCTGAGAAGCTGCTTGATTTTCCTCCATTAGGAAGCAGAAGTGACAATGCCAGGTCGAACTCAAAGCAAAAGAGCATTTAGTTCTTCACTTTGAACTCCTCTCATCCCTACACAAACCCCTACTGTCCTCACATCCTGTCATTACCTTAAGGCATGGGTTTTATTCTGCCTAATCTGAAGCAAAAAAAATATGTCATGCCAGGCACACAAATATATTCCATGGACAGTCCAAAGATTTAAATTTTGATAAAAGCATTTGAAATTTTTCACTTTTTCCTTCTCATTGGCAAGCACAGCTCATTCTTGTCCTTCTCCTGACAGTGACAAGTATTCTTTTTATGAATGATTTTATGCTTCCATCCAGCTTTCCCTCTTGGTGGAAGGCTACTCCTCTGGAGTTCAGCCAAAACACAGAGATGATGGAAAGTAGTTATCTCAACTTGCCTTAAGTAGTTCTGCTTAGAGAGCATGAGTTCCTTCATGAAAAGTGGGAGTTAAGCCTGGAAAACAGCCTTAAGTTGAAAAACCAGCAACGAGCTTCAAAACCCAGAACTTACAAGTTAAAGCAGTTGCAAGTATAAATCACAGTTCATATTATGCCAGTGAGATCTTTCTGGCAAACAGCTGAGTACATCTGCACAACATACAGCAAACTAATGACCCATAAACACAAACATCAAAAATGGCTTTAATATAGGTTCTTTTACAATCCAACTTGCTCATGTAGACACAGACACCCTTGTTCAAAGCTGCATTTGCTGTGTTACTTTTGTGCATCGTTTCAGGCATTTTGCAGCTTTAGGAGGTGAGCTAATCTGAGCTGTGTGCCCATACCAGTGACAGCTCTTGTCTCAAGGAGAGCAGCTGCAGTCCATCCACAAAACTTAATGAAAGAAGGTTAAAACTTGGAGTTTGCATATAGCAAACTCACAGTTTAGTTTTATTACAGAATTCTTACACATTTATCTCTTGTAGCACTCAGTACATGTGCAGCTGTGACAGCTTTACTGGGTTTGCATCTGATTGTTTTTTTGAGTGGTTCCCCTTCTTATTATTATCATAAAAGTATCTTGTCAATCCACAAAAATATCTACTTTTCTGCAAGTTCCACTATTCTTTATGTGTAAAATAAAGGATGTCAAGGCAAGACTTGAGGCAGTATTTCATAGTCAATGTACTTAACAAAAGTATTCATATGCTGCTCCCTTTAACACCCAAAATTACACATATTTTATTTAATTTTCAATTAAAATTTCTTCATAGAGCAATCTACCTAAACTTCCCATTAAAAAAACCCAACTAAATCAACAATGACAAAACAAACCAAATAAATAAAAACAAACCAACAAACAAAACCCAAACACAAATACAGAAACCCTTTCCTGCTTGGAAATAAAATTGTTTATTGCCATTAAGGCACTGCATACACATTTCATGCTGACCTGGCTACATGTCAACATTTATTTGTGCATGGAGAAGTTGATCCCTTCAAGTCACAACCATTTTATTACTGAAATAGAATAAAGAACTTCCCAGCATATTCTCTAGAACCTGTAATTCCTGCCAGTCCACACGGCACACTACAGCTACTGATTATCAGTGACTTCAGTTGTTTTCCAGGCATGAAAGTTTCTCTCACTCTCTTGTCTTCAATCACAGACTGTGCCAGTAAGGAACACTCCAAGTGAAAAAGAAAACAGAGGAGAAATGAGGAGGGAACAGAAAGAATTATTATACTGAGTTTCTTTAAGAAATGAGAAGGAATTTTGCTGTGACTCCACTCCCACAGCCCCTGCAGAAGGGCTGCTCTGCTGGGTGATGAGGCAGGATTAGGTTTGTCAGTGAGGATAAAGCCAGAGCACCAGGTGTGATCTGTCCTTTCTGGGCAGCCTCAAAGGCCACAGAGCTCCCCTGCTTGCAGAGATCTTTGTGCTCCTCAGCCAAGAGGCAGAGCATGGTTATGAGCACAGGATTTGAACTCTGTTTGCCTCTCCCTCATTTTGGGAGATCAAGCCTGCAAAAGCTCAATGGCATTGTTGAACATGCCCAATTTAAACAGTATTTTTGCCCTCAGATGAGCAGCTCCCATCCAGTCAGAGTTGATAAAGGCTTGGTCCTAACCACCAGGTAATGATTAGCTATGATGAATTAAGAAGCAGTGCCTCTGGAAAGTATTCTATATGTTCTGCAGTAATTAAGGTTATTTTTAGGACAATATTCTCACAAATTGTTGAGTTCCTGGATACCTGTGAGCAAAGACCCTGGCAAAGTTGCATTTGTTCTTTTAGCAGGAAAAGAAAGCATTAATAACTGACAAGGTTTTTTCTCTTTCTATTTACAAAGCCTTGGTTTTTTTCTTTTTCTAACATACTAAATTAATTGGTTTTCACATTGTTTCCTGCTTGTTTAGCATAACCAGTAAGTGGATTAGTCATTTATCTCAGCTATCCATGGGGTTTTTTAGGAGAAAAGGTGATTATTGCTGTGGTCACCACATGGTACCCTGTTCTTAATCCCCTCACTGGATCTTTGATCCATGTACAGTTAAATGTGTGTCCAGGGCACACTGCTGTGCCTGGCTCTAATCCTCCCCAGAAAACCAGAGGGTTAACTGCTCTAGATGTTACTGCACCTGGAATCTGAGAGCCAAATAACAGCCCTGCAGTCAGACCAGGTGATACAGCAGGGATCACTGGGGTCTGAGCTTCCCATTATGGTTTGTTTTCAAAGAAGTAAAAATCTGTGAGTGCTCTAACAGAACTGGCCAGCAGCCTCAGAAATGTATGATCACAGCATTCTCCATTCCATTAAATAATTCTCATGTTATATGAAAAGCAAAGAAATGCATCACAAGTTTTAAATAAAAATAAATCAATTATACATCCAGGACATCAATGTTTTGAGGAAAAACTTGGCCAGGTTGTTTAACAGAAAAGGCTGCAGCCCAGTGCTCTTTGACATCATGATTTACTTCAGTCCACTCCAAGATTTTTAACAAAAAGATAGAAAGCCCTAAAGACAGAATGACTTGAAACACCCTGATGAGTATCTCAAGTGCACTTTAATCTATTGGAACCAGTTTTCTCCAGAGGAACACATGCTTTCTCTGATGAATGGAAAGAACATCTCGGTATAATTACTGAAAATGTGAGCTTTATGTTCCAGTGCAGAATCTTGGGTATTCTACAATAAATGCCAACAAATGTTTTATTCAAGTCACAACAGTAACACAACTCAAAAAAAAGAGAAAAGGCACAGTGATAGTCTTGATTCCCTCTTGTCAGATCCATTTCGTGCTGGTGAGATGCCATCAGTTTCCAGATGGCATCACTGTATAGAAGTGATACACAGAAGAATTGCTGTAGTAACATGAAAAACAATTGGGTCTAATAAACTTGACATTTTGGGTTGTTTCTAATTACCACAGGTAACAAGCTAAGGTCAGAATGATCAGTTCCAGCTAAGCTTACTCATAGTTGTTCGAATTTCAGTAGTATATGAGATCTGCTAGTTTTGTTCATGCTTTACACGAGGAACTGCATGTCCCTAAAATTTGTATCCTGAAAGAATAATCCTAAAGTTATTTCTTTCCTTCTGCTAAAAGTTACAGCTACGTATTACAGTAACACAATTTTTAATAATGAACTGTATTTCAGGTCTCTCCTCTCAGAAATGCTTTCCAGAGCAGCTGTGTTTATGGCTTCTCCTGTGCAGCATATCTCAATATCCCTGTTCTGTAGATAACTCAGATTTATGCCTCTATCCAATGAGACATTTCACAAACGCAGGCTTAGTGCTGTCAGGCAGCTTGATGGATGTCAAATCCTGAAATTTACCCAAAGACACCCAGATAATGGTGTGGCAGTGCTGGTTCCAAATCTGAATGCATCACCATTGGAGTGCAGCATCCCCTGCTTGCCCACCCTCCTCCCCCCTGGGAGAGCAGTGCTGGAGAGGCACAAAGCATCAGACATGGCCTGAGCAGCACCCACAGCACTGCACCAACACTTCCCCACAGGCACTTCACTGAGCCCTGCCTAAAGGCCTCATGCATGCTGTGATTGTGTAGTAAAAACAAAGCCAGGAAAGATATTTAAAAAATAAATTTAAAAAAAAATTTAAAAAGTTTTGCTTTATTCTGATTTCAAGAGGACCCAACAACACTAGGAAGTGATGATGGCATGGCAACCATTTAATACTGGCTAAGCTGAGAAAAATTTATGTGGCAACAGTGGTAACACCACTACCAGATCCCCAAACAAGAAGCAACCATGGTGGTAAATTTGCAGTCCTAGAACTCCTGAAATATCTGCCAGGTCAAACTAAATAATTGCAAAGGAATTCTGGAAGCCCATAAGATATAGTTTGCTCAATAACATGACTGCAAAAAAACTTGTGTGCAGCAGACAAAGAAACAGAAGCTGGAGATTTGAAGACAGGCAAAGGGGCCTTGTACAGTAATTTAGCAGGAGGCAATGTGTGATGTCACGTTGAAAGTCTTTAATGAATGGAAGAAGTGGGCAATACCCAGGAAGAGGTTTGATGCCACAAGGAAAAGGACCCATTTAACTGGCCTCCTTTTCCATGAGACTTTGTTCAGGCTTGGATCTGTTGAGTCAAGTCTTCAGGAGCAAAAGGGACAGACTCCTAGCCTGGCCTTCTCCTGTTCTGCTTAGACACATCTGAAACACAAGGTCTTAAAAAAACCTTTGGACTCTATTACAAAACTCAAATTCCTTCAATTGTGTTAAAGTTCCCAAATACAAACTTTACTGACCAGCTGAATATGAGGAAGCCACTGGCAGACAAGCACTGAATATTTAATCTTTCAATGGAACATGCAGCTTCTGGGCAGAGTTTCTGTGAGCTGAGCTGACCAGATCTTTATTATTAAATCATTATTTGCCTGGAGCAGTCATTTCCCTTTACAAAACTTTCCAACCATTCCAGTGTGGCTCAGACCTGAAGGTTAGAACTCAGCTGCTTCCCAGTGAGAGGCTTCACGGAAGAAATTGTGCAGTGCTGTGAGACTCAGAACTGGCAAGTGTGAGTGGATGTGTGGATCTGGGGATAAATCATGAAAACAGCTGGGTAATTCCTTCTTAAAATTGTTCTAGTACAAACCTGATACCTGAATCTAAGTGAAAGAGCAGGAACATTACTGTAACCACCCCTAATGCCATGATGGATGGTGTTGTGCCTGCCTGGAGACCTCAGTCTCTAAGCCAGATGCCCACAGGTTAAAATCAGTTTCCTTTGTAATAAAACAGAAGAGCAGCAAAGAATAACTGAACTAATGAGCAGTTCTCTTGAACTTCAAATGCAAACTATTATTTCCCATGATTTCCTAGGCTCCTTTAGTTCTGATGAATTATGTATCCATTTAGCCATTCTTGGTTTAGCAGAGGCATCAATAGGAGGTGAAATGTGGGGAGAGATGGTCAATATTAGACAGACAAATCAAAAGGGTCACATCTCTGCAGGGTTCCTTCTGGAAAGCTGCTCAGAACAAGTTCTGAAAGGAAAAGCATGACAGGAGGAAGATAAAAGTCCAAATTATCACAAATAGCCCTAAGCAGCACTGAAAAAATAGGGTACAAGGTGCAGTGTCCAACAGAAACTCAGACCACAGAGAAATCCATGATAAATGATTCATACACTGCAGAGTTGATAAATGACACAACAGAGCCATTTTAGTAACTGAATGGAGACATTCATAGCTGAAATGAACAGGCTACATTTGTGACTCTTCAACAGAACAAGATTTTACATAATTTTGCATGGTTCCCCCTCACTGGAGTTGTGTGAATACAGAGTATTTCCCTATTCCTTAGGCAAACCTGTTAAACAGTATTAAATTCATTCAGGAATCAACATGTTTTCCCAACCCCTGCCATGGCCTCTTCTAAATCTGAACTGGGCAGAAGTAAAAGCAGCATTACAGAAAGCTTTAAAAACCAAAACAAGATCCTGACTCAGGATCATCTGTCTCACTATGTGTACTTGCATTTTGCCAAGTGCTGCATGTTTATTCTACGACCAGAAATTGATAATCTCCTTCAGTTTAAGAGGTCACTACATCATCACTTTGTCTTCTGGCCCAGTCCAGACACCTTAGTGTTGGTTGCAGAGGTTCAAGGATTGCTCTGGGCTCCTACCACTTCTCTCCCCAGGGTGCTCAGCCCTGCAGCAGTCACTGGTGTCACCTGTGGTGCCAGGGAGGTACTGGAGAAGGAGACCCTTGGTCTCAGGTAAAGAGGATCCTTTGGATTATCTGTGCAGTGAGCAGGTCTCATACAACACACTGCTTTGTTCCTAGATAATACAGGTATCTCATTTGCTCTCAGGAAAGTGGGACCTTAGATTGGCTCAGAAAGGGGAAAAAATCATCTAGTAGAGCCTCTCTTCTCAAAATCAATCAGAACCAGCAGAGAGAACAGGCACTGACCTCTCCTCCAGCTAGAACAGCACCAGTACCCCCCCCTGCTCCCCACTGTGCAATTTGGTAACAGATATGTGACAGGGACCTTCCTCTGCTGGGAGGCAGATACTGCCCCAGCTGCACTCAATTCCTGTTTTCTCCACAGCCAGGAGAGCTGGTATTGTGAAATTCTGTCTTCACAGAAAATCAGGGCCCTAAATCTGAGTAGAAAAAGTTCTGAACAGTAGTAGATCTGCTTCTCCCTCAAAAAAAAAATAAAATCAATTATTCAAGACACAAAGAAGCTGCTTTTAGAACAATCAGATTATTAAGCTTTATCCTGTCACTTGAACAAGTGGAATATTGCAGTTTTAACCTTCTCTGCCATCTGAAGCTACTCATTGATTTTTGTTCATCTCGACTGTAAATTTCTCTCCCAGGTTCCATATCTTGATGACCAGTGAGAAACTCTTCACAACACTGCAGCCTGTTAAATAAACCATCTAATAGGTAATTCAGAGAAGGAGGAATCTGTGTTCAAGGTGTTAGATCCTGGATCCTTAAAGATCCTGGACTTCCCAGGAGGTCCAAACTCCCCATTGCCCACAGTATTCCACCATCCATGGGAGCTTTGCTTTGCCATAGTGCTTCCACAGGACACTTCCCACTGTTGAAGTTATCAGTGTTGCTTTAGACTGAAAGGAATGGAGATAAGCTATTGCCATCAAGAAAGGATAAGGAGCAATTTAGGCAATATATTCATCTTGTAACCATCTGGAATGAAATTAATCCAGAATTTCCCACTGATAACACTCAGTAGCTCATCTTGCTGCTGGGTTATACCAATACACTGTTTGCATGAAGAGGCACCCATAATTCATGGCCCAGCATCTTCCTGTGCATGCCATATTTTGTATACAGTATCAGTGTCTAGAGTACAGTAAACCATCCCTGCTTTAGCCACTGTGAAGTGGGAAGCAAAATTATATTTATCCCGCTGCCAACATCCAAAAATCGTGGCTTACTGCTGCAGAGGGTTCTGGCCATGGCTTTGCTGCATGTGACATGGCACTGAATTGAGTCTTGGGAAATAAGGGACTCATGGCATTAAGAAGATCCAGTCAGGCATTTATCATTTGGAGCAAAGTTGGAGCAAAGTTAGAGCAAAGTTATTTTTTTGGGAACCATAAATGAGACTTGGAAACTCTGGGTGTAGTTTTAGTGTGTTTTAGGATTCCTGCATTCTCAGCAGCACAGGAAGGCATTTCAGTCTTACAGGCTCGATCCTGTGCGTGATTAGCAAGAGAGGTAATTCCCAGTATCCCCACAGAGTGGGAAGATAAATATTTTAGGGTGGGATTGTTCTCCAGTGTCAGAACTCATGTAACAGGAGCAGAGCTGAGGAGACAATGGGGTACAAGGTTATTGATGGAGTTAAACATGGTTAAAAGCATGTTTGCAGGTCACTTTCCTTTCCACCAGCCATTCCTCCTTCCCACTGCCCTGCCCTGCCAGCCTCCCTGGCCAGGAATGTGCCAGCTGGTCCAGTGTGGAGCTGGTAACAGCATGTGTTGTTTGGAGCAGCAGGTACAGCTTTGGAAACATGATGGATTTAGCAACACAGCAATGTAGGATTTTTTTTTACAGAAACAGGAGTTTATTGCCAGTCCATTCGCTTTAATGCAAAGTTTGCATGTGGGATATTACAATGTCGGTTTTAACAAGATATTTTTCATCAGGAAAGACTCATCTTGAGGGAAAAAAATTAATAATCTCTACTGGAGGAGGAATTGTAGGGAAATAGGAATTTAAGAACTCTTGTATTGAATTTCATGACTTCATACAAGGAAGGATGCACTGCCCTTCACTCTTGCTGCATAATATTTAGCACAAAGTCAGCCTACATCTTAATAAAGTAGCAGGTTATCCAGAAAATCCCAGTGTTCCTGCAGAAAGGAGGAAGAGAAGGAATGCAGAGAGACAAGGCCAAAGCCCTGTTATTCCTGACAGTGCACTGAACTCCAAGACAAGTTATGGTTTTTGCATTACAGAAAAATACAGAGGTTCACCTGGTGCTATGCTAGGGGAGGTATTTTACCTTATGAAATCTTCAAAGACTTTTAGGGATCTCCTTTTGCTCCTTCTAATGCTAATGAAGCAACACTGACTGAGGGCTCCATACAAATTCCCTGCTAGGCAGCATTCCTGCCCTACACTAAGCTTGCAAGGATTTCCCAGTCTTCACCTCAGGCCCTGCTTTGCATCCAGTTGCATCTCAGCTCCTCATGGCAAAGTAAAGAGAGCAGAACTTGGCACGAAGAGTAGAGACAACGATGCAATCAATAAAGGAGATAAATTTGTATATACTTATTGCAAGCAGTCATGCATTACTACACACCACATCCAAAACAAATGCTGCTTCTTGCCACTATCTAAGAAAACCCAGTACAACTGTGACAGTACAAATAATTCCTTTTTATTTCCTGAATGCAGAGGAATCGGGAAAAAAAATGTTTTACTTGAGAGAAACAATAGGAAGATTTATAAACAAAAGAAAATTAAAAGGAGGTTTTACTAGATAGAACATCACCATTTTTCAGCTCTACGCTCTTCCAAGATGTATTTTTTTGTGGGAAAAAAAGTTTGTACTTCCTTATTTCAAGTGCTGAAGTAGATATTTCTTTAAATCGGTGCTCAAAGATCCTTGGCACTTCCTCAGAAGTGTTACCTCATGACAGATTGTCAAAAAAAGGTATCAATCCTGCTTATATAAATGGATGGTGAAATGCAAGCTCTGTTAAGAAAACACCTTCAGTATTTTATCAGTTCCTTAGCAGAGGAAGATACCTCCAAAATAGATCCCTCTCCTCCTACACAAAGAGAAGTCATTCCAGTACAGCTAAAAGGTGAATTTGACCTGGTTTACCCAGGGAGATAACTCCAGGAGTCCTTAGTCTTAATCAGTTTCTATACACCAAAATCATATTTCTCTGAACTTTTTTGTTTGAACATTCCTTTTCCTTATTCCTCTTTTAACCTTAAAAACCAAAACTGATAAGAAAATGTACATCTAAGCCATGATGTCACAAAAGACAAAGTGATCCTCTAGTCACAAAAGAGAAAGTGATCTTTAGCAGAAAGAATGAAGGACACGATCACAAACCTCAGGTGACCCTCTCATGCTAAGAGTGACAGAGTCTGCAGCAGAAAACCAAAGTCAGGAAGTTCATGGTCATTCACACAGCAAAGTAAATTAATAACTGCACAAGGGACAACACAACGTGAACAAAGACATCAAATTGTTGCTAGCAGGCTTTCCATTAGAGTGAGAGGATGAATTTCTCTTTCTAAATTATGCTAATCCTTCTGCTAGCAGGTTGCTGGTTCTTTGTGTTTCACTTGAATACTCAAAACTCAGAAAGAAGGTTAAATAAGGTTGCTTCAAAAGAAGAAGCTAGTTAAAAAATTAAGAGACTTGAAGCACAAAAAAAAGAAAAAAAAATAGCAAAAACAACCCCCAAACAGATGGAAGTCAAATATCTTGCTTTAGGGGTGAGTGTTATTCCTGACAGTCCAAACCAAAGATTTTCTATGGTTTGTTTCAAGACAAGAAAAAAAATGTTAGGATGGCAATATCAGAATGCTCTCAGCATTATTTTGGGAGACATTTATAGACTGTGATAGGTTTCCAGAAAGACAAAGTATTTTAGTAACATATCTTTATATCTGTCATAAAAATCTTTCACAAGTGCTGTTAAAAACCCCTGGCCAAAAACCAGTGTTAAGACTCCTTTTTATAATCTTCATTTGTTTGAATGGTAAGATTTAATATACACACTTTGGAAAGTAACATCCAGCAAGCAGTAACCACATCATACATAATGAAGATGGGTAGAAAAACTCATTAAAATCACATCTTACCATATGAAAATTATGATCACTTATATACAGGCTAATTATTTAATAATGTACAGCTGTTAAACTAACTACTACTAATTATTAGAAATTACTACTACAAGTTCATGGTGGGGGGTTAGAAATGCAAGATATAACTGTGGTGTAAGTGGAAAGTAGGAATACATCCCCAGATTTGTCACTGATCTTAATTTGTGCCATTTTATCCATGAAGACATACATTCTCATTAAACATTCCACTATAAATAGTCTAGAGGTTTGGTTTCCTCCAAGACATCCATCTTTAACTGAAGGATAACAGTCAGTGTTTTAATTTAGGAAAACTTTCAAGTGCATGCTTAATTTTTCCCCAGTCACAAAAATTCTCAGTTCCTGATTAACTTTGATTTAAGTGGGACAGATTAGTGTATTTAAAGATAACTCCATGCCCAAGACTGTCCCAGCAGGTTTCTCTTCTTTAATCACCCTGGGTTGCACCAGCCTTTGTTTCTCCTCCTATAAGACCCAAGACCATGAACAAGGGACTGAATTTTGTTTGAACAGAGTAGAAGGCACAGAGCAAAACAGCTTCACCACTTGTGTACTAAATCCTCACTCTTTCACAAGGCAATGTGAAGGCAGACACCTCCTGTAAGCAGACCTAAACCCCAAAATTGGCACTACACACCAACATTGTGAGAATCAGGAGTTTCTCAGGAATGTTTTCCTAAAGACAGTAAATACAGGAGTGTGGTATCTGGTAGCTGAAGCACTTGGTCAAGCAGTTGGAGATAGGTGTTCAGGGCTTTCATACCTTGGGGGAATTTAAACCCCTAAGAGTCTGCAGAAAGGTAAAAGTGGCCCTAGAGCTTCATCTGTAGGGAACAGGAAAGTCCTGAGCTTGATTTCTGCTGCTTTGATTACTGCTTTAGTTTTACATCCACCATGGCTTGATATAAAAAGCACAAATAATCTTGAAGTCTAAGACCTGGAAGACACTTTGTGACTCTTTCAGTACTGTTTAAAACATGTTAAATAGTTTGTTAATAGGTGAAGCGATTCTGCAAGAGCACTAATATTTTTGAAACATTAATTAGCTAGGAAAATCCAGCCATGAATAATTTCCTAGTGTTTGATGACTCCCTATCTGCTCTCTACTTTCCCCCCAAAACATTTTGCTGTTCTTTTAGCACACAGTGGCCAATCACAGCGAGCTTTTCATAAAATGAACCTACTCAAGGCTATTTTGTGAGAAGCATGACATCCATTTTGCATTTATGGTTATGTTTAAATAAATACTCTCTCCAAAGTGTTTTGCAAGGCCCTGGAGTGCAGCCCTGAGTGGATTGATGGCTCCCAGTCATCTTCAGTACAGAAAGCAGATTAACATGGCAGAGCAGCCAGGGAGGAACACATGGAGAACTTACTGGAATGCTCATCCTGATGTGATAAAGATGCTAACAATAGCTATTAGAGAGGTCAAAATAAAGAGAGATTTCTGCTCTCTCACCACCTTTGAGCCTGTGCTACCACAGGTGTGCAAACTTCCATTGGGGGCCACATTTATCCAAGGGAGGAGGGAAAAAACTCTCTCAGAAGTAACTGTGAACTGCACAAATTCATCTGAGGTTGAAATAAATTCTCAAAGGATTTGTTTAATCAAAACCAACAAAAGTACAGCAGTGACTCTCCTTTAGTTCATGGGGAGGATTGAAGGGAATAGGGCTGGGGTGGTAATTAATGCAGCATCTCTATATCTCAAGGGTTGGTAGCCCTGCAAAACATTATTTATTTAATAAAAGAAATAAAATATTAATTTTCTCATCCTGGCAAAGCAAATATATTGAGCATTTTCTGTTGCATTTATATTGAGGTGAGCCAACAGGATTGGAGATTCAATACTATTAAAAATAGATAAATATGAGATTTTCTTGTATATTTTGAAGAGTTGCACAAAGCTTAACAAGTGCAGACCTGTTATTGTACAAGAGAGAAAAGAGGGAGATGTGACATTTGCAGCAGACTGGGAAAGAGGTTCTCTGTGGATACAGGAGGAAGGGCTTTAGGGATTGATCAAAAGGCACTAAAGCCATGAAATGTGGGCTCCACTTTGACTCAAGCCTCAAAGAGAAAATAGGTGGGATGTGATGAAAGGTATAAGAAGAACATCACAATGAAATATGCAGTGCTAGAGAGAAAGTTTGCAGTGAACCTCAGATTAGTTTTAAAGAAGGGGAAGTTAGTCAAGAAAAATTAAATTTAGTATACAAGGCTTGGTAGAGGGTTTGCCGCTATTGTTTTAGTGTCAGAAAAATAAAAATTAAAAGATGGAAAAGAGTGCAGTTGTCAAAAAGAGATGCCAAAATTCAGGTCAGGATTTCAGAAACATGAAAGTGACAAAAGTGTGGATTAAAGGGGCCTGAAAGGCAGAACAGAGATTTAACACTTGAAGGAGAATGAAAAGAGACCTAACAGTGAACACTAAGACAGGAGAAGACCAAAGACTGACACTGTAATCAAAAATAAGGAAGTGCAAGCATGAAGAAAAATGCTTGAAACATTGAGATTGATGAGGAGGCAGCACTTTTTAAATGGCTGAAAAGTACAAGAGGTTACAGGCAGACAAAAAGTGAAGAAAGAGATTCCAAGACACGAAGTGAGAGACCAAACCCTGAAAAGAGATTTTCCAAGTTTTTGCTAACTTGGAGCTTTGCTTCACCACATTCCAGCCAGCAGTCAGCACACAGAGCTGGTAACCAGCTGGCAGCGCAGCATTTATTGCCTTGCACATCTGTGTCACTGCTGCTTGTCAGCCACAGCACCCCAGATTCACCCTGGAGCCCCCAGAGAGCCCAGAACAGGGCAGAGTTTTATGGGGGATACTCCCTGTTCCAGAGCTGGAGCTGCAGGAGGGACAGGTCTGTGGGCTCAGCCTGCATTTCTCACTCTAGCATGTTGAGGGCAGAGATGCTGTTTCATTTTCAGTCATTCACCCACCAGCAATTTACAGCGACACCGGATACCTCCCGGCTGCGGCTCCCAATTAATCGGAGAAACCGGAGAGCCTGGCTGTGCTGCTGGTGTAAACAAGCCAGTTAGGAGCATGTCAGGCTTTGTTCAGCCAGGAATCACATCCTTGTTATGAGCTGAAGCATCACACCTGCTCCTTTTAGGTTAACTGACAAATTGCTGCCATGTAAATCTGCAGTTTGAATGTAACACCAAGCCTCTCCTGAGGCTAGCTGACAATGTGTGAGGAAGGGAAATGAAACAAAAAACAACCACACCAAACTTGTGATATGGCAAGATATCTTCTTCTTCTCACATGGCAAGATATCCTTGCACCACGGGATGTAACTCTGTCCATGAGGCAGGATCACTCACAAACACCATGTATATTTTGTATATCTGCATCCCAACACAGTCAGAGAAGCTGTTTCTCTAAACAGGCTTATTAATTACAAAAGCTGAAAGAGAAGGAACTGTCAGTGCCACCTCTGATTCCCCAGAGAAATGAGTTAAACAATGTCTGACAATCATTAGAACTGTTGGGCCCTCATTCCAATCCCGGTACCATTCAGGCCTGTTGTAATTAACCACCATGTAATTAACTCCATGGTCTGTGGATATGCAGCAGTGAGAGTAATCCCCACAGGAACGGTGCTGTCCTTCTGAAAAGCCCAGCCCTGCCCCCAAGGGCCTAGAGAAGGCTGCCCTGGCATTCCTGCCCCACCTGAAGACACAAACTCACAATATTTATTGGCTGGGCTGTGACAAGGGTCCCGTGCACGCTGTGGGGCTCCACAGTCCCAGACAGAGCTGAGGAAGATGCAGATCTGCTGCCTGTTGTAGCAGTAGGTCTCAGCTCAGCTCCCTAATCCCCCTGATAGTTTTGGGGGTGCAGTGATGGAGTAGAAGTCCCAAAATTTTATCAAAATGCTTTTGACCTCTTCAGGCATCAAAACTATTCAATGCTGTACGAGGGTGTGAACCTGTCAGCTGAGAAACCTTTCTCACCTGATCCTGGGGGTATTGCCTGCAAGTCTCTGGGCAACTTCTGATGGTGTTTTACAACCTTCACGGTAAAAATGTTCTTTAAAAGCCTGTAAATGTAGCTTTGTCTGATTTTCTGTGACAGTCCCCATGTCCTCCAAGCGTGTTTGTGTCCCACCTGGGTGATTACCTGAACATGGGTACGAATCAGATCTAAATCCTCCTTTGATATTCAACATCATACTCTGTTTCTTTTAACAGATTCTATGCACAATATTAAACAATTTAAGCCACAATTGGCCAAACAATATTTGCTGAGGTTTAACATTCTATACTTTGTTAAAGTGCAGCATGCTGAACAAGAGATGGTGGCTGAAAGCTTCTACTTAAGGGCTTTGAACATGGACAAAGGCAGTGACACACAAACTGCAGTGCCAAAATTCTTCCTGCTCCTTCTCATGGAAGAACCCCAGGAACCACCATATCCTATCCAGTCTTTGAGTTATGCAGCAGTGTGCAAAAGCTGTTGCCTTCAGAGCTGTTCAAGGATTTTTTTCTGGCTTGATCTGGGACACACTGACCATGACTTGTTGCCTCAGGAGGAGCAGGCTTTCCTGTCATCATCTGGTGCACCTCATTCACCAGTATTTTAACACATCTGCCCAGTTGTATTGCTCAACATGGATAGCTGAGCATGGAATTCCCCCTGAAAATCCATGGAGCTGCAAGGTCCTCAACAGCTATCAAACAATGATGTGTACACAGCTGAGTCTGAGGGGAACAAAACTAGCATTTTTTTAAATAAATAGCAAATTGTAAAACCTAAATTCCAAAGTTCTCTATTTTCCCACTTATTTTAAAATTGATAGCTCTAAGGAGGCAGGCAGAGGGCAAGATGCACATCTAACTGAAAAAATCATCATTCTCAACTAAACATTGTAGATCCTAACTTATCAGAGTGAATATTTAAGAATTAAAGTAGTGAAGACAAAACCAAAAGAATTTTAAGTATGACTATATTATATATACAATTTTACTTTAAGATTAAAGTAGGATAAATCACTTAATCCATCAAAATCAGATAAGAAGGGAGCTTCAGGTTGCGTAATTCAGTGAGTTTCAAAAATAGAACTTAATTGCCTGAAATTATGCTCTGATCCATATGTTTCCATGGACAAATGCAATTTCTGCCTCTTGTAAACAAGCTAATTGATGTGAGAGAATATAGTTCAGAATATCTTCTATGTGAACAACATTTCCCAAAAAGCACAGAGACCTGAGCAATGATCAATAGTAATCATCACAGTCCCATTGGAACAGATAAAACTACGCTGCTCTGTTTGCATCAGCTGAGCATCTGCTTCAGTTTGCCTTAAAATTAAAAAAAAAGTTTTTTCTCACCTAGACAAATAAATTAGCTGTTCAAGCCCTTGAAAAAAAATTCTCACTAGCACAAAGGTAAAAAACATTTTCTTAGATGAGGCAATCAAAAATCTTAGAGCAACTCCAAGGTCTGAACTCTTATCAGTGATTGCTCAATCATTACACAGACGCCTCTCAGGACAGAAGCATCAGGATGGCAGCAGTTATATTGCCAATAAAATGACAAATGCTGGCAATTCCTGATTTTTGCCATCAACCTCATCAATTAAGATGGCACACGACCTTGTGATCAACCAGTCAGACATTTTCATGGAGACAAATCTCATGGGATTGCAGTTAATTCACTCATCCTTGAACTGCAGGGTAACAGTAGGAAAATGCACAATTTTGAAGATGTTTTAATCTGCTTACTGTATACTTTATCTTGTGTCTACTTTATAAACCCAAGAGACACATGCCCTCATATGCCCCCATCTGATGTCACCTTTCCTGTTGTATCAGCCAAATTTGTAATCTTGCTGAAAAAAAAACTTTCAAAAAGGTGTGTTTTATTGCTCTTAATTATAAATCTCAATAAATCAGTCTCCTCAAAGACTAAAAAGAATTTCAATCTAAGTTCCTGTTTCTTGTTTAAAATTCATTTTAAATTACATTTAACATGATAGATTTAGTTTTAATTTCTTGCCCCTTAAAAATGTTAACTTTCCCCAAAATGTGGTTTGCCCAAATGTGACACCCACACAACAAGTGGGTGGAAAGGCTAAAATTTTCTGTTTACAAACTCTCTTTGAGCAGTGGATGCACTTTACAAAATGTGTTTGGCACTGGATGAATACAATGTATACACATCACAAAATGAGAACAACATGTCAAGATTTTACGGAATTGCTTTCACATAAATTATTTGTCAATTTTCTTTTTCTTTGTAATGCTTGGTTCAAATGACGCTGAAGTCACTAGAAAGGTACTGACTCCCCTGGGTTTTGCATCAGGCAGTATACATTCAGCTAAGTAAATCACAAATATCTTCAGCATACTATTCATTTGTTAAATTTTATATTTTAATGGCTAAACTCTTTGAAAAATGCTATTGTCCTTTCTTCATTCAGATCAAAATCCTGTTCATTTGTAAATAAAACAGAAAACTAAAGAAGCATTGGACCAAAATTATGTTTCTTTTGTTCTCTGGATACATCATGGAATTATCAAGGTTGGAGGACACCTTCAAGGTCATCCAGTCCAACCCCCATCCCAGCACCACCATAATCCAACCCACAATCCAATCCAGCTACACCATACACCCAGAGACCTCCTGAACACTTCCAGGGACAGAGACCTCACCACCTCCCTGGGCAACTTATTCTAATGCCTCACCACCCTTTTAGTGGGAAAAAATGTTCCCATCTCTAATCTGAACTTCAGCTGTGTCACCCTTTCACTGGAGGCATGGCAGGAGACATCAACCCCAGCTGTGTCCTCATTGCAGGGAGATGTAGAGAGACAGACTGAGCCTCCTTTGCTCTGGAATAAACACCCCCAGCTTTGCAGCCACCCCTCAGGAGATGTGTTTTCCAGACCCTTCCCCAGCTCCATTCCCTTCTCTGGATCTTCTCCAGCTCCTCAATGTCTCCCCTGCACTGAAGGGTCAGAACTGGACACAGCATTCAAGGTGTGCCCAGCATAGGCGACAGTCACTGCCCTTGTGCTGCTGGTTGCACTGTTCTTGATACAGACACATGTCCTTGACCTTCTTGGCCACCTGGGACTATTTTTGACACAGACACATGTCCTCAGCCTTCCTGGCCATCTGGGACTATTCTTGATACAGACAGATGTCCTTGGCCTTCTTGGCACCCACTGGCTCCTCACCTTCCTGGACCTCATGCAGTTGCCCTCAGCCCACCCACCCAGCCTGTCAAGATGTCTCTGCAGAGAGAGATCAAAATGTGATCTCATACTTGGTAAAATATGGGAGAACAACAACATTTCTTGGGTTTGCTGCCGTGAAATGCATCCCACTGATGACTTTCTTGCCATTTCCTAATTGTGCTGAGTAGCAGAGCAGCCAGTTTGTGGGAACAGCTCCTCACACATCATTTCAGAGTCTCAGGCCTGTCTTCTTAAGAACATTTCTGGCAGGCAGAGACAGCTCCCTGCCCCAGGCAGAAGAGCTCACTTTGCCTTCATGAGGATGGCCAAGAGAGCTGCAACATAAACAAATAAACCAAGACATTCAGGACCCTCTCTGAGCTATCAGCAGCTTTCCTGCTCTCAGCTATTTGGAAATCTCAAAGGATTTTCCTGATGTCCTACTGCTACCACAGAGCTGTCTGAAAAGGGAGCTACTGTGCTCTCACAAGCTTTTGTACAGGAACAGTTTCCCATGAACAAAACTGCTGGCTGGGATTATTTATACTTGCAATGCTCCACTGCACAGGACTGAGGGCTTTTAACTGTTGTTGTGAAGAACAGCTATTCTATGTGAAACCTCACAGAAGGAACCTGACACTTGATATAATTTCTTACAGATATTGCAATACTCCCCCCTGTACACTCTGCCAAAATATTTGCAATCGAGTGCATCTGACTGAAAACTTGGCATAGGGTTTCCATTAATTATTTGCAATTCACTGAATAGGTAGATTAGTCAGGGAAAACTCACAATATATATGGGTAAATCAGTGAGCCAATCTCTGGCAGATGCTTTGCCTCAGAATATAAAGTATTTTGATCTTTCAGGGCGGATAGTTTAAGGAAAATGGAAGTTTAACAACACTGCTTCAATTGTTAAGATGTTGCAACCAATACACCACAGGTGAAAGGCTCTCTCACAAATGAAGACACTCTCTGAAATGACAAGCTTTTAATACAGACAACAGTATTAGGCTACTGCAAAAAAAGGCAAAGAAAATGTGTCCTTTCACATTAGATTGCACAGGTAAAGTGAACATCAGGGTATTCCCCCAAATCAGCAAAGAAAATCAGGTGGAGAGGCTGCAAGTAAAGGCCTGGAAAAGACATTTCTTTATTTTTGGTCACCCTGGATCTGCCTGGCCTCTGCCTGCCTCAAAGACAGACATTTGCTGAGCAAAACTGGCAGGGAAGATCATTTCACCAGACCTTTGGATGTGACAGCCTTACAAGAGGGCAAATACTACCTGACACCAACGCTAGTTCAAAATAAAACCCTTCTCCAGTGCTTAAACACATGCTGCATTTTCTAACAAGTGCAGAAAATCTTTCTTTCATCCCAGATTTGCTCCATTCCCAGTGCTGATGCTCACCAAGTGCTTGTGACAGAAGCACAGCTCTGCTGAGGCTCGTTAGCATCCCCACATTTGCAGATTGAGCTGTTTGCTCTTAGCGCAGCTCAGCTCATGCCACAGCTGTATTTCACTCTGTGCTGTGGTGGTAAAACTGCTCTTACAGCCACGGTATGAGCTCCAACTTATGAAAGCAAGATTGTAGAGCAGAGTCATATTTTATAGCACAGCAGTTAAAACAGCTGGGAAATTCAGAAACCTGATAATGAGACTGTCAAATGCTTTTCCACATTTCCCAATTTCCATTCCTCTAATGAAAAATATTCCCTCTGCCTTCACATCACACCTCCCTTATTCTTTTATCTCTTTTCATAAATCACTCTTCCACTCTCTGGCTGAATCAAACTTTTTTTGTCTAAGTACCTGAAAGCCTATCATGTCCATCTAGTGTAGAAATGGCAAGCATAAATGCAGCCCAGGACATAGCACAGACTGTCACACACCTAGCTGGAAGGCCCCTTCCAGCCCAGGCTATTACATGATCCATGGTCCTCTTGGATTTATTTTAGTCTTCACGGAACCTGACAGAAAATCTGCTTTTTAAAAATAGGAAGCAGCTTGTTAGAGAATATTAATCGACTAATTTTAATCAAAGTATTCACGCTGCCTTTTAAATGATGGAAACTCACCTTTAAGTGGTCTACATTCAACATCTAAAATGTAATATTATATCAAAATACTTATGGAGCAAGAGTCAGAGTAACCAGAGGCTGTTCTAGCCTATGTCAAAATACCATGAAAAGAACTAAAGAGGTTGCTCAGCACACAAGCCTGCAAAGGTATTTCCCTGTATCCTAGTGGATTCTTACAAACCTAGACATTCTTTTCAAGGAGAATATTCCCGGAAATTTTTACATCATGGTGGATAGAAACAAGCACAGCTTATATAAATACTGTGGCAATTCTGATAGCCAAATAATCTTTCCTCAATTATTCTTTTCATTGGTACTTTTTAAACATAATTAATGACTATATTTTAGCTGTTTTTCTACTCTTATAATAGGAAGGTTAGATGATCCAGCACATAGAGGATGTTATGTAACTCTTCTGTGATGTCAAGTAGACTCAGTGGATGTAAACACCTTTTAAAGAGGCCTCCCTGGTTGGTTTAATTCTCTGTAAAGCAAAATACCAGCCCCATTCTAACTGCAGCACAAAGGGAAATTTGGATGTGATTGAGATCATCTGACCAGAGACGCCAGCTCAGTTGTATTATATAATGCATGTGAGCACAGCTGCTTCCTTATCACAAGACCTGAGAGGAGCACATCACACACCAAAGGGCAGAGCTGCCTTCCTTCCTGCCTCCCAACAAATCCCCCTGGATGGGGAACTTCCCATGGGTCATTCACAGCACAGAAACTGCCCAGAGCACAAGGAATTGGTACCCAACCACCCCTCCCTGATTGTTATTTTCCACAGGCAGCAGGTGGGACCTTAACCCTGTTCCTTGAGGCACCTTTATGAGGAATAACACAATTAATTTCTCTGGGAACTAAAGGGGTGCAGGCAGTCAGACCCTGATTTGGGAGACCCTGGGGTGCCATTTGGCAGGCACTCCTGTGCAATGAGTCTGCAGGAAAGCTCTCACTCACACACAGGGAGAAAGCCATTTCTGATCTACTTTTCACCTGGGAACATCTTATTATTGAGTGAGCTCTGCAATTCAGTCAAGATCACTAGGATGATATCAAGACCTACCCAAACACAGTAAAATTTCAATTTTACTGGGTACATGTGACATACACAGTTTGATCAGCTTCAACTTTTTAAGAGAGGGTGCAATGTGAAGTACCTAGGCAGAAGGAACCCCATTTTCATCAAGATTTTATTAACTTTCAACGCATGATCACTTTAATCCCCTTGTGCTTCACAGGTTTCCTTTTTGAAACCTAATTCAATACTTTGCTCTTCAGAACACATGTGAAAGGGAAAAAGTTCCAGGAATCAAGATTTTATTATTTGATTTGAAAATTACAGTGTGATAAATACAATTTTAAACCAAGTTTTCCAGTAATTCTCAGAGAATTTTCTGCTTTCTGTGTGAATATTCTCCAGTTCACATGATGGCCATCTTCCACACAACAAGTGCTTATATTTTTAGGGGTTGAACACTAAAGATCTCTGTGTGCAAAACTGAGAGGGTGAAGGGCAACACATCCCCTTCAGCCCCTGGGGTGCTCAGCAAACCAAAAAGAGTGAAGAAAATTGGCTGGTTCTGGCACGAATCAGGTGTTAGTGCTGAACTAGAGCTCTTGACTGAAGGCTGGACAACACATAGTGACAGTGAGGAGAGAAGGAGAAAGGTAGATTTCAAAGACAACCTCTACTGTCAGGAATCCAGAGGCCTCATTCAGAGATGGGGAATCTAAGGGAGCAAAGGTGGGTCAGTGATGAATGACAGAAAAAGGGTTTGGCAGGGGCTCCAGTTCTGTTCTCACGCAAGGCTGGGAACTCTGAGAATTTTTTTTTTTTTTCCTTACAAGGTGACTTTCTATAAATTATACACAAGATTCTACCCTTGTGACCCTAGCATATAAATACACAGCCTCGATCAGATTTACATTAATTGGAGGATATCAGGCTGCTGTGCTCCTTCAGGTGAAATAATATCAATGAGTCTAAAGCATTCTTCCCAATCTGTTACCAACAAAAGGTTTATTTACAGTTCAAGTCTTTGCTTTTAACTTGCCCAGAACAATTTCCTTTCCATGTCCCATAAAGGTGAGAATAGAAGTTATATAGGGAATAGGAAACTGTGATGAAATAATCATCCAGTGCTGGATGTTGCCCTCTGGTCTGGTTTCTGGCAGGTTGTAATAATGTAACCTGACTGTCAACTATCCTGACCTCTGGCTGTTGTCACATACTCTCCCAAATCATCCACAAGATGCTGAATGAACTCACCATAACTTACTTTTGTTATGCAACCACATGGAGAACACAGCTCTGTATCATGGTCTGATGGCCCAGAATAACTGCAGAAATGACTCAGTATCCAGGGAAAACTTTCAAGCTTGCAGAAAACATGACATTTTCCTGGAAAGCAACTGTTAAACTCTGACTAATGCATTCTCCTCTTTTCTTCTCCTTTTTTTTTTCTTTTCTTTTTCTTTTTCTTTTTCTTTTTTTTCTTTTTTTCTTTTTTTTTTTCATCTATCCATACAGGTTTTGAAGCTCTGAATGTTCCTGGGCACCAAGAACAATGTGAGGTGAGGACTGTCAAATAATGTCCGAACAAGCGGGAGCTCAGGCAGGACAGTGCTTTGTTAGGTGATATTTTGGAACATTTTGAGGAAATGTAGCAGTCCAAGGGCCTTGAGCCAGATATTTCCTTTTTGCCCAGGCAGTCCATACTGCCAGGGCACCTCTTATGTGTCCTGGAAGGGATGAAGCTTGGCCCCCAAGTGATCTGTTCTGCAAGCACAGCTCTTAGACTGGATGAGCCATCCTGCTGCCACCTGCTCCTGGCCAAACCAGGGACAGCAGCTCTGGGGATTTCAGGAATCTCGTCCCTGACACAAACCCGTTGGAAGCAAAGCCCCTCTCTCCTGTCCCTCCATTCCAGCTGGAAAACCTCCTGACACCACATCCAGAAATGCACCTGAAGTAAAACCAGGTGAAAGTGGACCCTAAGTGTAACTGAATATTAAAAATAAAGCTGTGCCTCCCCACTGTGTTAACAACTGTGGTTGACTACCCAAAAGAGGGAAAATGTATATCATCCGCATCCAGAACTCACCTGGAATTTGCCCCTAGGAAGATAAACATCAATGAGTGAGACAGAGAAAGTTTAAATTTGTGAAAATATTCTGGTATATAGTCCTCATTTTGTCTCAGGGTACTTTACACTATCCCAGTGTCCTGTGTTAAACAGACCTCATATTCTAGGTACACATCATGGGAATGCCACAAAACTTTCATAAGAAACTTTGATGTAGAGCTCAACTCAAAGTAGTACCAGCTGAGCATGCTACAGGATCACAGACACCCTTGAGGAAGGGAGGCAAAATCCCATTTTGTTGGAAACAGTTTTTCCCGTTGTACTAAAGAGGTCAGCAGGCTGAGAACCAAGGTGCTGTCATCTGGTTTGTTTGCCATGGAGGGAGCCTTGGGCAAACCCTTTTCCCTCTCTCTTTCTCAGTGTATATGTTCCTGAGATAGTTAAACCACTTCAGGATCAAAAAGACACAGTGAGAATTTCTGAGACACACAGTGTGCTTTGAAACATTCAAAAAACCACCACTACTGCAGCCCTGACCTCCAATACCCCATCATGAGAAAATTACCATCTATTATTATCCAAGCCATGGAGCTGCTAATGACAGCATGTGTTGAAATAGATGAGCAGGAATTTTAACTGCCTGAGCCAGCAAGGGAAACTCTTTTCCCACTGACACGGCCTCCAGTGAGGTTTGGATGCAGCACTTTGTTTTCTCCAGGGCAGTGGTGACATTTTAGATCATCTGTTGGGCTATAAATGGAATACTGTGATCTGCTGAACATTTGCTACCTGGAAGGCCATTTCCTGGTGCCTGAGTCATTAACTTCCTTGGGTGACATTGTCACATCTGTAACAAAAAGATGTAAAGTGCTGCTAATTTACGAGGCTGCTGTGGTGCTGGCATTTTAAACTACTCAGGTGTGAGGCTGGCTGGTGTTTGAAACCCCTTCAGCAGCATCAGCTCTCTGTGGGTGATATTTGAAATGCTTGTCTCTGGACTGGAGGAACACGGATTTGACAGATGGAACACGCAGTGGATCAGGAATTGGCTGCATGGTTTCACACTAAGAGTTGTGGGCAATGGCTTGATATCCACAGGAAAGGAGCAACAAGTGGTGTTTCTCAGGGGTCAGTTCTGGGACTGGCACTCTTCAATGTCTTTGTCGAAAAACACACGAGTTCTGCTATACTGATTTTACAACTATAGCTAATAAATTATTCAAATCTAAACAAGAGACATGCCAGACTGTCAAAACACTCAAGAAGGAGCTTTTTTCAAGTTCCAGTCTGTAGCTACATGTCCTCCATGTAGGCTGACAGTCAATGAATGTGAGAACAAGAAATCAAGAGGTCTCCTGGGTCACACCTCGTTACTCCAGTGCTCTCCCCTTTGGCTGGGAGGAAGAACAGTCCTCTCCTAACTAATCCCAACTCTCTTCTTTCAAAATATAGAATGTAAATTAGTTTAGCTGCAGATAATGATGTTTCTGTTATTAGTAACACCCTGAATAGCTTCAAACCCTGACTGGGAATTTAACTCCTGGGGACTTGGCTTAGCAGGATCTCCTTTTATATTCCCTGCTCAGTGTAGAGTGTAAAATGTCTTCAGAGTCGTCTCCAGGGACACTGACAGGCCTGCATGCTTCATCACAGGCTATTACACACTCAAATTCACTGGGCTGAACAGCTGTGGACAATATATATAACTTCAAAACATCCATGAAGCTCTTCAATCTGTCTGCAATTATTCAACTGTAATTCTGAAGGCATCTGTTGACAGAAAATAGGAATTTGGTATGAAATCCTTTTCTTCTGTGTTGTTTTCCTGGCTGTCCAGAGAGGCTGAAACAGAGGCTTTCAGTTTAGATTTTCAGACACAATTTCATGGTGTAAATAAGTTGGCTGGTTTGAGTTCCAGTGGAAGCAGCCTCCTGAATCAGGTACCTGGGTAGGAGATCTTTTTATCTTCACAAACAATGGTCTCATTTCTAATGGCCAGGACTTGTAACAGTGTTGGGGTTACCAGCAGGAATAAACCACAGCCTCTTCAGCCAGGTACCTGATCCCCCTGGGGTTTGTGTGCCCATTTCCAGCTATTGTCAGCACTGGAGAGAAGAGGCACAGCCAGGGCCATGCAGCCCCCCTGCAGCTGTTTGTCTTTCTGCATTGGCCACAGCACCACTGAGGCTCCTTCCCCTTCAGCAAAGCTGTTAGACTCAGAATAAATGGAATAAATAATGGAATAAACCTGGGCCTAGCTGTTCCAATCTGCTGAGTCCCAGAGGAAGATAATATTAAAGGGGACATGCAGTCTTGAATAGGACCTGCAGGATGTTTTCACTTGAATTTTTTCTGTAACAATGGGGTTTTCACAGGAATTGAAATTTCATTTAAATATGGATTTTGGTGAAAGCGATTTTTCAAATTATAAGCATTTGAATAAGTTTTAAATATTTTCAGAATGTTTCCTTTTATTTCATGAAATTCACGTTATTCTTCCTTGCATTTAATATCCATTGAATAGCTTAGACATTTCTAAATAGAAGGTGGAACATTGTATTTAAAACATTCATAATTTTTTTCCTCTCAGAAAATCTGCTTGGTAAAATGCAAAAAAAAAAAAAAAAAAAAAAAAAAAAAAAAAAAAAAAAAAAAAAAAAAAAAAAAAAAGCCAAACCTTGTACCCATCCTGGCTTTGA